>JZKD02S2097967.1:627649-666718 GCA_000966675.3 Picea glauca
CATGCCTTTTGGCCTTACAAATGCACCTTCCACATTCCAAGGGTTGATGAATTCCATTTTCAAGCTCTTCCTTCGAAAATTTGTGTTAGTATTTTTTGATGATATACTAATCTATCGCAAGTGTTGGGAGGATCATGTGTGACATGTTGACAAGGTGCTACAACTACTAAAGGAGAAACAACTATATGCCAAACTATCCAAATGTTTCTTTGGAGTGAAGGAGGTAGAGTATTTGGGTCATATTATATCTCATGAAGGTGTCAAGGTAGACCCTAACAATATTAAGGCCATGATGGACTGGTTGATTCCCAAAATATTGAGGAATATTAGAGGATTTTTGGGTTTGGCAGGTTACTACCACAAGTTTGTTCGAAACTATGGAAGAATAACAACACCTTTAATGGCACTAACTAAGAAGGATGCATTTTCATGGACTCCAGAGGAAACTAAATATTTTGAACTTAAAGAGGTGATGTGCAAACCTCCTGTCTTGACCACTCCAGACTTCACAAAAACCTTTATTGTGGAATGTGATGCCTCGTGAAATGGAATTGGTGTTGTCCCGATGCAAGGAGGAAGGCCCCTGGCTTTTGAAATTCGACCACTCAAGGGAAAGGACTTACACAAACCCATTTATGAGAATTAAATGATGGCAATGCTACATGCATTGAAGAAATGACATCCTTATCTAATAGGTAGGCACTTCAATGTCAAAACAATTCATGATAGTCTTAAATACTTCTTGGAACAAAGACTATATTAAGGAGAACAACAAAAATGGGTAACCAAGATATTGGGTTATGATTTTGAAATCATCTATAAAAAGGGGAAGAAAATTGTTGTGGCAGATGCACTCTCAAGAAAGGATGAATATGTTGAGGCCTTTCTCTATGCTATCTCGATCATCCAACCCGATTGGATAATAGAAGCAAGGGATGAATGGAAGAATGACAAAAACATGTGGACTCTCATTCAAAGGTTGCAACAAGATTCCAGTGCATTAGATACATTTACATGGAAAAATGATTCACTATGGTACAAATATAGGTTAAATTTATGTAAGAACACCCAACTCAAACAAAATGTACTATTGAAATTGCACACCTCTCCAGTAGGAGGGCACTCAAGATTTTTGAAAACCTACCATAGAGTCAAGAAGGATTTTTTTGGGGATGGCCTTAAAATTGATGTTCAAAGGTTTGTGGCAGAATGTTTGGTTTCCAAACAAAATAAGGTGGAAACAATTAAGACCCCGGGTCTTTTACAATAATTATCCATCCCAAGTCAGCGCTGGGAGGAGGTTTCCATGGATTTCATCACAGGGTTATCAAAGTCTGAAGGAAATAGTGTCATCATGGTGATTGTTGATAGACTGACCAAGTACGCACACATATGTTCACTCTCTCATCCCTTCAAAGCTAGTATAGTTGCCACTGCATTCATGGAGACAGTTCAAAAGCTACATGACAACCCAAATATTATTGTAAGTGACAGAGATCCCATCTCCAGTGGACATTTTGTACATAATTGTTTTCTTGTTTGGGTACTCAATTGGCTCATAGCTCATCCTATCATCCTCAATCTGATGGAAAAACCAAGATAGTGAACAAATTTCTGGAAGGCTATCTTCATTGCTTTGTCTCTGATAAACAAACAAAATGGTTCAAATGGTTACCCTTGGTAGAATGGTGGTATACCACTTCCTTTCATACTGCAACAAAAATGACACCCTTTATGGCACTCTATGGATACCACCCTCCTTCCATCACTTCTTCTCTAAAAGAAAAATCTAAGTTTCAAGCAGTGGAAGACCACATTGAGCATCAACAACAAGTTCTACAAATCTTAAAGGACAACCAGACCATGGCACAAAATCACATGAAATAACAAGCATATCAACATCGTAGTGAAAGAAGTTTTGAAGTAGGGGATTGGGTGTTTTTAAGACTACAACCATACAAATAGATGTCCCTCAAGCAAGCCAAGAAGGATAATAAATTATCACCAAAGAACTATGGCCCTTATAAGGTGTTGCAAAATATCGGTACCATGGCATACAAATTGGAGTTGCCTGCATCTTCACAAGTACACCCAATTTTCCATGTTTCGTGCTTAAAGAAGGTTATAGGTGACAAGATCCCAGTTCAAACTATATTTCCAAAACTTGACAAGGAAGAAAAAATCAAATTGGAGCCTGAAGCCATCACTGACACAAGAATTCGCCAGTTGAGGAATAGATCCATTTCAGAGTATCTCATTAAATAGAGGAAACTATCGGCTAAAGATTCCACTTGGGAAGATGAGTCTTTTATACAGAAGCATCCAGAGTTACTCAAGCGTTGCGGACAAAAATTATCTCAAGGGGAGGGGCATGTTAAGCCCTAATATTGGATTATTACCCCTTAATTGGGGAATATTACATTAGTAATGTTATTTTATTTATGTTGGCTTTATTCCATTAGTTGTCATTATACCTCCTAGTCTCCTATATATACCAAGGAGAAATTTTCATTTGGAATCATCTTGTAATTGAACATTTATGTGGGGTAAAAGGAGGTGTCCCCCACGAAGAGGCTTATTATCTAAAATTCTCTCTTTTTCAAGGCATTGAGTACTTATTCTGAGGTTTTTCTATGCTATATTGATATTTGTTTCTTAACATAGTCTTCGTGAATATGTTGAAATATTTATAGATATGATGAAGTCCTTTGGAAACCTGTTGGGCCTTGTACCTCTTGATCCTGTGGACCCATCAACACCTGAAAATATTCCTTTCTGGTCGAAGTGGAACCAGATTCTAAGTCATATTCTCTAGGAGAGAGTTGTGCTTCCACTACATGACTTCTTGCCATAATGGATTTGCCACAACCTTATTGTAGGTTTGCAAATCAACAGATTGAACCATATAGCAATGCATGGGCATCGCAGGTTCTGAAGTTGAAAGTACATGAGAAGGATCCACATGTTGAGATCGAGTCCTCCTCGAATCCAATGGATTCCCTGCAAGGATACCTGCTTCCTAAAGTGTGAACTGTTCCTTCTTGGGCTTATGTTGAAGCTTCAACACTTCCTTCTTATCTGGATGTACTGCCTACTTATTTCCATGTACATAATATGAGTGTATGTAATCATCTCTGATGTTTGAAATTGATGGAAGCACAAGAGTATATGCATGTTGCATTGGATGTGCATGTAAAGTACTCTCCTTATGTGTAAGTTGAATAGAGGAGTCATCATCAGAAAACTTAGTGAATTTATACAACCTTGACTTGTGATCCACCTCACCAATTACAATGGTGGAATTGTCATGCATGTCAAGTACAGTAATTGAATCTAATGTAAATTCAACCAGTTTACCTGTTTGAGTGATCTGATAAAATGAGAGCATATTCATAGAAAGATTTGGAACATGTAAAGCATTCTCAAAACTACCATTATGGAGTTCCACTCTCCCTTCTCCTGCTACTAATATTGGAGTATCATCCCCCATGAGAATATGGGGTTTTGAGCATGGACTCAAAGAAGATAAAACTTCCTCTTTCGCTTCCATATGATGGGATGCACTAGAATCTATAATCCATGAATCAGATGAAGAATTAATTGCAACCAAAGAATGATGATTAGCTTTCATAGGATCATTATCTTCTTCCTTCTTCTTCTTGACTCCTTGTTGAATGAAGTTTCCAAGGTTGTTATATTGAATTGTATGTTCCAAAAGATCAATATGTTTCTTCATGCATGTGGAGTCTTCATGATTCGTTTTACTGCAGTAAGTTCACTATTTTCCCTTCTTCTTCTTCGTCGAATATGAAGAGTCTTTGGAACCTAAATAATCATTAAAGGCTTTGGAATATCCCTCCTTCTCGTTATGTTTCTCCTTCCTGTTCTATTTGGATGATCCTTTTCCATCATATATGGTGAGTGCATGTGATTTTGGATCCTTGATGAGGCCCATATGTATGAGTTTTTCTACTCTTGTGTAAGAGACTCAATGAACTGAGCCAACGTAGGCATTTTCCAATTTGTTACAAAAATACATCTGCCGGAATGGAAATTGGAGACATATACAATGTATTCTGCTCCTAGCTTGGAAAATATTGTTAGAATAAGTTTTTTCTGTTGTGTAGAATTATCAATACCACATTCAACCAAGCTCAATATAAAATATTTAAATTTAGTAAATAAATCTTGTATATTATCAAAACATTTAGGGTCAAATGCATTCAACTCTACCTTAGTAATATGACCTTTCATCTCATCCTTATTTTCAAAGAGTCCTTCCAAGGTGGTCCAGATCTTGTTTGGAGTCTTGCATGTGGAAACATGAAACCATAGATCAGTGGAGATTAACTCAATAAGTAATCATGTGGCCTCATCCTTACGGTTCACCCATATAATTTTCATATTAGACAAGTATTATTGTGGTTCAACCCCCTCCTAGGTTACGTCCACAAAGATTTGTCTCTTGGCTCTTTTGTTATGGTAGTTTTTCATCTCCAACGTCGAGCGCTTACAATTATCCTCAAATGGGTGAGATCTATGTGAGGTGAACTAGATCGCACCAGGCTCCATAGCCTGTGATCTAATCCTCATATATTCCTTCTTTCCTCTGCTCTAGCTCAACAAATTACAAAATAGTTCATAGCAATATTACATATCGCATCGAATCGTACATCTACGGTATGAACAATACAAAGACAAACTAATCAAGAACCAACCTTACACAACAAAAACTGGAACCCTCTATTATACCTATGTATCTATATTTATATCTATTTGGCTCTTTAGTCATTTACAATGTATTAAAAAACAACTAACCCTATCGACGTTAGGTCTTCCTCCCATGCACGTGTGTTGTTCTTCCTTCTAGTTGTCCCTTTTCTTATGCACGCTTTCTTTCATGTGCACGTGTTGTGATTCCTTCTATCTCTTACTTCTATTTATGCACTCTTTCTTTCCCCATGATCATCCTTCTTTCCACTTCAACCTACTACCAATAGGCCCCCAACACTAAAATGTGGCGAGTCCCGAGCCACCTAATCCTTTTGAGCTTCCTAAATCTCCTTGGTGATTATCTGGAACTTTTCCTTAAGATCTTCTTCTTTTGTGAATGCCTGCACAGTCTTTTCCTTGATGGTGTCCACTAACTGGGCTGCTACTTCATCGCTGATCAATTCTGCAAGTTCTGCATGGGTCTGTACTATCTCTGTTTTGGCTCCCTCCACCTGTGCGAGTACTTCTGCTACCCATTCCTATAATGGCTTTATTTGAGCCTGACACTTCAGTTTTGTGTTTGCGCAATGATGATTTCTTCATGAATCTTCTTCATATCTCGCATCCCTCTGAATCATTATGGGATTGGTATGGTATTCTTCCTCTTCTTGAGCTCTTATATTGCTGCATTAATCCTTTCCTCTTATTGGTCCCATCGTTAGACCCATGGATCCTCCTCCAACCTTGTCCAAAGTTGTGTTGCTTCATTGAAAAAGTCAGTTACTGTGCTAACCTGCTACTCTATCTCCTGCAGTTGCACTATTTCTTCTTGTTTCCTTTTCTCCTTGACTGTTGGTGGAGTGGTTGGTGTGAGTTGTTCTTAGAGATTCACAATCTCCTTCTGATATTGATAAATTCCTTGCGCAATCCGATTGATATTTTCTGTGGTTGCAACTTCCTTATTCTGCATGGCCTATGGAATCTTCTCATAAGTTCCTGCCACTTTCTGCTCTAATCCTTTTAGGTTCTCACTTTCCTCCTTGGTCTTATATTTTTCCTTCTCATAGCCTACTTTCAATCCGTCTTGTTTATTTGTTCCCTGCTTCAATTCGACTAAGTGTCTGTGTGTGTAAGATTGTACCTTGTGGTTGATGCTCACCTGCAACTTGTGTAATGCCCCTGATGGTATCCTTGTCAACACAAGTTGGATCTGGTTCAATTCTTTCAAGGGTGTCTTCCCCACAATTTCATCCATGTGCAGCATGTTGCGGTTGATATGGAATGTTGTGTGTGGCTACAATATCCCCTTGTTTATCTGTCAATATTCCTCTTGCACTCTTCCTTCTATCTGCAGTGTTGATGGCTTTATGCCCCTATTGTGGCTTCCTATTTATGATTCTCCAAATTTCTTGAGGAACTCTCCCATTTCTACCAGCTCTTTCTGTAGTTTGTCCCTGTGGTGTGTTGCATGGTTGAAGTCCTCTGCTAGACAATCTTGAACCTTTCGGGCGATCATTTCCCCATTGTCTTCTGTGACCGTATGGTCTAGTGATGTTTGTTTCACCTTCGATTCCTTGCGTGCACCTCTTATCTATGCTACCAGTCTCTTCATTCCCCCTGATTCCTGCATGTTGGGATTTGGGGCGGTCTCCTGTCCTCCCTCGACCTATTTTTGTTGTCCATTGGCCTGCTATGTAGTTTCTTTCTTCCCCTTCTGGGTTCCTTTATTCTTTGAACCTTCATATTCCTAAGTTGGATTTCCTTGACCCTTTCTTGGTTTCTTGGGCACTTAGATTTTCGGAGGCTGCATTTCCTCCTGCTCTGCCTCTCCTTCTGTTGTTATTTCTGGTACTTCCCGGGTAATGGCTGGGATTATCCACTCATCTGGCCATTCACTGACAACCATGTCAATGTCACCCTCTCTGATGCAGTAGCGCCTTTGTAACCACTATTTATCTGGGTCTTGCCTTAGTTTTTTCCACATTATTTTTCATGTGGCTTGAAAATTAACGATGTATGCATATCCCGCGACAACGTATCATGTTATTCTCCATGATCGGTTGATTGATTCATGTATGTCACATAGGTATGATTCAAATATGATCCCATTCTTCCTCTTATGCATATCATGTGGCCCAGATCTTGGAAATAGGTACCTCACTCCCGTTGGGTGTGGTCTGGTACAAAAAATTACATACCCTGGTTCTCGCCTTCCCATGAAGGCTATTAGGGTAATCAACCATGAGTAATGGAACTTTGTGCCTAGGTCCTATGTATCCTTGCAATTCTCTTGGAATAAATTCAATAGATATGGAACCCATCTCATTGAGGTTCCTTCTTCTCACTGAGCTACAACTGCAATGACTCCAGCTGGTACTTCCTCTTTGCAACATTTTCTTAGCAATATGCAGGATAATATTTTTGTGCCTAATTGTTTGGTTGCATTGTTGATTCATTTGATCATGATGCCTCTTGTTCCCCTGGCAGTTCCATACTTCTTCTTATTTCCTCTTCCAATGCTTTTTCCTTGTATTTGTCAACCATAATCAATGCAGGATCCATACCCCAGGTTCGTAACCCTGTGATTTGCGCGATAAGCTCAACAGTTATGGGGACAATTTTGTCCAACCATATGTCCCCTCCATGTGTGACTGTGAACAACGTCTTGATATGGGTTGTTTCATATTGGCCTTTGCTAAAATGTGGTAGGGTCAGAAGACCTAAGATTCCTATTTTGTCCAGCCCAGATGCCCACTGGTATGGCTGGTTAATCACTTCTCCTAGCCAAGTGGTGCCTATGGTGTCTATAAAGACCTTGTGTGTAAGTTTCGAGAACTTGGTTTCGTCTGATATGTCATGGTATGAATATTTGAGCTTCCCGACATGGCCAAGTAGGTCCGGTCATACCTGTACTCCATCTAGTATGCGTGGTAGAACAATTTCTACTGCAGGTTTCTTGCGGGGTGAGCTCAGTATTTGTACTTTGTCTTCCTACTACGGTGGTTGTTTCAAAGGTATAGCAGCTTTTAGTTTCTCCCCTATCAGCCATTTTGGCCAAGCTAAGGCATCTTCAGCGGTCTCCCCTGCTAGTTGTCCTGAGATGGTCGTTTGAGACCCTTCTAGCTCAACTGTTGCTTCTAGAGTTTGTGTCGTTTCATTAACTTCCTAGGCTGATTCAATGCTTTCTGGTTGCACTTCCTTTTTGATTTTCACTTCCTCATTCTGAGGCTCTTGCATTGCTACTGGCATATCTAATTTCATGGCCTCCGCTTGTGGCTTTTGAATTTATTCCACAATTGGTGTATATTTTACCAATATCATCTCTAGGGATGGGATTTCATTGATATCGATGATCTTCAACCGTTGTTGTTCATTTTGTTCCAACGATCCTAATGACCTAGTTTGAACCCTAGTCGGTCTGGTAGTGTGGATTGCTTCTACTGGCTTCGGTGGTGCCATAATGGTGACTGCCAAATGTTTGTTGAGTTCAAAGAACTTCTGTGAGCTCTGTAGTCTTTCTCTATGCATGATGGCTGCTATTACTCTCTCTCTATTTTTTGTTAGCGAATAGGCTATCTTCTCCCGTGCTTGCATGTTGTATGGGCTGTTCATGAATCTTGTCGAGGATGCTTCCTCCATGATGTGTTTAATGCACCATAACTGTGGGTTCAATGTATCTACAACAGTTTCATACTTTCTGTTACACTTTCTTTTCCATCTCTAGTTGGCTCAATTAATTTGATGTCCCATCGGTCCTTGTCATTCTTTAATTCCGCCTAGTGTTGTCCTATGGTACTTCTTTTTGCCGATTTTCCTTTTCTCGCTTGTTTTTTCCTTTGCATATAATTGTTTCCCTTTCCTTTGTCGGATTTGTGTTGCTAACTTCGTGTGCCCCCTTCTTTTTTACTGCGTGGTGGGTGGTCGACTATCCTTATACAACTCTAGTTGACTCCCATTGATCATTACTCTGAGTTATGCGCCTGTTAAATCTATTAGTTGTAAAACTCCTCCATCTGTGACATATTTTACTTCATATGGTCCTAACCAAAGCATTCTAATCTTTCTTAGGTGCTGAAGTGATTTGTTGTCATACATTAGTACTAGATCTCCTTCCTTGAACATTTTATTCTTGATGTGTCGATCATGCCAAGCTTTGCATCTTGCCTTATGCACTTACTGATGGAATCCTTCCAAGATTCAGTCTTCTTCCATGGTCAATATATGGTTCAATCTCTCCTGTACTACACCTTGTTCTGTCATTTGTGTGATAGCTGTTACGCAGAAGATGGGTACTAAAAATTCTAATGGCACTACTGCTTCTTGTCCATAAACCAGTTTGAATGGTGTGTGCCCTGTAATCATTTTGCATGTAGTCCTGTATGCCCATAATACTATTGGTATTTTGAGCTCCCAGACATCTATTTTGACGTTAAAAATCTTTGTCAGTGCGTTCTCCAGGATTTTGTTGAAGGCTTCCACTATGCCATTCGCCTATGAGTGATACGATGTGCTCTTCTAATGATGGAATTCAAACTCTTCAGTCATTGCGCGGATGGTGTTGTTTTTGAAGTGTGTGCCTTGGTCACTCATAAAGACTCTTTGGCACCCAAATCTTGTGATTACATGTTCAAACAAAAAGTGTGTTGTTGTCGATGCGCTGCAATATTTTACTGGTGTGGCTTCCACCCATCTTGTTAGATATTTCATCATTGTAATAGTGATCTTTCCCCTATCCTTTTGGCTGGTGGGTTAATTGGGCCCACAAAGTCTATTTCCGATTTGTTGAATTCCTATAATGTTACTTGTGGTCATAGTGGAATCTCGTCTCTTCTATTGGGTTTTCCTACCCTTTGACAGACATCACATCTTTGACAGTACTCCTTCGAGTCTCTGTGAATTGTTGGCCACCATAGTCCTATGTGTAATACCTTCTGCATCGTATATTTCCTCGCGTAATTCCCTCCTACGATTCCCTCGTGGGATTCTACCAAAATTCTTGGTCTTTAGTTCTATAATACGTATCTTTGCAAAATGCTATCTGCGCCCATTTTATATAAGTTTCCTGCAATCAGTTGATAGTCGACCATGTGGACTACCAAATTCTTCTTCTGTGCGGTGGTATATTCTTGCGGCATAGTACCTATAGTCAAGTACTAAATCATATCTGTGAAGTATTCATCAACAATCTATACTGAGAATAACTGTGCATCCAGAAAGTTGTCTACTACATTCATAGGTTCTTATCCATTTGTGACCCTTGACAGGTGGTTAGGTCCTGCTATCAATTTTCCTGGTATAACTATTACTTCAAAGTTGAATTCTTGAAATAAAAATAACCATCGACAAATTCTCCCCCCCAACACTAGCTTGTTGACTAGGTATTTCATGGCTGAGTGGTCTGTGAACATCTTAAACTGTTTTCCTAATAATTAATGAATGAACTTTTGTAGTGCATAGACCATGGCTAGGACTTCTATTTCTATTATGTTATAATTTTATTCTGAGTCTGATAACTTTCTTCTTGCAAACACTATCGGGTGATCCAAGTCTCCCACCCCTAGTTGTGCTAAGATATCTCCAAGTGCTATCGTTGATGCTTCTACATGCACATGGAATGTCTTTTCCTAGTTTGGAAATACTAATATCGACGCGGTAACCATTGTTTCCTTCAAAATATCCAGACCGTGTTGACACTCATCATTCCACTGAAACTTTGTATCCTTTCTTAACAATTTTTCCATGGGTGTTGTAATTTGTGCATAGACTTTGATGAATTTCCTTTAGTATCATGTGTGTCCTAACATCGCTCTTATCTAACAGAATGTTCTTGGTGTTGGCAAGTTAACAATAACTGCAATCTTTGTTGGGTTGACCAATAAACCTTGTTTTCATACTATATGTCCCAATAGTATCCCAAATGGTGTTCCAAATATGCATTCTTGATGTTCAGTGATATCTGGCACTGTCTGCATCTTTCTAACATCAACTGTAAAACTTCCACATGGTTTTTCAATAGGATATATACGTTCCAATCATCCAGGTATACTTCAAGAAACTGATGGATGAGTTCCTTAAATGTTGAGATGACCACTCTGGAAAATATTGCTGGTGTGTTCTTTACTCCAAATGTCAATACGTTGTACTGATAAGATCCCCATTCTGTCGCGAACGTGGCCTTATGTCTATCTTCCTGTGCTATCTTAATCTGGTGGTAGCCTAAGAATCCATCAGTAAATGAGTACGCTTCATGTCCTCCCACATTCTCTAGCACTTCATCTATGAACGGTGTAGGGAATGGGTCATGTAGGCATGCATCATTTAACTTCCTCAATTCGATGCATATATTGATTCCTCTTCCCTTTTTCTTGCCCTGCACTACCATCGGACTTATCCATTCTGAATCCTCAACTAGTTCAATGATGCCGACTTCGATCATCCTATCGATCTCCTCTTTAAATTTATGTTTATATATGGGGTTCAGTCTATAGGGTCATTGTCTGATAGGTATTGCATCAGGTCTAAGTGGTATCTTCATTTCTCATAGTTCTTCAGATATGCCCTTCATCTATGTAAATGTTGTGGGAAAGAGGTCATTGTATTCGTGTAGAAACTTTGTGATACTTTCTATTGTTTGCTCATCCCAGTAATCCCCAATGTTGGCCATTTTGGGCTGCTTCGTTGTCCCGATGTTAACTTTATTTACCTTGTTTGGTGCATAAACGACTTCTAATTCTATGGGTTGTCCTTCCACATCTCTTTCACCTTTTTCTTCTCCAATATGAATATCACGTGGATCATCTTCATCTGTTGCTTCTTCCTGTACATGGTAACATGACAATAGTTCCTTGACCGTCTGCTTATTTCGTTGTTGCTCTTCTGTGATAAATTCTATTTCCAGTTCTTTGATGTATATCACTCCTCTGATCTGTTTGAGGGTTGTTTCTATGTTGGGGTTCTCATGTTCGAATGAGAAAGTGACTGTGAATTTCTGTTGTAATGTCATCCATGTCGTAGTTCCTTTGTGCAATTCCTGGTCCATGTACCAATTTGTTGGTATGCCTTAGAGAGTATGTATGAACCGATGAGGCCATTCCTCCAGTCGTGTCATAGTCCATAGTGTTTTACATGACTTCAAGTGTTCCGCTGGTGTCTCATTTCCTTCATATTTCTGTCGTTTGTTTCTTTTGTTCTGCGTCGAACCTTATGCACAATAACCACTTACATTGATACCAGTCTGTAATTTTCTTCTTGTGTGCGCCCCACCATCTTGTGGGTGTGGCATTTAGTGGTAAGTCCAGTGCTAGAAGTATATGATTCTCTAAGACTTCATCTTGATATTGTGTTAAGAATGTTTCTAGATCATTTAGTCCATGGAAACTGGGTGGTTCTCTAATTTATGTGCCAACCCACCTTACTACGCGATCTATCCTTGCACATATTCTCATGGATACTTTGTGTAGCCTCTGCTGCCAGTTTTTCAACCTGGTGTCTAAGTCTATTCCACATGAAGTAATGCTCCACAAACTAAGTACCCCATCTGCAGTTGGGTTTACGTAATCCTCATCATGTTCAATTGTTTTGTACAACTGGACGATTTCCTCTAAGTCCAGACAAGTTGGTTCTATGAACCTCTCCTCTTCTGATGGATCTAATGGCACTATGACCCTATATTCTCTGAATTCAAATGTCATTTTCCTGGTTTTCAAATCAATTATGGCCTATTTTTCAAACACTCAATCCATACCAAGCAATGTCGGGTAAGGTGTTGTGTCATCTACTATTTCAATGACTTCAAAGTCTACTTTCAAGTGCATTCCATCAATATCTACTATCAATCCTTTCAGTCTACCTATTGGTAGGAATCTATGTTGGTTTGCTAGTTTCAATTGGAAATTTGAGTATCCTAGTGTTGGATCTCCCATGCATTGCCATGTCTTATTTGGTAATACATTCACTTCAGATCCTAGATCTAGTATAATGTCTCCCATGTTGAAATCCCCAATGTTAGCATTCAGTCAAAATTCCCTCCTTGTTCTTCTTCTTGTGTGTAGGTGGTTAATGGTTTTTGGTTTTGGATTTTTGTCTGTCTCACTACTACATTTCTCCAGTATGTTTTGCAGTATTTTCACCAATGAAGGATAAATTAATACTTTCATGCATGATTGCAAAAATCCTTTGATTGTACTAACTTGTCCCATGGGATACATTCTGTTGGTATGATCCAGTGATGGTGGAATCTCATATTCTGGGGATTCCTTTCTTTGCTCTGTAGTTGAAGTTGACGTTGTGTCCTCCTTATGAAATTCTTGTTTGGATTATTTATAGATCTCCTTTTCCTTTTGCACATCGAAATTCTTCCTTAGTTCAATGTTATTCCTTACCCATTGGTTCGGTGTTGGTTATTATCGAACTATGTCATTTCCTTTTTTCGTTCCTCCATGAGTGACTATGTTGATGTTTTGTCCGTCATCCCTTGCTTCAGTTGAAATGCACTAAACATTCTAATTTTTCTGGTTCCTCTTTTCTTGAATCTTTACTAGTAGTGTCGGACATTCCTCTGTATCATGGTCTGATGCGCAACAATATATACAAGTTGTTGGTGGGAGACGACATTCCCGTGCATAATGTCCCAGTTGCTGGAAATTGTGATAGGTGACTAGCCCTCTACCTCATCTGAAACCTCCTCTAGCTCGTCCTCCTCCACGGTAACCTACTCGATCATCTCGTTAAATGTTATACTATGGTACTTGATTATACTACGTGGTATTGTACTAGGGTTGTGTTGGGTTGTACTACAACTACACGTTATTGTATGGTTGTTGCGTAGTGTTATAATGATGTTGCACAATGTTGTATGGAGCTAGGGCCTGATTGAACTGTGGCGTTTCTCGCCCAGTCATCATTTACACATGTACCCTATATGCATCTAATGTTCTTTCTCACATCAACTCCATAGTTCTACAATACTTATCGTCATGGCCCATTAATTTGTAAAAGGTGTAGTATGAACTCTTTGGGACTATCTGGTATTTCTGCATCATCGTGCAGTGGTAAGGGTCGTGACTTGGTTTCTTACATATTTCGCACCATAGCCCTCCTGTTGGTAATGTGTTTGGCATACCTTCTTCCATATATTGCCCGAATGTTGGGCACTCATTCTTGTGGTGTCCTTTCGTCCTGCATGTGGTGCACCAAACCACTTCTCATTTGTCTTTGTTCTTATTTTGGTTTAGCTGAAACATTAGATTCTTCAAATCCTCCTTTAGTTATTCAATAGTTGGGTCCATCTGTTGGTACTGATTCTCTTCCAGTTGCAAGGCTGCATATAGAGCCTCTGCCTATGTCTGAAACTTTTTTTGTCATAAAGGATATTTTAAGTGTGGTAGTAGTGATTTGACAAACAAGTGTCAATGTTGCATATCATTCATAAGGTATTTGAGCTTTCCATTCAATTGCTTGAATCTCTGACCAATCTCCCATACCAATTCTCCTAGTTTCTATCTGAATTCGATCATCTTGTTCATGTACTGATCCTCTAAGCTTGGCTTCTATAACTCATTAATTAGTAACTTCTTAATGTCGGCTAGTGTCCTTGTCGTTCCCAAGGCATTGTTTGTGTCTAGACTCATGTACCAGTCTAGTGCACGGTCTCTTAGCGTAATTTATAGTTGCGCGATTTTGGTATCTTCATAAGTGATCTGTTTTTCTTCCCAGATATTTGCACAAATGAACAAATGCTTCTCAGGGTCTTTTGTTGCTTCTCCTTGAAATTCTAGTAATCATATAGTGGGATCGTGTCCTACCATTCTTAATATTGAACTACTACCTCCTTCGCCCAGTGTAGATACTTAACTAGTGTTGTCTGAACTGGCTCCTCTATTTGTTGCTCCTTATGTAGATGTGCTTCCTATTGTCGGACTTCCTCCAAACTTCGGTTGTCTAAACGGTGGTGTTCTCTTTGGTTTATTAGTCGCACATGGGTTTATGGGTTCCACACTAACATTAATATGGATAGGATGGCTTCCTTCTCCTCCCATTCTTGGACCTCTCATTTTCCTCTCATATGTTGCGTGCAAGATTTCCTCAATCTGCTCCATAGCCCGAAGATCCTCTACCTCTTCCTCATCGCTAGCCATTCTCTCCCTTGTGGCTACGACTCTCTTCCTGGTATTCACCTTATATTGGTAGGGTACTCCACTATGCGTCTTGCCTTATGAAGATAAGATCCACTTGATCTGGTCGCCATCCATCATGATCAGGTCCAAGGGTTCCTCCTCCTTCTTGCCTTTATCTCTATTTCCTTCCATTTATCCCCTCTCTGTCAGTGCTTCCCCTCTTGCCCCCATGCACACAGGGAAGTTTAGCTGTCTGATTCCATTGTCATTACACCTTTTTTATATAAAAGTATCTTAACAGAAGTATACAGTGATCGAATGTATCTTCCTCGAGTTCCGCATAGAAATTATTTCTCTGCTGCGTTGTATGACTTTGTTGTGTCAAATGCAAACTCTATTATGAACCCTGCAACAATACTATCAAGCCAAAAGTCTACTACATGGGTGAATGTGTTGTTCACCTGCTGTAACTGCTCAATCTCTACTAGAGTCCAATCTAGCTATCGAATCCAATTCGTTGTGTGGTTATCCTTCAACCTTAGTACCCACTCCTGTAGTAGATGTGAAAAATCAAAGAAAAATACTTCGTGTAAATCAATAAATAAGTATTTGTCCAAATATTTTTGAGGTGTGATTATAGGGTTTCTATTGTCTTTCTATGCAAACTCTAGCTCTTTGGTTCTTAACCAACCTTTGATTTCTGCTTTTGTAGGGTTCCACAGTCTCAACATTCCCTTCTAGTGGCTCATTTCTCTCTTATTTTCTTCGTTCTCTTCTCACTCATTCTATCCCACCTACTCATCCCTCTCTCATTTCTACCAACACGACAACATAACCATTTGTTGGTTATTTCTTACTTATTCTTGTTTCTTGACCATCTGAGTTATTGAACCAGGGTTCATGTCTTTCGATTTTCCAACAAAGCCTCTAAAACTATTGGCCCTTGTGGTGAAATAGAAGGAAACACATCACATAGAATTTGCTATGCAGTCTCACCCGAGATAGCTTTAAATGGGTGGTCGTAAGACTCAGGTGTTTACAGCCTAGGATTGAGTATGAGATAGGGGTTTAGTATTTAGAGCCATCTACTATAAATCATGTATGTTATCTTACTATTATTTGCGACTATTCACTATATTGACAATTATTCCCTTAACACGCCACCATATTTCATAACAATATAATAAATCATTCATTAAGCACAACAATTAACATCTGGAAGAAAGTAAAAGACATACATGCATTCATCATATTACACAGGTATTATTATGGTTCACCCCCTCCTAGGCTACGTCCACAAATATTTGGCTCTTGTCTCTTTTATTATGGTAGTTATGCATCTCCAACATCACTTAGTTACAATTCTCCTCAGATGGGTGAGATCTATGTGAGGCGAACTAGATCACACCAAGCTCCATAGCCCACGATCTAATCCTTAGATCTTCTTTCTTTCCTATGCTCTAGCTCAACAACTTACAAAATAGTTCATATCAATATTGCATATCGAATCGACTCGTACATCTATGGTATGAACAATACAAAGAAAAACTAATCAAGAACCAACCATACACAAAAAAAAATGGAACCCTCTATTATACCTACGTATCTATATTTATATCTATTGGGATCATCATCCATTTAAAATGTATTAAAAAAACCCTAACACTACCGACATTATGTTTTCCTCCCATGCGCGTGTGTTTTTATTCCTTCCAGCTACCGCTTTCCTTGTGCACACTTTCTTGCATGTGCACGTACTGTGTTTCCCTCCAGTGGTTACTTCCGTTTCTGCACACTTTCTTTCCCCATGATCATCCTTCTTTTCACTTCGGCCTGCTACCAACAATTGTGTATAGGCTACAACATCCCACCTTGGTTTTGTATAGGCTATGAACAAAGTCTGAGAGCTACCATCGCACCCTTCGATAAGGATAGGCTGCGACGATTCAAATCATCGCACCTTTCGATAGGGATAGGCCACGATGATTACGTAAACTAGGTTTACTCAAATCCTCTTTTTCTCTTCTCTGGATTGTTTGGGTTGCTCCAAGAATCTCATCTCTGATACCATGTTAGTGTTTTATGGAAACCTGCAAAGGATACCTAGCTAAAGCATACACAAACAAAGCTTATCAAGAAAAGGAAGAGAGATACAATATGAAGAATGATAATCAATGTATATTATGATCTGTTCAATGAGCTAGTGATCTTCAATCATATAGGAAATGGCATCCTATAATTAGGAATGCATGCATAATAGTGATGGTATAAAATTAGAAAGTCTAAAATAGAACTAGTCAGTTAACTCCCACTGAACTAGTGTTACTGCCACTGAACTATTGTGCCAAAAATAGAAATTTCTCCAACACTGAGAACATCGATTAAATTAATAAGCCCGTGGTTTTGCGCATATGGTCACATGTAAATTGTTTGAAGGAAGTGCCTCTGTAGAATTCAATTCTTGTAATGTTTGCAGAGACATGGAATCGAGTTAAAAATGAAATCGATCCATATCTGTAATTGATTTATGAAAAGTACTCCCACTAAATTAAAAAGCCTTCACGATAATGTTTGAATACTAATAGATATTATTGTTAATTAAAAATAAAGAGGTGTGATGGTCCAAACTAAGGGACACAATGATTCATAGATCACACTAGTTGAAATATTATATAAACTAGAAGGAATGGTGAGAAGAAAGTGTCTCTGTAGTCTAGATTAGAAGATCAAAACAGAAGGAGAGTCCAAGAAGACAAACTGGTGATTCTTATGCAATGAGGGTGGAAGGCAGGAGAACAGAAGGACTCATATCCTTTATAAAGTAAAGATAAGGGAGTTGGTTCTTCCTAGGGTTGGTGCCCTAAATATAAGGGAGTTGGTGCTTCCTAGGATTGGTTCCCTAAAGATAAGGGAGTTGGTGCTTCCTAGGTTTGGTGCCCTAAAGACAAGGGAGTTGGTGATTCCTAGGGTTGGTACCTTAAAAACAAGGGAGTTGGTTCTTCCTAGGGTTGGTACCCTGAAGAAGGGGATAGGTGTCTCCTAGAGTTGGTGCTATAAAAAGGATTTGTGTCCTTCCCTATTTATTTATAAAGCCTTGTAATTTTGGTTAATTATATATTTATAATTTATTTTAAATACAAGTCCATTGTTGATCTCTTGTGGTAAATAATAAAATATCAAAGTAAATTATAATTGTTGAAAAAGTGAATTACTGATTCACCCCCCCTCTCTATATTTCCAACACATGGGTCCATACGTCACTTTGTGACACTTGCAATACTTAGGGTGCAAAACTCAAGTGTGACATTTTGGTGTGTAACAAGGGGTAAACGATTTCTAGCCTAAGTGGAATCCCATGTCAGGGTTTGTTCCATCACAATGGATGTCATCCATATCCAATCCATTTATGTCTTTTGAAGGGTAGACAAGTGGAGGTTTTCACTTCATTGGTTCTAGAAATCCAAGTTTTTATCAAAATTCAAGTTAGTTTGCAAGCTCTTCCTCAAATCCTAGTGCCATAATTCAATCCAGGGCCATGTTTTCAGGATACCAATCAATAATGATTTGTTAATCATGTGGTTTCTTCCTCGATGTCACAACCTAGGATACCCCTTTCGGAAACCCTCCATTTTCAAGATTTGTCAAAGTTAATGAATGATCTAATTTGTCATAATCCTAGTTGGCCTTCAGGCCCCACCAAACTACCTTTTTATATACCGAAATTAAAATATAAGAGTGGTGAAGAAACTAGAGATCATATAACAATTTTTTATTTCTGGTTATATTCTAATTCATTGATTGACTAGTTCGTTCGGTTACGATTATTCCAACAAACTGTCACTAGGGGTGTTGGGGGTTATGATTATTATGATTATTCCACAAATCATGGTGCCATAATTCAATCCAGGGTTGTATTTTTAGTCTATGAATCAATCGGGATTTATTAATCATGTTGTTTCTTCCTCGATGTCACAACCCAGGATACCTTTTCTGAAAACCCTCCATTTTAGAGATTTGTCAAAGTTAATGAACTATATAATTCGTCATAACCCTAGTTGGCCTCTGGGCCCCACCAAACAACCTTTTGATATACCAAAATTAAAATCTAAGAGTGGTGAATACGCTGGAGATCATGTAACAATGTTTCATTTTTGGTTTTATTTTAATTCATTGATTGACGACTTTGTTCGGTTACAATTATTCCAACACACCCTCACTAGGGGTGCTGCTAAATGTTATATAGAGCTAGAGGGGTCAAAGTCTAGAAAATTTGGTGATTCAGCCATGGTTATTTCTCAATCCAGTATGATGCTAGAACATAACATTTGGATAATTTTGAACAAAATAAATCCACACACATTTTCGATCACATTCTAGATTGGAGGAGACAAAAGATTCTAATTAAGGCCATGATTCCTCTCGAATTTGTTCTACAATTATTCCTGAAGTCATTAATCCCTTATGTTTCTTAGGATGTTGGAACTTCGGGAGTGTTTACGAAGGAACAAGAGATCTTTAGAGCACAAAATTTAGAGATCATTTACTCTTAGTCAAGAATTCTCTATGATATAATGACATTCCATGATCGAATCTTGACTTGAAGAAACCGAAATAAGGACCCATGATGATTGTATTCTTGGTTTATAGAAACAAAAATATAGAAATATTATTTCAAATCAAATGGAGAAATTTTCTATTCAACAAATTGCATCTGGTGAGGACCCTAGTTTGACCACCCCCATTACCTAGTCATCGGATGTACACAGTGTCAAGTCGACAAATCCAAAGGGTCCATAGAAACCCAGAGGGGAAAGGAAAGGAAATGTAAATAATGGTAGTGGGGAAAATGATAAAATTTCTGGTAATAATGCCGAGGCCGGAAAGAATGAAATGGATAAGGTAAATTTCCATTGTAATATTTTCAAAGGAAATCACATGACTCATCTCTTCCCCAAAATTGAGGAATCTTTGTGCTTGTTAATGCAACAACAACCTATTATTTTGACTAAACCATTTCCACATGGTCGGAATTTAATGCAGGGTGCTTACTTGGCACCTAATAAAAATGGGAGAAATTAGGGTACCCCCACACCAGAATCTGGAACATCAAATGTCTATATGTTGAAGCTGGATCTTAATTTGCAAACCATAGTTCATGATTACGGGAATCCCGAGTCTGCAAAGTAGGATAAGGAATTACTAGAACCTTCAAACTCTCTCCATATAGAGAAGATAAAAGTAGACCCAATGCATTGCATACCAAAAGGTGTGTTGAAATGCACATTGCACAATGTGAATGCTAGAGTGTCTCAAAATTATTCTATTGTTGAATATTTGGCCCAAACTCCATGTGTTGTTTCTGCACTGAAGGTTCTCCATAGTTTCCCATCACAATGAAGTGCATTGTTTTCTTATTTAGGGGATTTTGAATTCTCTAACTCGTTTTCCATCATGTTTGACACCTCTAACATCAAGCCTTTCCTTCCATATCATGTTTCACTTGAGATTGTAGTGGTTTTCACCATGAACTCATTTAAAAAAAAAAAAAATCTCACTGTGGTGGATGAAGGTGCTTCGATGTGTGTCATGTCATTATCATGTTGATGATATATTGGCTCACATGAGTTATCTCCATTTCTTGCAGTGCTTACAACATTCGATGGTCATTTGTTTATACCACATGGGATTATCCCTTCTTTCCCTATCCGGTTAGAGGGTGAAATCATGTGCGTCAAACTATAAGTGGTTGATGCACATTTAGACTATAATATACTCTTAGGAAGAAGATGGACGTACATAAAAAAAACAATAGTTTCTGCAATTTTTTGAGTGCTATGTTTCCCTCACGAAGGGAGGATTGTCACTATTGATCATTTGTCGGTCCCTTGTGTAAATCCTACAACATCAATAGTTTTTGCATGTAACATACCCATGGTGGGGAGTAACAAATTTGTTCTTTTTAAGAAAATCAACACCATCATTTAGGGTCTCTATTCCATTAATATCTTCCATATCTTTCCATCCACGGTCTCCATGCTCTGAACCGAGCTTAGAGATGGAAGAAATCCTCTCCCAATTTCTTCGGGTTCTTCCACCCCTCTATACTTGCATATGACCATTGGCTATGACCAGGTTCCAATACAACCACCACACAAATCCTCCATAGTGGAAAATCTCTAAAGTTCACAATTCGATGCCGCATGTCCTCAGGGATTTCGACAACCCTAATTCAATTCAAGAGTTTCAAACAATCCAAAGCCTTTTCTGCTCAAAGTACTCTCTACTCGAAGTTATATATTGAGAACCACGTGTCTCTTCACCATTGATAGTTCTAACCCACTTCAGGACTTCAACGTTCAGGAGTTTCGAACATTCCAATGCCTTTTTCCTTTGAAGTACTCTGTACCTGAATCTATAGATCAAGTGCCACACATCCCCCATGGTCAACGATTGTGATCCACTTCGGGACCTCGATGTTTGGGAGTTTCAAACACTCCAAATCCATTTTTCCTCTGAAGTACTTCATACCCATAGTTACAGATCGAGCGCCACACTTTCCTTGGCAATCAACAACTATGATCCACTTCAGGACTTTGACATTCGCTATTTTCAAACATTCCAATGCCATTTTTCCTTCAGGGTACTCTGTACCCAGAGTTACAGATTGAGTACCACACAACCCTTCATGATCGATGGATGTGATCCACTTCAGGACTTCGACGTTCGGGAGTTTAAAACATTCCAACACCTTTTTCCTTTGATGTACTATGTACCTAGAGTTACAGATCTAGCACTAGGCATCCCTTTATGATCAAAGATTGTGATCCACTTCAAGACTTTGACATTTTGGAGTTTCAAACATTCCAGCACATTTTTTTTTCCTTCGAAGTAATCCATACCCAGAGTTACAAATCTAGCACCACACATCCTCCTCCTAATGGATGGTTCCGATGGATTTCGGCACTTCAAAACTTCACTCCTCGCATTCCTCTGGAGTATTCTTCTCTGGAGTCAATGATATACTGCCACAAGCCTTCCTATGCTAATGGCTATGATCTACTCTGACACTTAGGCAATTCAGAACTTTACTCATCGCGTCCCTCCAAAGTTCCGAAGTCCCAGACTCCCGAAATCCTAGTAATTTCATCAACCACATGGGCGAGCTATGCATGTGCAAGGGGATGACACGTAGCTAGTTTAGGGGTGAAACATTCCCTCATCACTCTAGTATAATCATATTTCAACCTCCCTTAGGTTTTCATGGTCATGATCTGGAAAATAATGATTTGTTCACCGATCAACGGTTCACAGTGATTGTGGGGCCCCAATGTGCTCACTCTTTATTGGAGAGCTCAATCTCCAAAATATGAAAAGTACTCATGGTATAATCGTGGTCATTGATCCTCCACCCTGATGAAATCAATGGTGTTATTTAATTGTGGACCACAAACTAGCACGTCCGAAAATTTCACCTTCGCGCTCCTCAATGATTCCCCACCATTGATCTTCGTTCACAGATCGAAGGTTCACAACAATTGCAGGGACCAATATCCGCAATCTGAGAAGTTATCACCTAACTTTGTCTAATTGTGGTCATTGATACTCCCTCCCCAATGAGATTAATGAAGTTGGTTGATTTCAGGTTGTGAACTAGCATGTCTGCTAATTTCACCTTCGCTCTCCGCAATGATTCCCAACCATCGATCTAATCGAGTGGTTGGTGTTTGATTCGTTAACTTCAGTGGGTCTTTGGGTCGATCTGACGACTAAAATATTTTTTCCTCTCGATGAAAAGTTTTCATTCATATCCTCTCTCAGGTTCTTGATTCATCTATGGCTCTTGTTACTCAGACAATTAGGTTAACTTTGACTATCGTGAAGTTTGAAATTCTAGGCGTGAAACTCCCAAAAATCCAAAACCATTATGAACTATCTCCTTTCAGGCTTAGCATGAGATTCCTAGACACAGGTCACATGGACCTTGAGATGACTCTTGGGCTATGATCTATACTTTTAACTAGGTTTTAATTAAGGTCATGGGTGCAAGTTCAAGGTCACTTTCGCTACTGGTTTGAAGGAAACACCTGCCTAATTCACAGAATATTAAATTCTTGAACGAGGTGGTGTAAACTCGTGAGGTTACTAAGACGGTAGCAAGGCCAATAGGCTTGCTCTGATTCTAGAGCTGTGAGGTATCTCCCTGGGAAAAACACCTTTGAGAGTTAAACTGGATCACATGAGAAAAGAATAATCATAAGTTCTCAAGGAAGCCAATGTATATATATAATTTAATCTTTTCAATGAAAAAACCATTTACAGATATGTAAATACATGAATGCAACCATTAATTCCCAATTTAATACATAAGTATGGAAAAAATTATTAGAACCAGATAACGTGAAGCGATTGTTGTAATGGGTGTCTGTTTCCACCCAACCATAGGCTCATTCACTCCTAATGGATTTACTACTAGCCACCACCGAGAAATACCACGATGCTTTGATATTGAATCTCTTCTTCTAGGACATAAATAGATAGGGATCAAGATTACTCTCCTTCTCCTGACTCATTCTCTATTTCCCATGATTAGAACAAACTCTCTTCATAGTTCTTCCTCGAATATGAGAGATCCATCTCTCGTCTTTTCACTCTTCGTAGATTTCCTCTCTCACCTCCATTATTTCCTTTATTTCCTTTTCTATCAAGATTGCATGTGGCCTGAATTCCCAGTCCATGTTCAGGTCTGGAAGCCTTACAGATGGGAGGTCTTCCCCATCCCCTCATTAACTCTTGAGGAGGTCTTCCCACCTACCAGCCTAACTGTAATTCATTCCTTGGTGACCATTTTTGTAGGAAAATTCTAATTCATTCCCAACCATCAATCTAATCGAGCAGTTGGTGTTTGATCTGTTAACTTTAGTGGGTCTTTGGGTTGATATAATGACTAAAATAGTTTTTCCTCCCAATGAATAGTTTGCATTCATATCCTCTTTCGGGTTCTTGATTCATCTATGGCTCTTGTTACTCAGGGAGTTCAGGTAACTTTAACTATCGTGAAGTTTGAAATTATAGGCGTGAAACTCCCAAAACTCCAAAACCATTATGAACTAGCTCCTTTCAGGCTTAGCATGAGATTCCTAGACATAGGTCGCATGGACCTTGAGATGAATCTAGGGCTATGATCTATACTCTTAGCTAGGTTTTAATTAAGGTCATGGGTGCAATTTCAAGGTCACTTTCTCTACTGGTTTGAAGGAAACACCTTCCTAATTCACAGAATATTAAATTCTTGAACGAGGCGGTGTAAACTCGTGAGGTTACTAAGATGGTAGCAAGTCCAATAAGCTTTCTATGATTCTAGAGCTATGAGGTATATCCCTGGGAAAAACACCTTCAAGAGTTAAACTGGAGCATACAAGAAAAGCATAATCATAAGTTCTCAAGGAAGCCAATGTATATATATAATTTAATCTTTTCAATGAAAAAACCATTTACAGATATGTAAATACATGCATGCAACCATTAATTCCCAATTCAATACATAAGTATGGAAAAAATTATTAGAACTAGATAACGTGAAGTGATTGTTGCAATGGGTGTCTGTTTCCACCCAACCATAGGCTCATTCACTCCTAATGGATTTACCACTAGCCACCCCCGAGAAAGACCATGATGCTTTGATATTGAATCTCTTCTTCCGGGACATAAATAGATAGGGATCAAGGTTACTCTCCTTCTACTAACTCATTCTCTATTTCCCATGATCAGAACAAACTCTCTTCATAGTTCTTCCTTGAATCTGAGAGCTCCATCTCTCGTCTCTGCACTCTTCGTAGATTTCCTCTCTGACCTCCATTCTTTCCTTTATTTCCTTTTCCATCAAGATTGCATGTGGCTTGAATTCCCAGTCCATGTTCAGGTCTAGAAGCCTTACAGATGGGAGGTCTTCCCCATCCCCTCATTAACTCTTGAGGAGGTCTTCCCACCTACCAGCCTAACTATAATTCATTCCTTGGTTAGAGGGTTGTTCTGATCCTGAGCAATTAAATCCAACAAAGTACTTGTTCGGTGGAGGTTAACACAACCATTCATGGCCCCCTCCACCATATATTTCATAGCATTCATGGTCTCTCTTAGAACATCCCATTTCCATCATTCATGCAACTCGTATCCATTTTCTATTAAAATAACATAAATTACATTCATCGACCTTTTATACAAAGGTCCATCAAATCAAACATTCACACCTTTGATTTTTCCTTAGTTTCTTGTCCAATATAGTTATATTTACAAATTGGGGGAAACATGGTGTTACAATTCCCTCCCCCTTATAGGAACATCATTCTCAATGTTCTATCTTATGCATATATAGAAGTAAACAAAATCAGATATGCATGTCTCATTGCATCCTCCATTTCCCATGTAGCCTCATTTGGGCCAAAGTGTTTCCACTGCAAGTTGACATGTGCAATGGCTCAGTTCCTGAGTGAGGTTTCCTTCCTCTCTAGTATGCATTGAGGTTCTCACAAGAATTCTCCCTATGGCTCCACTTGGATCACAAACCACTCAATTATATGATTGGAATCATGTACATATTTCTTCAATAATGAAACATGGAAAACATTATGTGCCTTTACTGTGGGAGGGAGCGCTAGCCTATAAGATACAGGTCCCACTCCATATAATACTTCAAAGGGTCCACAATACTAAGGTGACATCTTGGCACAAGCTCCCATTCTTAGGGAACTATTCCATGGTCTAACTCTGAGACAGACATGGTCTCCTATCTTGAACTCTCTGGGGGTTGTCTTTCAGTCGAGGTATATCTTCTCTCTATCCTGAGAAATTTTTAGATTTTGTTTTATTTGAATCACTTGTTGCTCCATTTCTTTCAGCATGTTCGGTATGATTGTAATTATATCCACTAGATTAATCTAGCTGATTGGAATATTGCATTGTCTACCATAGAGGGATTCAAAAGGGATCATCTTTAGCAACTCTTGATGAACATTGTTGTAGGTCCTCCCACTTCTTAGGATGATGCATTGCATGCATCCTTAACATGTATTCTAATATTTGGTTTACTCTTTCTGTCTTTCCATCAATTTGGGGGTGATAGGCTATGCTAAACAACAATTTAGTCTCAATACCAACCATAAAATATTTTCAAAATCTTGAAGTGAATTTTGTGTCTTTGTCATATACAATCTCTCTAAGCATGCCATGTAGTCTGAATATCTCCTTCATGAAGATGTTGGAAATATATATTTCCTTGCAAGTCGACTTGATATGAATGAAGTGAGTATAATTTCTCAATTTTTCCACCACTACCATGATGGCATCATTCTTCTTGGCCGATCTTGGTAATCCAGTGATGAAATCCATGGAAATGGTTTCCCATTTCCATTATGGAATTGGCATAGTCTGTAACAACCCTGTTGGGTGCCAGTGTTCTACCTTAACTTATTTCCATTCTAGGAACTTATCTAGATAGTCAGCTATGTCCTTTTTCAGTCCAGGCCAATAGAATTGTTTCCTAGTGGTCGTGGTCATTTTTTGATATCCCGGGTGACCGATATACGGTCTCTTTTGTAGTTCATCCATTATGAACCTCTTCAAGTCATCACAACTTGGAATATACAATATGTTTCTGTAGGTCAACATGCCTTCATCGAGCATCTGATAGCCCTCATACTTTATCCCTGTAGGCTCTTTCCTTATGTATAAGGTCACGGTCTTGAATAATACATCTGTTTGTTGTGAATTCCTAATTCTTTCCCTCACATTCATTTTAAAGGTGCTTACTGCTTCTAGGTGAATGTTTTTCACACTTCTATTGAGGGTCCACATAATTCAAATTAGAACCAGGGTCAATTAAAATAGAAACTATATGGTTGGCGATCATACCTTCCATATCCACCACTGAAGCTTGGTGGTCATCCTGTTTATTACCCAAAGTTGTATAAATCCATGGCATGCTCATAGCCACATCATTGACTATGGTAGATTCTTAGATGTTGTATATTCTCCTATTGTTGTGTTGTTTGTGTGGGGAATCCCTCAATAGATGTTCTTCCCTGCAACCCCATCATTTCAAGGGCTCTCTCTTTGGGTTATTAGTCTTTCCTGGGGCTGATCCAAAAGGTTTATTTCCACTCTAGGAGGGGAAATTCTATTGGTACACACTTCGGGTAGGAAGGATCACCCTTGAATCCTTCCTACAATTATTAATTCTTGAGGATTTAAACCCTTTCTTCTTGAACCCTGAACTACTCTTCTTATTCCATTCCTTGGGAGGTTCTATATGACACCCAAACTGTTTATAACAATACCTTTCTTTTTGGGTAGTTTCTTCTAAGGTCTTTCGCTCATAAAACTCAATTCTGTTCTGGTAGTTCTGAAGTCACTTGTTGATAAATCCTTGGACTTTTACCTTTTCATCTTTTATGTAGGGTACATACCTCAACAACGCAAGGAATTTATTGATATATTCCTCTATGCTGAGTTGTCCCAGCTTGAGTTCATAAAACTCCTTAGTCTTCCTATCGAAGTATTTCTATGACATATACTTCAGGTTGAAGATGGCTATGTCAATCAATTATCTTAGGTTGATGGAAAATTGATATGGATTGTTGGTTATCATTGATTTCAATCATTGGAGAGTGATATTGTAGATTTATTTCAACCCTTAGTGATTGATTTCAACCCTTAGCCATCTTCAACCTGAATGGAATCCTTTCCATTCAAGTTGAAGATGGTTATGTCAATCAGTTATCTTAGGTTGATGGAAAATTGGTATGTATTGTTGGTTGTCATTGATGTCAATAACTGGAGAGTGATATTGTAGATCTATGTCAACCCTTAGTGATTGATGTCAACCCTTGGAGAAAGTTCGGTAGTGAATTTTGGTAGCACAAAGTTTTGGGTAATGGACCCACCTTTGTTTGATGTATAATGGTATGAGTTTTAATATATTTGAAGGTAAGACTATTATAGATGGGTATTACATGTCATGCCATTTCTGGGGGTATGTGGAACATCAAATAACTCTTCAGGGTTAGAGAGTTATGGTCATGTGAAGTTGGAGAACCCAGGTTTAGGTAATGGGCCCAAGTTTGTTTGATGGATAATGGTATGCGTTTTGATATTTTTGTGGGTAATACTATTCTATATGATAGTACACGTCATTACATTTCCAGTGGTATGTGGAACGTCACATAACTCCTCACGGTTAGACAATTATGGCCATGTGAAGTTGGAGAACTCTCATGAGTCATCTAGAAGCCCAAAAATGTCAAAGTGGTTTAAGCGATTTTAGAAGGTAAATAATAAAGTGAAGTGATGAGTGTACTATAAGTCAAAGTGAATATAAAATAAATTATTTAAATAATAAATTTAATGGAGAAATTACTAAGTGGACAAGTGGTTAGAAGTGGGTTAGCCCTAAAATAAGAAAAGTGGGGTAAGATGGTTAAAAGATAACCCCTTGAGGAAGCTACATGAAAGTATAAATAAGAAGAAAGGCTCTCTCATTTTAATCACAATTGAGCATATTTAAAATCTACAGGTGACTGAGGTAACCAAAATATATCTAATTTGAATTTCATAGGGAAGGTGAAGTAAAGAAGGTTGAAATTCAAGGGAGGATAAATTCTTTTGATGATGCTTTCTAAGGTATCTTATTTACAGGTCATCTCACCAGTTTTTCAATAAATACTTTTCCATAATGATTCAGAGAGTGAAATTGGAAGGCCATTGAGGAAACATATTCAAGTAGTTTTGGTACAAATTTCAGCTTGTGGTTCGTTGTATTTTTGGATTTACACTCCGTGGAAAATAGGGTTTGTGGCTAGTCCTGAAACTAGTCTAAAACAATTGTTTCGGGTAAAAACATCATAACTTCTTCATAAAATATACAAATACAGTAATACCAAATGTGTTGGTTATAGTATAGTCTGTAGTATTCTATGTACAATTTTAATATCCATACAACAAATATTCCTTGTGGGGAATGCTCTACACGTTCACTCTCTAGAATAAGCCATAATTCAACAAGGTATGCCTTTTGTTTCTATAACTCGTTTTCTGAAAGGTTACAAGTAGTGAAATCTGGAGGAATTGCATAAAATACACTAAAGAACATTGTGTACCATTTTCAGAGCTTGATTCATTAAAGGTACATAGCTATTATTATTTTAAGTTAGGGTTGTTCACTAATCCAAAACTAGTCATGTGAGACTAAAGTAAAATTCGATGAAAATGATAGTCTCTTGTTAAGGAAGGTTTGCAAGTATGTGATCATATATACCAGGTCTATTACAGAGTTACAAATCAGATTTGGATGATGAAATTGATGAGGTATTTTAGTTGAGGTACATGTTGGGTACATGTTTGAGATAAGTAGTTGATGAGTTGGCACATACATGAGGTGTATAGTTGATGATGTTGATACATATTGATGAGTCATAGTTTATGTGTATTTGATGAATGATTGGTACATATTCGGTGCATGGTTGATGCACTCATTGATGGTATAGGTTGGTGCATGGTTTATGCACTTGTTGCTGGTACAAGTTGAGGTATAGGTTGGTGCATGGTTTATGCACTTGTTGCTGGTACAAGTTGACGTATAGGTTGGTACATGGTTAATGCACTTGTTTATGGTACATGATGATTAAATGTTGTTTGTTACATGTTGGTGCATGGTTGATGCACTTTTTTTTGGTATAGGTTGATTACAGGTTGATTGGTACATGTTCACAGCAGTATATCTCACAGTGATAGTGTGACAGTGGTTCCATTATTCTACTTATATTTCAGGGTTGTTGGACGGGGCAAGGACAGGTGGTTGTATCCACCTTTCAGTTGTAGCCAGAGAGGATAGGGGGTTGTAGCCTCCTTCTATTTGTAGCCAGAGAATAGGGGAGTTGGAACTTCCCTCAGGTTCTATCCTAAGAAACTAGGGGGTTGGAACCTCCTTCCAGTTGTAACTGGAAAACAAATGAAGTTGGTGCTTCCAATGAATATATTCTTAAAGACATATAAGAAAAAACATTATGTGTTTTTCTCTCATTTTGGGTTTCCACGTAAAAAAAATGGTGTACTTTGTATGTGTATGATTGCTCATTTGTTCATTGTTTATTTACTCTGAAACGATTGGATGATAATGCTACATTGATATAACACTTTCATATTGTGGTTAAAAAGGATTTAATTTCTCTATTACCGATTCACCCCCACTCTCAGTAATCCAATAATTGGTATCAGATCCAGTTCCTTTAGGAAACAATTTAACCACTCGAAGGAGATCATGGATTATTCTGAGAATGGAGTACCAATGTTTAATGCTCAGAATAGTTTTAAGTATGAGATGTGGATCATAAGGAAAAAGTATTTTTATAGGCATAAGGACATTATATTTGGCTATCAGTTGTTACAGGATATGATAGTTCAAAAAGGGAAAAGACTACAGCCAAGAAGGAATTGCAGAAGAATAACAAAATATCAGTCGATTTCATCTAGGAAGGATTACCTAATCTAGTAAGAGAAAAGGTTGGCAAGCGTTTATTAGCCAAAGAACTTTGGGATAAGCTACATGACATATATTCTTCACCCATCCCAAATTCCAAAAATGACAAAGAAGATGCAGATACAAATCAAGTAGAATTGTGTTCACCATGTCAAACAGATTCAGAATATGAAGAGTACATAATCACCAGAGGTATGTTGTTTTTCTTTAATTGTGAAAAGCATTGACATCTTGAAATAGAATGCCATGAATGAAATAAGACATAAAAACTAAGTGAAAAGGAAGACAATTATGAAGCAGAATTGATTAGTGCTTTAGATGAACTAAGACAAGAAAACAAATCACTCAAGAAATAATTAAAGTAGAAAAAGGAAAGTGTTCACATTTTTTAAGAAGCCCAACAGGTCATCAAGAACTTAAGAACTCAGCTAGAAGAATACAGAAAGATGGAAGAAAATCTTGAATATCAAAAGAAGTATTTGGAAGCCAACATAGAAGCACAAAAGGAAGAAGAAGAAATGAGAGAGAAGATTTTGACAGATCATCTTAAGGAAATAAATAACGATCTAAACCAGCTTGAGGCCAATTTTGGTCAAGAAGATAAAGGACTTGAAGAAAAAATAATCACATTAAAAATTCATCTTGAAGAAGCAAAAAGAACAGAATAAGTCACGAAGTCTCAGATAATGAAGAAAAAAGAAGTGGTTGAGAAGCTTGAAGAAGAATTTGTCACATTGAGAAGTAAAATCGTCAAGCCCAACAAGAACGTTGAAGATACAGAAACATCCACATCAGTTATAGAGAATGAAGAGAAGCACTCAAGGTTGCTAGAAAGGAAGAATGAAGAAAATAGAAATATTTATGAAGAAGTACTGAAAGAAAGGAATCATTGTCAACCAGAATCTAAGAAAACTATTGAAGATACATCTTCAAGAAGAACATTCATGTTAAATCCACACAAAACCTACAATCATGATCATGATCAGTCAAGGAAGAAATTCAAAAGGACTATACCACAACGAACATCATTCACTCCCAGGTATGCAAATTTATTTTATGGTGATTGTTTTTATTGTACTAATTTTTGACATAAGATTGCATATTCTTTTAGGGACCTAACCCCTCATGTAGGTAGAATAATATATTTCCATGTAATAAAGGTCAATATTAATAAGGCCTAGCAATAAGAAAGAATAATTCCAATGTAAGAAGACCTAATAGAAGCTTCTTCTTCTAGAAGGATCTTCCTCTAGATTGTTCTTTTGATAGAAATATTTAGTATAAATAGGATTCAAGGGTATGATAAGTTTTTTCTTGGCTATTATTGTAATAGATCTCCACTTTGCTAGAGGTTTCCCCCTCAAATATGCAAGTGAAGATTGCTCTGAATAATAAAAGTGTTATTTATAGAGTTATTATGGTATCATTTTGGTATTATTGTGGTGTTGTTCGAGTTATATTGTTGTTCATCTGCCATTTCTAGCTATTTATTTTTGTTTTGCATAATTTTTATATCTGGAATACTACAAGTGGTATCAGAGCACCTTCCTCGGCAAAAAATTTTGGGTTAATTTTTTTTCAGGGTAGAGATGTATTCCAACGTCTTTAAGCTACAAAGATCTTTCATTACATGCATAAACCTGCGGTCAGGGATTCATACATGTAGTAAATACAAGTGGCACTTAAGTGCACATCTGTTGGCGAACCTTGTAACCCTTGTTGGTACCCCTTCGAGTGGCAGCGCATTCGAAATCACCTGTATACAGATCGACCTAGATATCTTGAAGCCCTCTATAGATAAACTGATCGACCGACTGACTGCTATAGTGCCACCAAGAACAACACTAGGGAAGATACTCTCTAGTACCTGGGTAGTTGGTTAGTATGTCTAAGGGTACAGTCTAGCCTCCTTAGTTGGTGCCTTGAGATATTGGGCCGATTACTACTATTGGACCCCACACGTATATCAAAGAGCTATAGCACAGGGAAAACCCTTGAATACCCTAACCCTTGGTAAGTAAACAAAAATAGAACCAACAATATCTATTACCATTTTACAGTGTCTTCTACATTTTGGCTGCGAAATTACTACACATTTCTTGTTGTTAAGCATTTTGGAATTTAGTCACTGTAGTATTCTTCAGGCCAGAGTATAAATCTGTAGGAGTAAAAAAAAAATTATAGTGGTCCAAACGACACACTTATTTGGGATCTATTCCATTGGATTCCCCTTTTCTCCCTAGTCCCAGTCATACCCTTCATTTTTAATCCTTTTTGTTTCAGTGGACCCGACCCCTTCCCATTTTCCCTATTTTGTCACCTATCCCATTATATTTCCCTTCAAGAACTAATCTTCGTGGTACCTATCACTTCTAAGAACTTTTTTTTTGTTCCCACCCACCCATTTTTTTTCCTTACCCGCACTTCCCCTCTCTAAATGGCCACCACTCACAACCAAGATCTCCAAACTTTTGTTAATCAATCCCATGTCTCCATTGAACATTGAACATCTCAGATGGATTCCACCAATTACCACATTGACAACTTGGAAGCTAACCACACAACCCAATTGACCTCCCTCTAGATGATTGTCAATCAATTGTTGAACCTCCCTATGGGTCCTTCTTCATCAACAAAACTCGATGTTGTTGATTCCTCTTAGTCTCCACATTTTCACTCCAACTCCTTTCATCGTGAACCCCATCTTCCCTGCGTAGACGTCAATAAATTTGATGGCAACAATCCTACAGGTTGGGTCACTCAAATGGAGCATTATTTTTCTCTACATGGTATTACTGACAAGTTGGAAAAACTTCGTTATGTTGTCCTCTATCTAGATCCTGAACACTGGAAATGGTGGAAATGGAAAAAAAATTCACGTCATGGGTATATTTCCTAGACCCAATTCATTGTTGAGCTCTATGCCCTCTTTGATATTGATACCCACTATCTAGGTCGTTTGACCAAGTTGAAACAACCGGGCACAGTGGAAGAATTCATCACTACTTTTGAGCATTTGGCCTTTCAAATAGAGGGCATGTCAGATGCGTTCTTCCGTGAATGATTTATATATGGTCTCAAGGATGAAATATGATCCTAGGTTTTCATGACCCACCATCCCACTTGGTTGGAAGATGCTCAACGTGATAAAGAGGCCCAACAAGTTTTTTTTTTCCAAAACAAAAAACCCCTTTTTGTTCCTCATCCTCGACCCACTAATCCTAACTCCCATGTTACTCCCCTCAAGGTCCAAAAACTAACTAGGGTTGAAATGGATGAACGCCAACTAAAGGGTCTTTGTTATAATTGTGATCAAAAATATTTTTTGGGGAACAAGTGTAAGAAACAAAAACTATTTATGGCCATCTCAGAAGATGTTCTTGAAGAGGATGTGATAGTTCCCCTTGTTGAAGAGCCTTCCCTTCCTGATGCCACCCAAGATCCCGTTGACCCACTTGAAGTTGACCAACTTATTTCCTTTCATTCCCTCACTGGCTTCTCACCCCCCTAAATGATCAAGCTCATTGGCTACATTAAGAACAAGAAGGTCATCATTCTTGCTGACAGTGGTAGCAACCACAATTTTATTCATCGCCGCATTTCCCAGGAAACCAATTACTATATTCATGTTGTTAATAATTTTGAAATCATGATAGCCAATGGTGGGTCCATGAAGTGTGGTGGGCAGTGTGAAAATGTTGTTCTTCAAATTGGACATTACCAACTGAATTATCATATGTTTTCCGTTGACATGGGAGGTTGTGACATTGTGCTAGGTGCTGAATGGTTACACACTTTGGGTCCCATTCTTATGGATTTTAAGGAATTAACCATGCAATTCCAACAAGAAGGAAAAAAATATCAATTCCAAGGTCTCGCAGTTGGTTCTCCTAAGATCATTAGTTCCCATCGTATGGAAAATCTCCTCAACAAAGGACACTCTATTCAAGTCGTTGAGACACCCTCTGTGCATCCTGACGTCCAAGCTATCCTTTCCAAACATCAAGTTGTTGTTTCCACCCCTCAGGGCCTTCCTCCTTCTCTTGGTATTCATGATCATTCCATTCCCCTTGTTCCCGACAGACTTCATCCCAATGTTCAACCTTATCACCACCCCTTTTCCTAAAAGAATGAAATTGAGAAAATAGTGCAAGAATTTCTCCAAGTGGGTGTTATCCACACTAGTACCAGCCCTTATTATTTCTCAGTGGTCATGGTACTTAAGAAATAAGGTACTTGGCACATGTGTCCCAACTTTCATGCCCGTAATAAGCTCACCATCAAAGATAAGTTCCACATTCCTGTCATTGATGATCTCTTGGATGAACTGAGTCCTGCTCAGTACTTCACTAAACTTGATCTGCATTTTGGCTACCACCAGATGCATATGCAAGAAGCTGACATACCCAAGAATACCTTTCAAACTCATGAGGGTCACTATGAGTTTTTGGTAATTCCCTTTGGCCTGTGTAATGTCCCCTCCACCTTCAAAAGACTCAAGAATCACGTCTTCCATCCTTTTATCTGTCATTTTGTCTTAGTTTTCTTTGATGATATTCTCATCTATAGTAAAACTTGGCAATCTCATCTTTCCCATGTGGATCAAATTCTCCATCTACTCTTGCAGCACCAACTTTTCCTCAAACAATCTAAATGTTCTTTTGGTGCCTCAAAAGTCAAGTACTTGGTTCATCTTGTTAGCAAGGCTGGTGTCAGGGTGGATCCTAAAAATATTGAAGCTATGAAATATTGACCTCACCCAAAGAATCTCAAAAGCTTGTGTGGATTTATGTGTTTAACAGGTTATTATCGCAATTTTGCTAAGAATTATGGGGAGATTTCGGCACCTCTCATTTCTCTCCTTAAAAAGAATTCTTTCACCTGGACTCCAATAGCTGCTCAATATTTTCAAACCTTGAATATGGCCATGTGTGCCACTTCATTCCTGGCCCTTTGTGATTTAACAAAGACTTTTGTCCTGGAATGTGATGCTTTTGGGAAATGAATTGGCGACGCCCTTATGCAAGAGGGTTGGCCTTTTTGCTTTACCAACAAACAACTGTTAGAGTGAAATTTGGGAAAATCAATCTATGAAAAGGAAATGTTGGCTATTTTTCATGCCGTGGATCTTTAGTGCCTGTATCTATTGGGGAAATTCTTCCAAATTAAGAAATATCATCAAAGTCTCAATTATATTCTAGAACAACACATTTCCTCCCCGAGAAACAAAAATGGGTGACTAAGATTTTTGGACATGATCATGAGATCATTTACAAGAAAGGAAAAGACAATGTGGTTGCTGATGAACTTTCCAAAAAATATGAAGATGAAGGGTCCCTTTTTTCTCTCTTCTGCATTGTACCAAATTGGCTCAAAGTTGTTCTTCAGGAATGGATACAAGATCCCAAAAGTTCACATCTGATACAAAAATTGTAGTCCAATTATCCAGTCTCCTCAAGGTACTCTTGGCTCAATGATGAGCTTCGATACAAAGGTCATTTATATTTAAGTACACAGTCAAAACTTAAATGCATGGTACTTTCTGAGCTTCATGCTACACCCATAGTTGGGCACTTAGGGTTTACCAAAACCTATAACTCGGTCAAACATTCTTTTTTCTGGGATGGTACAAAATAAGACATTCATAATTTTGTGGCTTAAAGTGATGTGTGTCAACGTAAAAAGGGAAAAACAATCAACTCTCTTGGCACACTACAACCGCTTCTGATTCCACCTTCTATTTGATGAGATATCTATATGGATTTTATTGTAGGATTACCTAAATAGGTCAATAAATCAGTCATCATGGTGGTAGTTGATCATATTTCCAAGTATGCTCATTTATGTTCTCTTCAAAACCCATTTATAGTATCCATTGTGGCTCAAAGTTTCATGGATCAGGTCTTCGAGCTTCATGGCATGCCACATTCTATTGTTTATGATCGTGACCCAACTTTCACCAACAATTTTTGGCAAGAATTGTTCAAGCTCCAAGGCACCCAATTGCATCTCAACACATCTTATCATCCCCAGACTGATGGTCAAACTGAACTGGTCAACAAGTGTTTGGAAACATATTTGAGGTGTTTTGCATTGGAAAGGAAAAAACAATGGGCTCAATGGTTACCACTAGATGAATGGTGGTACACCACTTCTTACCATACAACTACTCACAAGACTCCTTTTGAAGAGGTATATGGACAAAAGACACCTTCAATTCTCTCATATTTTCTAGGTGTCTCGAAGGTCCAATAAGTTGACCAAACACTTACAGTTCGAGAGGCTATTCTTCGTACCCTGAAAGAGAATTTGTTCATGGACTAGAATCACATGAAGCAACAAACAAATCAAGGTCGTTGTGAATGTCAATTTGCAGAAGGGGATCATGTGTTTATTTCGACTGCAACCTTACAAGATAAATTCCCTCAAGGATGACCATTTTAAGAAACTAGCACCCAAATTTTATGGTCCTTATACGATTCTCAAGCATGTGGGACATGTGGTCTATCAGTTACATTTTCCCAGTCATTCTAAGCTCCATCCTGTTTTTCATATTTCCTGCTTAAAGAAGGTGATTGGAACTAAGTGCCAAACACAAAACAACCTTACTGAGTTAGGCGAAGAAGGCCCCATTTGGCTACAACCACAAGCAGTTTTGGACCAGTGTGAGCATCATCCATGTCAGTGAAGCATCATGGAAGTGTTAGTCCAGTGGAAAGATACAACTCCAATAGATGCCACTTGGGGACTAGCTACTATTTTGCAACAATTTCCTCATCTCAAGCCTTGAGGACAAGGCTTTTTTTAAGGGGGAGGACATGTTAAGGACCTAACCCCTCACATAGGTAGAATAATATATTTCCATGTAATAAAGGTCAATATTATTAAGGCCTAGAAATAAGGAAGAATAAGTCCAATGTAAGAAGACCTAATAGAAGCTTCCGCTTCTAGAAGGATATTCCTCTAGATTGTTGTTTTGATAGACATATTTAGTATAAATAGAATTCAAGGGTATGATAAGTTTTTTCTTGGATATTATTGTAATATAACTCTTCTCTGCTGGAGGTTTCCCCCTCGAAGATGCAAGTGAATATTTCTCTCAGTAATCAAAGTGCTCTTTCTGGAGTTATTTTGGTATCATTTTGGTATTATTGTGGTGTTGTTCTAGTTATATTGTTGTTCATCTGCCATTTCTAGCTATTTATTTCTATTCTACATACTTTTTATATTTGGAATACTAATGACTGCAAGGATTATAAAAAAATGTTCAAGTAAGAAGTGCATATGTGGCCCCATGTAACATTGAAAGTTACAAATGTCATAACTATGGACACGTAGCTAGTGATTGTAGAAGCATGATCGATACTTCCATGAGAGATAACATTGATATAATATATAATAAATTATGGATAAGAAAACATGAAGAACAAGTGAACAAAGACTAGGTCCCATAGATTGCAATATTGTCAATAAAACAAGATGAAGAAAATTATACAGAGAAAAAGAAAGATGTCAGATACAGAAAGGTTTGGAAAATAAATGAAAGAAAAGAAGTTTGAGTAAATAAGGAACATGTTAAAAATATTTTACTTTCAAGAATTGTAGTGAAAGATGAATCCACAGACAAAAAAGAAGAAGTCAAATCTTAGAGAGATGATGAATCTACCAATGAATATGATGATGAATCTACCAATGAAGATGGTGATGAATACACATTAAACCATGAATTATTCTGAGCCATCTGGCTTAGAGACTCCCAGGTAATATGAATATTAGACAGGGGGAGTCTATGCGATAGTTGTGACAAACCAAAGAACCATCCTCCGAGTAGATTTGAAAGTTTGAGAAGACAGATCCAGAGTAGTTATTTAGCAGAAACATAATTTGATGGATTAATCAAGACTTCATGATAGTATAATGATAAATGGGTCATCATTATGGACATTTTCACAAGTAGAGTCTTGGACAGTATGGATGACATCATGGATTCATAGATTGGTTGAAAGAGTGGTTTAGAGACAAAGGAACATTATCATAATGGATGGTAATTACACAGAAAATGGATCGAACAATGCTAATGGATTCCAAATTGATAGATATTTTTTGGACATATGCAATGCATATAAAAATTCACATTCAAAATAGAGTAATTCTCAGAAACAACAATGACAAAACTCCCTATCAACTATAGAAAGGAAGCACAAACAACAACCTCTACATAAAGGTAACTCAAGCTAGTATTTTATTAATTGAAATTTATGTTGATGATATTTTTTTTGGAAGTACTAATGACATGTTAAGACAGAAATTTGCAAAGGATATGCAGAATGAATTTGAAATGTCATTACTTGGAGAACTATTCTTCTTTCTGGGTCTTCATATATGTCAAATAAACCAAGGAATTTTTATTTCTCAAACTAATTATATCATAGAAATGATAAAGAGGTTCTGAAAAGATGACGATTCAAAGTCTATAGACCAGAGGAAATACATGTCAATGATTGATAGCTTACTATATGTGACAACATATAGACCAGATGTAATGCTGATAGTTGGACAGGTGGCATGATTTCAAGCAACAACTGTTGGACACACCAACCACACTTAGAGGGGGGGTGAATGAGTGTGGGGCTCTTTTTCCCAAAACTTCCCTCTTGCACAAAAACTCATGAATTAGCATTCAACATTTATTCATTACCCATTGTTTTCATT
>JZKD02S2097967.1:689366-717140 GCA_000966675.3 Picea glauca
TCATCATACACACTTATATGGGTGAAATAACAACTTACTGTTGTTTAAATTATACTTTTAAATAAAATAAATGGATTCAACGTCTTGAAAAAACTCTAAAACACTTAGATGATACATACTCAATCACTCACTTAAATGTGAAATTCCAATAATTTTTAAAAAGTAAAATTGTTAAAAACACAACAGGAAAAAACAAAAAGTACAACGTCTAAGTACAAAAAGTACAACCTTTAGAATACGCTAATATAAGCAGCGCATTAGTTAAAACATGATGGTGCAACCGGGGAGCATATTCGAACCCACTAAGATATCAGTAACGATCAACGCCCATTCATCACTAAAACTTTTATTGCGACATGACATTTCTATATTTTGTTTGAAAGATTTGAATGCGAGTGAATAATTAAAAAAATCCCAGTTTTTGTTACAGAGACAGTCTGCAACCAGTTTGAGAGCTTCTTTAGGTCATTCAACTGTATCATAGTGCGTATAATTGTGAGCTTTTATTGCACTTACTTATCTTTTTATGCTTCCCCACGATAAACCAGCGTGGGATAAACGGCACTCAAAACTGCCCAATAATTTAAATCCAGGTATAGAGTATTTTAGTGTCTGAGCAAGTCGTGCAAAGTACCAAATAGAAAGAATTAGTATTATTGTAGCTGGTGCTAAGAAAAAACAAAACTTTGAAATGACTCCTTTATTATATTGCGAAGTTGCACAAAACTTTGAAATGACTCTTTTATTTTATTGCGAAGTTGCATTCCCAAACAGAATTTGCTCTCCTTAATGTGGTGATCGAATAATGACATCTGAACTGTTCATTTTACCAAAACAGTTCAGCACTGTAACGCTGATATTTAGCAAGATGATGTTAGGAGAACATATCCATTATATATGTACTTTAATTTTAGGGACATGCATTATCTAACTGGAATGATTTTAAATCTTCATTTTTTTTTGTCACATATGTATGGGTGGATTCTTTATTTTCATATTTAATTTCGAGTTGTGAGTGTTTTAAAATGTGGTACCATATCTATATTAATGATGAAATTCTAAGGCATTCAAAATAACTTACTTTTGGTTAATGGTTAATAATTGAAGATATTGGTAGTGGAATTGAAATGATTTTAAATTTGAAAAATAATATTTGTATTTAAAATGTAATTTTTTTTATTTTATTTTTTATAGAAAGAAGGGGTGTTTATGTTGAAAAATAATTTCAAGATTCACATGTTTTTAAGAGTGTTTCTATTAATAATGGGAATTTTTTTTAGGATGACATGTCAACGGGTACTATAATGTAATATATTTGCACACACTAAAGAGGAAGGTGGGATTTTTTTTAACAATGAATGTCAAAGGAGAAATAGAGAGTTTTTATTTATTATTATTATCATTATTTTTGGGGTGGGTAAAATAACTTAGTATTAGTATATCACAACATAGAGAGCATACATGACTACTTGTGACTTGCCACATGGGAAACTATGTTCACAAAAGTTTAAAAATGACATCAAGTTTGATACAAATTGATGCAAAGAGTTACTCATAGTCACTAGAAGCCTACAAGTACTTTGATAAAGCTATCTTAATGTGATGTTTGGGTGAAACACTAAAACGGAGAACCTAGCTAGAGAAATTCACACAATTCTTGCAAAAGAAAAGAGAGAGAGAAGCAAGAATGAGAAAAAAGAAGGAATGAATTGTGTTACTTGAATGGTAGAATGAGTAATAAATACATGAATTACTCTACATGGCTAAGTAAACATGCCATAATAGTGATCTAAAGAGATGTGGACACTCATTCACAGAAAGTGGTGCAATATGCCACCTAGTCCTAGTTAATTTTCCATGCAATCATTTGTTAACCAAGTCACATGTTTGAAGGTGAGAGAAACGCATGCATGCACATGATATGTGCCCTCCTAGCCACATGCATGTGATATGCGCCATCCTCCTGAGAAAAATAAGGTGAACATGTAATTGTTGTTGATAAAAATTGAGGTTTCCATGCATGAGTTGCCTCCACTTGTCTAATTGAAGTGTAACTGAGTCAAAACTGAAGAGGAAAGAGGTGCCCTATTTTGTAGGGAATATTCTCGGGAAAGAATATGCTCATGTATGGATAGTGCCCTCAACATTAGACTAGAAAAATTAGGAAAAATAATTACCCGGTGAGTGTGTAATATCTCAAAGACCCACCTGAACACTACTCGTATGTAAATAAAGAATGGGTCATGGCAACAAGACCACGTTTAGTACCAATTTTACAATGCATATAATGAGTGAACATTGAAAAAAGAGTAACGATGGAAAACCTCATGGGGAACCCCCCCCCCCCTCAAAGTATAATGCATCAAAAATGAAAAACGAAAGAAGGAAAACTACTAAAAAACTGCGTCCTTCACTCCAAGGAGACCTCACACATGTGCAATCTTATGCTCAGTGAAGATTTTTTTGAAGATGCACATGTTTATATAGATATGATGAAGTAGATGAACCCATGATATGTCTGAACATATTCACTTTCTCTTATTGGAGGGAAGAAGATCCAAATCCCCTTCACTTATGTCATTTTTCCAATACATATTCGCTTCATCCTCTGCATAGGATGGAGGGACAAATGCCAAAACCATGTAGTAAAGCATGGAAATTATTGGTTATATGGTTGTGAGTGCATGTGGATCTCCCTCAAATTGGGATCTCATCCTTTTAGTATCAACAAGATCATTCATAAGATAATTGAATATTAGTATGATCCACATGGATATTGGTGGTCACCCACTGATAGATGAAGCATGATTGAGCCCTAAAAATGAATCTCCTCAACAATACCTTTCCAATTGGCTATCACACGCCTAAAACGAATATCGTATGAAAAAGTTACGACCCTAGGAAGTTGATGTACTAACTTACCCAAACGGGACCCACATGACTTTTGGCACTTCATCTACTAGGGTTAGGTTTTTGGATGTCTAGGGTTTTTGGCATTCTTGGTTATTGTAAAAAGGCCTTCAGAGCCTCATTGTAATCTTCTTCTTGTGAATGCGCGCAATCCTCACATCTCTTCTTGGAGATAAGACACCACCATTCCAACAAGCTTGTTTCCGCCGCATTTTACAGTTTCAACTTATTTTGTTGTTGAATAGAAAAACAATTTAACTGTATCTCTGTTATTTTGTGTTAAGCACCTGTTAATAATCTGTATTCATTTCGTTCTACTCATAAAATCCGGATCACAGTAGGATGAATTGTGCCCACTTGGGTCTTTGATCCGGCTCATCATCTACATGCTCAATATCATGTGAATATGATTTAGAAACTAGATCTAAAATATGATCTGATTTGGAGTAGACAACATATCAAATCTTTGGAACAAGATGATCTGCATAATTCTTTTCATGTAGCTCCTATGATGTATGCATGATGCATTCGGAAGTATCTGCATGTGGCCCTTGAGATGCATGCATGGGAGTCAAGGAACTCCATTTTGGTCCATGAAATGATCATTTAATTGAGTCACACATGTGGAGGTGAGAAAAACACATACATTCACATGATCTGCTTCATCTTATCTGTTGAATTTTTTCTATATATGAGACATTATATGAGATAATATTGTATATGATATTATGTGATGGATTCTATGATAGATACTATATATATGAGATGATATGATTACAATGATGAATTGATGTAGGAGCATCTACATCAACATTAAAAGAAGAGGACAGGCTAGAGGAAAACACATCAACCAACACATATATGGAGCTGATTTGGATCCTACAAAGGAGAGCACACCTTTCTGAATTTGAATTTCATGAAAAGAAATGTAATTAATGAATTGGAGGTTAAGGCCATCCATGAATATCCTCTCTAATCAGTATCACCTTAATGTAAAGGCTATATGGTATAAAGGTTGTGCATCGACCCTTATCTTCTTTGTAAATTTTAATAACTTCTTAGTCCTTAGTAGGTGGATTCATAAATCCTGATATGATAGCATTTAGGTTGTTGGGGGGAAATGCTCGATGAATCACCCCTTGTATATATATTTGTATCTTATGCCTAAAGAAGGATGTTGTTGCTCATTTTGTGAAAGTTGGTTGCTTCTTATTTGTGATAGTTGTCATTTTCTAAGAGATACACACACAGACACACACACACACACACACACACACACACACACACACACACACACACACACACACAGAGAGAGAGAGAGAGAGAAAGAGAGAGTTGTTGTTGTTGAGAGCCAAATAGAATTGTATAAGTTGTTTAAGGAGTAGTGGAGGATTGTCTCTATCTATGTATATTATCACTTGAATGAATAGAACAGAGAAGCTTCAATCCAAATGTTTGATGTTGCTTTTATTGTGTTTATCTGAATGAATGGTAGGATTTATGTTCATTTAAATTCTTTGTTTATACTTGTTCTTGTGATTATGAATGCATTTTGTGGTTGAATACATGAATATGTGGAGTTGAATAAGTTTCAATTGTTTCTCTTCTAAGAGATCATGCAAGGAGTGCGTTGACATAGTTAAGTTTAACTCATAGAAGATCAGGAGAGAGAATGTTGAATCTTTGATAGTAGTAGTACAGAGAAATCATAGAGTCATGCAAGGAGTGCAGAGGACGAGTTGTTCTCAGAATCTTTTTCCTAGAGGGGAATAGCCAAGTGGAAGATTTCCAAGGCTGCAAGGAGTGTGCCCAAGGATTTAAAAACCTTGGAGTAACAAGTTTAAGAGAGATAGAAACCATAAGAATCGAGAAGAAAAGACTTAGGAAATTCTGAGTCTGAACATTTTTAAGTTCAAAAGAACCACAAAGAGGGAAGACAATGATCTCATATACCTCAAAAAGTTAAGCTCATGACGGATAATGACCCGAAATTCCTATAAGGAAAGAGTTTGAAGAAGTGACGGTGGAGATCTAATGGGAGATCGCCCAAACAGTTGATGATCATCAGATATAGGGAAGTTGCAAGGTGGATAAAGCTGAAGTGCTTCAACACTTTGTCTATTCAGATGTTTAAGGAGTGTGTGGGAGCCAGAATAGTTGAAGGCCCAAAGGAGTGAATCAATTTAAGCCATCGGATCTCACAGGGACACGCATCACACAATCCCACACTTTGGCATTAGAGCACTTCGAAGGAACCAAGGTGGAGTTGCAAAGTCCTAAGACTCCCGGAGGCCAGGGTCCTCGAGTCCATCCAGACCGTCGATCTAAGTGAAAAGTGTCAAATGGGAGAATGGTTCAACAAGAGAAGACTTTGGAAGCAAGGAGGAGTGGAAAATGTTGAGGAAACCAAGGGTTGAAGGCCGAAACACCGTCAACCATTGATTTCCAATAGGGCACGTGGAGGGCATAGGTCTACCCCGTTACTCCATTGTTCATGGAAGTGTAAAGGTATGATGATGGTGGAACCCACTGAAGCCTCAAAATTTCAAAGGGATCTGGACCACCCACCTGTCATTTCTCCAGTCGTCGATCCCAAAAAGGGATTTTGATACTCTCCAAGGATTTGGAGCGGGAGGATTGCGGTGTGTGTCTTTTTTAAATGCCTAGAGTACGAAGGCCCTAAAGTCCCGAATAAAGAAGAAACAATAGGTAATCCCATGGTTTTAAGCCCCGGGTAATGTGGAGGAAGATCCTAGCTAGAAATATCCTATCATAGAGACAAATTTGGCCTGAAATCAGCAGAAAAGACCAGTGGAAATTTAATAGAAGAGGTCCAAAGGGACCTAGAGAACTAATCCAACTCCCGAAAACTTGATATCTTTAGACCAGGATGTCAGTGGACTCATGGTGAGGGTGGCGGTCTCTGTCAAGTGCTATCATACATATATTTTAATCTCTTCTGAAGAAATATTAGTGTCATGGCTCCAAGAAGATGCAAGGACAAACCTGTATCGAATCTAGCAATGGAGGAGGAAATCAGGACACCTCGTGCAAGGCTAGATGCCATGGAAACTACACATAGAATATCACTAGATGCATTTGACATCAGTGAGGCCGAGAGTGAAGAAATGGAGGTGGAAGGAGCAATAGGAGAATATTCTATAGACGAACACTTACTGAGAGTTGTTGTAAAAATGGGAGCCAGAGAAAAATGGAAACCCCAATGTATGAAGGAAATTTGGATGTGGAAGATCTACTAGACTGGATAAGAGAAATGGAAAAATACTTCGACTATGAAGAGGTCAATGATGAGAAGAAAGTAAAACATGATGTCACAAGGATAAAAGGACATGCAACACTCTGGTGGGATGAACTACAAGCTGATAGAAGAAGTAAAGGAAAACATAAAATTAAAAGCTGGGAAAGAATGGTAGCCAGGCTAAAAGATAAATTCATACCCAAAGACTATCAAATAAATCTGTTCAGGAGACTTCAGAACCTGAGGAAAAAGGGTTTGACAGTAAAAGAGTACAGAAAAGAGTTCTATAGGTTGAACATCATAGTTGGTGACCGTGAAAGTGATGAAGAGAAGGTTGCAAGATACATTAATGGCCTAAGATATTGAATCCAGGATGAAATCAACATGGTGGCTATGAGGACAATTGAATATGTTTATCAGGCTTCCATGAAAGTAGAAGAGAAATTGGCCATAAAGCAAAGCCAAAGAAGCAGATGAATAATCCCAAACAGGGGTAAGGGAATTTTCCATGACAAGGATCAGAAGCACAAAACTGAGACTGGAAAGTTTCACAGTCATGTAGAGAGAGGAGGAAGTTTCCAAGGGATACAATATGGTGGAAGGAAATATTTGCCTCGAGGAAGAGGAAGAGGAAGAGGAGGAGAGATAATATGTTATTCCTCTGGAAAGATAGAGCATATGTCTCGGGAATGTATCGAGAAAAATAAAGAAGGAGGAGGAGAAGCTCACATTTCTAAAGTGTAGAGGAGGAATGTTGAAGCAGAAGCAGTTGAAGATGGGAAATCTTTCATGATGAGGAAAATTCTCTTGAAACCAAATAAGGAGGTGGAAGCACTGGTACAAATAAACAATTTGTTTAGGACTTCTTGCAATACCAAGGATAGAGTTTGCAAGGTGATTATAGACAACGGAAGAATTGATAATCTAGTGTCCACAAAGATGGTGGAAAAACTAGATCTCGAAACAACTGGATATCCAAATCCATATAAGGTATCATGCCGACAAAAAGGACACTAGGTAATGGAAAGTAAACAGTGCCAAGATTAATTTAAAATAGGAGGATACAAAGATGAAATTTTATGTGATGTAATCCCCATGGATGTTTGTCATTTTTTGTTGGGAAGACCATGCGAGTTTGATAGAAATGTCATGCATGATGGGAGGAAAAAAGAGAAGAATGGTTGAACAGACATGTTACTTCCAATAGAGGATAATAAGGTGAAGGAAGAATCCAACCCAAGCATACTTTGCATGAGTGGGAAGGATATCTTGAATGAATTCAAGAAATAATAGGACATGTAGTTCGTTGTAGCGAGAAATCCTAGAGTCATCCTTATAAGAACTATTGTGGATGATCTTCCTGAAGAAATTTAGGAACTGCTGGAAACATTTGATTATATAGTGGTGGATGAGTTTCCTTGCTTATTGCCACCCATTAGGAGCATCATCCATCACATTGATCTTATTCCAGGAGAAATTCTGCCAAACAAAGAAACAAATAGATTGACACCTCAAGAGAATTAAGAGGTCAGGAATCAGGTCCAAGATCTATTAAAAAAGGGTTTAGTCAGGGAGAGCTTCAACTCATGTGAAATACCATTTCTATTGAGTCCTAAAAAGGATGGAGGATGGAAAATGTGTACAGATTCCAGAGCCATCAACAAGATCACTATCAGGTACATATTTCCTTTACCCATAATGGATGATTTGATGGATTGCTTAAGTGGAACAAGTTATTTTTCTAAGATAGATTTGAAAAACGTTACCATCAGATAAGGATGAGAGAAGGAGATGAATGAAAAAAAAAAATCAAAACAAATGAAGGTTTTATGAGTGTCTTTTTATGCCATTTCGGTTAACAAATGACCCAAGTACATTCATTAGGTTGATGAATGAAGTAATTAAAGACTTCATAGGTAAATTTCTCATTGTATATCTAGATGATATAATAGTCTTCAATAAAACTGAAGAAAATCACTTGAGACACTTGGGATTAATGATGAGGAGGTTGCAGCAAGAGAAGTTGTTGATAAATCTGAAGAAATGTTCCTTTATGAAGATAAAACTCACACATTTGGGTTTTTTTGTTTCTTCAAACAAGTTGAAGATGGATCCAAAATAGGTGAAAGCAATCAGAGATTGGCCATCTCTAAGGAGTATATTCGAGGTAAGAAGATTCCATGGTTTAGAATGTTTCTACAAGAAATGTATCAGAAATTTTAGTAGCATATGTGCACCCATATTGGAAACTATAAAGAAAGAGCATAAGTATTTCAATTGGATAGAAGAAGCTGAAAAATGGTTTAGAGCATTGAAGGCTAAGATAATAGAACAACCAATTCTAGTCTTACCAGATTTTATGAAGACCTTCTAGGTAAAGTGTGATGTTAGTGGATTAGCAATTGGAGAAGTCTTGATCCAGGATAATAAACATGTTTCTAACTTTAGTGAGAAGTTGAATGATGTAAAAAAAAAATACTCCACATATGATAAAAAAAATTATGCAGTGATTCAAGTGTTAAAGAAGTGGAGACATTATCTTATTCCCAATGAATTTGTATTGTACAATGATAATCAAGCTCTATAGTTCATAACCAGACACTTCAAGATGAATCATAGGCATGCAAAGTGGGTAGAGTTTATAAAGAATTTTACTTTTGTCATCAATCATATCAATGGGAGTGAAAATAAGGTTGCATATGATTTGAGCAGAAGGTTCCTTATTATGAAGGAATTTCAACTGGAAACTTTGGGGTTTGAACACCTTAAAGAAATGTATGGTGAAGATGTAGATTTCAGAGAATCTTATGAATCCTGTGAAAATCCTTTGTTAAGGGATAGGAGCCCATGGATGGAATATTTGATTCAGTATGGACCATTGTTCAAAGGGAGCAAATTGTGCATACCAAATTGCTCAATGAGAGACAACCTGTTGAAAGAAAAACATAGTGGAGGCCTTGTAGAACATTTTGGTCATGATAAAACATTTGCACACTTGATTAGCTCATACTATTGGCCAGGTATGATATCTGAAGTGAATAAATTTTTGAAAAAAATGCATAATTTTCAAATATGCAAAAGGAAGACAACATAAAACTTGTATTTATTAGCCATTACCTATTCAAGACAGTCCTTGGGATGTTATCAGCATGAATTTTTTGTTGAGATTACCAAGAACCCAGAGGGTAAGTGATTCCATATTTGTGGTATTTTAGAAGTTTTCCAAGATGGCACATTTTATACCATGCCAAAAGACTAATGATGCAACACACATAGCCAATATTTTTTTCAAAGAAGTTGTGAGACTACATGGATTTTCCAAGAGAATTGTCTCAAAAAGAGACACAAATTTTGTTAGAAACTTTTGGAGAACATTGTGGAAGAATCCTGGGACAAATATGTCCTTCAATTCAACATATCATCCTCAAACATATGGATAGACTGAAGTGGTAAATAAAAGTTTTGGAATTTACTGAGGAGTTTGGTCACTCAGCACCACAGTCAGTGGGGTCAGAGTCCGCCCCAAGAAGAATTTGCATACAATGATTCACCAAATAGGATAATAGGAATAATTCCATTCTAGATAGTGTATGGAATGCATCCAAGAGGGATATCAAAACTAAGATATTTGGGACAAAATGAATTCAGAAGTGTAGGAGAAGAATATTTTTCTGCAGAGATGCAAAAACTTCATGGTGAGATTAGGGAGAAGTTGCAAGAAGTAGAAAGACAGAGTTGGTCAACATAGGATCAAGATTCAATTTGAATTTGGATATCAAGTCTTATCACACTTTAAGAAGGAGAGGTTCCCAAGGGGAACATATAACAAACTGAAAATGAAAAATATAGGACCATCCAAGATCATTAGAAAGTTTGCAGCAAATGCTTATGAGATAGAGCTTCTAGACAATGTGGGAATATCACCTATTTTTAATGTTGTAGACCTGTATCCTTATAGGGAATATTAAACAAGAGGATCGAATCATGAGAAGGACATCATATGGGAAAAAAAAATGCTTGTAGAAGAGAAGCCATAGATGGAGAATATTATAGATCATAGGATTGTCAAGAGGACCAGAAGAAAGACTTATTTTGAATTCCTTGTGAAGTGGAAATGTCATCCAGAAGAAGATGAAAGTTGGGAAAGTGAAGTAGACATTTTGAAGCAAGGAAATACAATGCAGGAGCTCATGGAAGACATAGGTGTCATAGGGAAGACATAGGTGTCATATACCTCATAAAGTTAATCTAAGGAGGGATAACAACCGAGAATTCCTTTAAGGAAATATTTTGAAGAATCGATGATGAATATATAGTCAGAGATCCCCTAAACAGTTGATGAACATCATATCTAGGGAAGTTTTGAGGTGGATAACCCTTAAGGGCTTCGACACTTTTCCTATTCAGAGGTTTAAGGAGTGTGAGGGAGCCATGATAGCCAAAGACCCAAAGGAGAGAATCAATTTCAATCGTCGGATCTCGCAGGGACATGTATCACATGATCCCACACTTCAACATTAGAGAAATTTGGAGGAACCAAGGTGGACTTGCAAATTATTAAGACTCCTAAAGGTCGAGGTCCTATAGTCTATCTAGACCGTTGATCTCAGTGAAATGTGTCAGCTGGGAGAAGGGTTCAGAAGGAACAAACCTTAGAAGCAAGGAGGAGTGGATAGCATTGAGGCAACCGAGGTCCAAAGGATGAAACACTATCAATCGTTAATTTCCAATAGGACACATGGAGGGTGGATGTCCACCCCGTTACACCAATATTCAAGGAAGTGTAAAGGTATTACAACGGGAGAACTCCCTGAAGCCCCAAAATATTGAATGGATCTAGACCACCCACCTATCATCACTCCAACCATCGATCCCAAAAGGGGATTTTGATACTCTGCAAGGCTTTGGTTCGAGAGGATTGTTGGGTGTGTCTTTTTGAGATGCCTAGAGTGCGAAGTCCCTGAAGTCCTAAATTAAGAGGAAACAATAGGTAAGCCCCTGGTTTTGAGTCCAAGGTCACATGGAGGAAGCGCCTAGCTGGAAATAGCCTATCAATGAGATAAATTTGGCCCAAAATCAGTAGAAAAGACCTATGAAAATTTAATAGAAGAGGTTCATAGGGACCTAGAAAGATAATCCAACTTCTGAAAACTTGATATCCTTAGACCTGGGAGGTTAGTGGACCCTAGGTGAGGGTGGGGTTCTGCATCATGAATGTGACAAATATATAGAGAACCTAAAGGAACATATGGTGACCATCCATGAAAAGATGCATCTCTAATATAATAACTATTTATTATTATTATTATATATATTAATAATATTATTAATAATTAATAATTATATTATTAATTATTAATCTTAGAGAATGTCTTCTAGATGTTGTCCAAACATCCACACTCCCTCTCAGCGAGGGATATGGTCTACACCTCAAGCACCTCGAGTCCCTAATACTACACCTAGTCCATTCTCCTTAGTCAAATCAACATGACCACTCTGTAGAATGTTTTCTCAATGCTTCTAACTTCAAAACTCCTTCTCAGCTAAGGTGACATTCTGCATCATGCCAAGATTCTTGATTTTGAACTATGAGTCCAACTCAATTTTACACTTTTCAATGATCCTAATCATCTCTGAAATGAACCCAATTGATGTATACTTCTCCCACATAGCACCTAGTTGACGTATGCTTCTCCCACATATAACCTGAGATCTCCAACAGTCATTGTCATGTCACATGATCAAGGATAGATACCACACCTTGTGTATTCTTCTTATCAAAGTCAACATGGCCATCTGAGAAGAATTTTTTATTCTCATACACAGAGAACATCAACACCCTCATCCACTCACCACTAGCCAAATAAACATGGCTAATCCTGTGACTGAATGTATAATCCACTACATCCAATTCAACATGGCCCCTCTCGGAGGCTGTGTACTTGATGCTAATAACTAGAGAGCATCAATGACCTGGGCCATTCACCACTATCCAAATAATCATGACTAATCCTATGAGTTAATGTGATGCAGGAGCATCGCCAACAAAGCGTGAGTGGAGGATAGCTCAACGCACTAGTGCGCATTTTGAAGAATGATTTTGAATTTAAGAAGGCATATAATGAAAAAATATTGAAAAGCCTATACTTCTTAAATGTTTTAAGAGATGGACGATCACATGAGATCGATGGGGAATGTATTTTTCTTTAATGTAGTAGCTTGTAGTAGAGATTCAATGTGTTTGATATTATATGTCTGTCACAAACATTTATTGTAATAAATCCTTAGTAGTTGAATTCTTTTATTTCGATAGGATAGCACTAAGGTATCTTGGAGGGAAAACTTTATGAGCTCGTGTTGTATAAATAAATGTATTTTTTCCCAGAAGAGGTTGTTGAAGGCTGATGGTTATTGCTAAATTTTAGTTGAGAGCCACTGAGAGTTGTAGAATTGTTGAAGAGAATGTATGAACCCATGTACATATATCACTTGAATGAATATCACAGAGAAGCATTGTTCCAAATTTTTGGTGTTACTATTTCTATCTAAATAAATGAATGGTAGTATTTATGTTTACTTGTAATTCTCTTTTATTTATTGTTCTTATGTTATGAATGCATTTACATGGTTGAATGTATGAATCTCTGAGATACTAGATAAGTTTCAATTGTTTCTCTTCTATGATCCTATACAAGGAGTGCATACTGTCCGAAAGGTGTGCGTTGAGAGAGTCTGTTTCGACTTAGAATCTCAGAAGAGATAACGTGAAAATTCTGTATGCAATGAGTGCATAAGTGTTTGCAAGGTGTGTGTTATAGAGTCTATCTTGACTTAGGAATTTCTACAGAGATATTTTGACTGTGTGTGTAGAAGGAACCGTGCTTAGAGTCACATTTTTCAGGAGGAACAATTGAGTGAGGAAGAATTGCTGCAAGGAGTGCACAATCTCCTATGAAAAGTAAAGTTGAAGGAAGTTTGGTATAAGGTGTGTGCATAGTCTATACTTGGATAAATATTGAAGGAGTCATTGTGAGAAGTTCAAAGTGTGCATAGTATCCTCAAGGAGTGTGTGAAAAATTCTTTTGACTCATAATATCATGAGGAGTAGTGTAATGTTTCTCCCAGAAGGGTGCAATGGAATGTCGCAAGGTTTGCGTAGTCATCCACAATGGAGCTAGGTCATCGAGAAAAGCTATTGCAACCTGTGCACAGAATCAAATTTGACTAAGTGTTGAAGAAAATGCCTTAATGAGTTTGCAGTTGAAGAGAAGGATAATCTTAGAAGAGGTAGCGACGAGAATCCTTCAATAGAGTGGAACCAATTGAAGATTCCCCAAATTAATGAGTAAGATTGATCCAGGAGGGAGCGAGATCATTCCAGACCATTAGATTTGGGAGAGCTGCATGGAGGTTAGCCGTGAAATAATTTTTCCACTTAGTTGTTCAGAGTGTTTTGAAGTATTGTGAGAATCAGGGTCACCGAAGTCGTGAAGTGGATCCTAGTCATTGGCTACGAGGAGGATATGCGACAGTGGATTGGAGAGTCTGAGAGATAGAGTTTCGGAGAAATTGTGTGGAGAAGGTGAAATCTTTGCAAAGTCACTAAAGCTGATTGAGTTGGACCATCGGATCTAGGAGAACACACGACAAAGATCCGTGTGTTTCGACAGAAAGTGTTTCAGAAGGAAACAAGGGTGGAGGTCGCTGTACCATCGAAGCCTGAAATTACAAAGAGGTTGTCTTGAAGTTTTAGCACGAGGTCATATGAGAAGAAGAGCATAGCCATTGGAGCTAGTGCCCGCTAGTTAAAGTTACCAGAGGTTGTAGAAAATTACTGTGCAGGTAAATCCAATTTTTGAGGTAATAAAAAGGGGGCCTATGTAAGTTGTTCCAAGGTCGGCTAGAGGCCCAAAAATCTGATTCAACTTAAGTGTTTTGAATATCCTTGAAATGGAGGTCACATAATCCCTAGGAGGAGAGGGGGCTGCATGAAGTAGTATCAGAGCCACATAATTGATTTATGTAGGCAAGAAGGAATTAGTTTGATATCATCAAGTGGTATTTTTTATAAAGGAGAATGTTCAGCACAATGCCAGTTAGAAGACTTGCAGAGCCACCTGTAGAAAATAGAGCTATGGAAAGGGAGATGAGAGAATTGTGTGCAAAGTTAGATGCCATGGAAACAACACAAAAAATAGCACCTGATGTTGGAGATGTGAGTGATGCAGAAAACAAAGAGAGGGAAATTGAAGCAGTTGTAGTGGAGGATGTTGCGGAAGAATGCTTGTTGAAAGTGGTTGTCAAAATGGGAGATAGAAGCAAAATAAACATCCCAATGTATGAAGGAAACTTAGATGTTGAAGAGATTCTATATTGGATAAGATCCATGGAAAAATATTTCGATGATGAAGATGTCGATGAGGAGAGGAAGGTGAAGCATGTTGTCACCATATTAAAAGGACATGCAACACTATGGTCAGATGAACTGTAGGCTGATAGGAGAAGCAAAGGTAGGAAAAAAATCAAGAGTTTGGATAGAATGGTAGCCAAGATGAAAGCTAAATTCATACCCCAATATTACTAGATAAATTTGTTTGGGAGATTGCAGAAACTAAGACAAAAAGGAATGACAGTGAAGGAGTACACAAAGGAATTCTATAGGCTGAACATAAGAGTTGGACATAAAGAGAGAGATGATGAAAAGGTTTCTAGGTATATCAATGGCCTGACATATGAAATCTACGATGAAATGAGCATGATGAAAGTAAGGAAAGTGGAGGATGCTTATCATATTGCATTGAAAGAAGAAGAAAAGTTGGTCTGAAAGAAGAGTTAGCAAAGCCGAGGTAGAAGTTTAAAATAGGCAAGGAAATTGTCCATGAAAAGGCACAAAATCCAAAGGGTGAGCCTGAAAAACTACATAGTCACTCAAAAAGAGGAGGAAGTTCTCGAGGGAGACAAAGTGGTGGAATAAATTATTTTCCTTGTGGAAGAGGAAGAGGAAGAGGAGGATAAGTGAAGTGTCATGTCTTTGAAAGACAAGACACATGTCTCGGGAATGCCCTAAGTGAAAAAAAGAAGGAGGAGGTGAAGCTCACATTTTAGAATCCCAGAAGAAGAATGTTGAAGAAGAAGATGCAGAATATGGAAGATCTATGATGATGAAGAACGTTCTTTTGAAACAAGAGCCAGAGGTTGAAAATCCAGTGTAGAGGAATATTTTGTTCATAACAACTTGCAAGACTAAAGATAGAGTATGCAAGGTGATAATTGATAGTGGGAGCACTAATAACTTAGTTTCCATGGAGATGGTGGAGAAATTGGAGCTGGAGACGAATTCACATCCAAGTTCATATAAAGTCTCATGGTTGCAGAAAGGTCACCAGGTAATGGTAACTAAAAAATGCTTAGTTGAATTTAATATAGGAGGATATAGAGATGATATTTTGTGTGATGTGATTCCCATGGATGCATGTCATGTTTTGTTGGGAAGACCATGGTAGTTTAACAGGAATTCCATTCATGATGGGAGAAATAATACTTATAATTTGGAGAAAAATGGTAGGACACACATGTTATTGCCAATAGAGGAAAATAAAGCAAAGGAAGAAGCCATCATAAGTATACTTCTCATGAGTGGGAAGGAAATCCTAAGTGAAGTAAGGAAGGAACATGAGATGCAATTTGTTGTGGTGAGGAAACCAAGAATTATCCTTACAAGTAATTCTATGGATGATCTGCCTAAAGAAGTTCAGGAGATGTTAGAGAATTTTGATGAAATAGTAGTGGATGCGTTACCAGGCTCATTTCCACCTATCAAAAGTATCAACCATCACATTGATCTAATACCAGGAGCAAGTTTTTTGAACAAATAATCGTACATATTGACACCTCAAGAGAATGAGGAGGTGAGGAGACAAGTCCAGGATTTGATGGACAAAGGTTTGGTCATAGAAAGATTGAGTCCATGCGAAGTACCAACTGTGTTAAGTCCGAAGAAGGATGGAGGATGGAGAATGTGTACACACTCGAGAGTCATAAACAAGATCACCATCAGGTACATATTTCCTTTACTCGTGATGGATGACTTAATGGATTTTTTATGTGGAGAAAACTATTTTTCAAAGATAGATATGAAGAGTGGATATCATCAGATAAGAATGAGAGAAGGTGATGAGTGGAAAATAACCTTAAAAAAAAATGAGGGATTGTATGAATGGCTTGTTTTGTCATTTGGCTTAATAAATGCCTCGAGTAATTTTATGATATTGATGAACGAGGTATTAAAATATTTCATTGGTAAGTTTGTGATTCTATATATGGATGATATATTGGTCTTCAGTAAAACTAAAGAAGAGAATTTGAGACATCTGACATTAGTGATGAAAAGATTACAATGAGAGAAGATGCTGATAAATCTAAAGAAATCTTTTTTTATGAAGACAAAAATAATTTACTTGGGTTTTGTAATATTTTCAAATGAATTAAAGATGGATCCAGAGAAGGTGAGAGAAATCAAAGAATGATCGTCTCTAAAGAGCATATTCGAGGTGAGAAGCTTCCATGGATTAGCAAGTTTCTATACGAAGTTCATTAGAAATTTTAGTGGGATTGGTGCATAAATGATGGATACGGTGAAGAAAAGACACAATTATTTCAAATGTACAGAAGAAGCTAAGAAAAGCTTCAACATATTGAAGGAGAAGATAACATAACAACCAATTTTGGTCTTGCCAAATTTTGGGAAGACATTTCAAGTAAGATGTGATGCTAGTGGAGTTACAATTGGAGTAGTCTTGAGCCAAGATAATAGGCCTATTGCATATTTCAGTGAGAAGATAAATTATACTAAGAGAAATTACTCCACATATGACAAAGAATTTTATGCAGTAATTCAAGCCTTGAAGAAATGGTGACACTATCTTGTTCCAAAAGAGTTTGTTTTGTATAGTGATAATTAGGATTTAGGATTCATAACCAGAAAGGAGAAGTTAAATCAAAGACATGATAAGTGGATAGAGTTTATGAAAAATTTCACTTTTTTAACTAAACATATTTTAGATAATGATAACAAAGTTGTTTATGCATTGAGTAGGAGATGTTTAATCCTACAGGAGTTTCAAGTGAAAACTTTAGGGTTTGAACGCCTTAATGAGATGTATTGTGATGATCCAGATTTTAAAGAGGCATATGAAGAATGTTCAAATCCTGTGATTAGGGATAGAAGCTAGTGGATAGAGTATTTGATTGAAGAGTGTTCAATGAGAAAATCTGTTGAAAGAAAATCATAGTGGAGGTCTAGCCGGACATTTCAGACATGACAATACATTTTCACAATTGAACAGTTCGTATTATTGGTGAGGTATGAGGGCAGAAGTGAATAATTTTATAAACAGATGTATTATTTTCCATCATGCAAAAGGAAAGAAACAAAACACTAGATTGTATCAACCATTGCCTATTCCAGAGAGGCCTTGGGAAGTAATAAGCATGGATTTTGTGTTGGGATTTCCAAGGACACAAAGAGGAAGTGATTCCATATTTGTGTTATTTGATGTATTTTCAAAGATGACACACTTTATCCCATGCCAGAAAAATAGTGATGCAATGCACATTGCAAATTTGTTTTTCAAAGAAATTGTGAGACTTCATGGGTTGCCCAAGAGTATTGTTTTGGATAGAGACACTAAATTTGTTGGTCATTTCTGGAGGACATTATGGAAGAATATTGGGACATAAAAATCATTTAGTTCTTCATATCACCCTCAAATATATGGAAATATTGAGGTGGCAAATCAGATTTTAGGATATTTGTTGAGGAGTTTGGTCACTGAACATCATAGCCAGTGGGATCATATTCTAGCACAAGTAGAGTTTCGAAACAATGACTTCGTAAAAGTAAGTACATGAAAGAGTTTGTTTCAGACCTGTATCCTTACATGGAATATGACACAAGTAGATCAGAAGATCAGAAAGAGATCCAGTGGGAGAAGCAGATGCTTGTAGCAGAAAATCCATAGATGGAGAAGATCATAGATCATAGGAGTGGTAAGAAGACCAAAAGGAATACATATTTTGAGTATTTGGTAAAGTGGAAAGGAAACCAAATAGAATATTCCAGTTGGGTAAATGAATAAGATATCTAGAAGCATGGAAAGTCGGTGCAAGAGCTCATGGACAAGAGCCCATGAATTTTTGTCTAGAGGAGTATGATACAGAAGCATCGCCAACAAAGTGTGAGTGGATGACATCTCAACGCACTAGCATGCATTTTGAAGAATGATTTTGAATTTAAGAAGGCATATCACAAAAAAATATTGAAAAGATTGTAATTTAAGAACTTCTTAAATGTTTTAAGAGCTAGACAATCACATGAGATCGATGGGGAATGCATTTTATTTAATGTAGTAGTTTGTAGTACAGATTCAATGCATTTGATATTATTTGTTTGTCACAAACATTTATTGTAATAAATCCTTAGTAGTTGAATTATTTTATTTCAATAGAATAACACTAAGGTACCTTGGAGTGAAAGATCTATGAGCTCGTGTTGTATAAATAAATTTATTGTTTCCTAGAAGAGGTTGTTGAAGACTAATGGTTATTGCTAAATTTTATTTGAGAGCCACTCAGAGTTGTAGAATTGTTGAAGAGCATGTACGAACCCATGTACATATATCACTTGAATGAATATCACATAGAAGCATTGTTCCAAATGTTTGGTGTTACTGTGTCTATCTGAATGAATGAATGGTTGGCTTTATGTTTACTTGTAATTCTCTGTTATTTCTTGTTCTTATGTTATGAATGCATTTACATGGTTGAATGTATGAATATATGAGATATTAGATAAGTTTCAATTGTTTCTCTTCTATGATCTTGTGCAAGGAGTGCATAGTGTCTGAAAGTTGTGTGTTGATAGAGTCTATATCGAATCAAAAGCTCAGAAGAAATATCGTGAAACTTTCATATGAAAGGAGTGCATAAGTGTCCTCAAGGTGTGTGTGACAGAATCGGTCATGACTCATGAAGTTCCATGGATATATTATGACACTGTGTGTAAGAGGAGCCACACTCATAGTCACATTGTTCAGGAGGAACAATTGAGCGAGGAAGAATTGTTGCAAGGAGTGCAAAGTTGCCTATCAAAATTCAAGTTGAAGGAATTTTGTTACAAGGTGTGCGTAGAGTGGATACTTGGCTAAGTATCAAAGGATTCATTCTAATAAGTTCAGAGTGTCAAGAAGGAACATGTCCAAGAGTGCATATTGTCCACAAGGAGTGCGTGACAAAGTCCTTTGACTCGGAATCTTAGGAGGAGTAGCATAAGTTTTCTCGCATAAGGGTGAAAGGAACCGTCGCAAGGTCTATCCAGTCATCCACAATGGAGATAAGTCGTGGAGAAAACTTGTTGCAAGGTGTGTGTTAGCGTTGGAAGTCACTCCTGGATTGTAGCAGGAGAAGAGACCGACGCCCATCAGTTTATTGTCACGAATTTGTTTTAAAGGGATGATCGGATCGGAGTAAACTCAGGACATGATAATTTAACTCACAAAACTAGGCCATAAATGCACATGGGAGTGAGGGCTAGAACTAACTTCAGTCAGGAATTTGAGTTAAAGTGAGATTAGAGGGAATACTAGGGAGAAAATGGAGGAGACTGCTCTGGGCCTCAGGCCTTCCAGCAACTCGGGAGAGAAAAATGATGCACTTAAATGTGCCTAAATGACACAGTGATAACTGCACACAGACCAAACCTATCATACTATGCAGCCAAAACCATTCGACTGGATCCTCCAATTCTGAATCATTCAGTGAAAGATGAAGAAGACAATGTGGGAGACTGCTTAAGACTAGTGCAGAGATTACAGTGACCAACCATACATCATCCTACAATATGCAACCCTCGACTCGATCCTCCAATTATGAGTGTTTTAAACAGCTAACAAACAAAAATAAAAGAAGGAGAAGATGACTTCCATTAATTTGATAGTCTCAAATCAAAATACATAACTAGAGCTTCCTCAAAAACTTTACAGTCAGGAGCTAAGCTCAACCATCGATCCTTACAAAAATGAAAAAAATGCCTACATATACTCCTCCAAATTCACCCAACATAGGCGTGTTCAGACCTCCAAGGCATGGCATCCCTTAAGTCAAACTCGGATGGAAATCCTTCGTCAGATGCCACCTTAACTCAGCATGGCTCCTGCATGGGGGACCTGCGTTCAAGGGTACCATGAGTTGATTGTTGTAGGCCTCCCATACCTTCCATTTATGGCTCGAGCTGAGGTTTCATCTACCTTCTCAATTTTCATTAACTGCTTCCTTGGGGAGTGGCTAATACGATATGCTCAGGAGCTTCGGCACTGCGTGTCTCATGGATGGGAAGGAGCTAGTCCTTACTTTTCAAAGTCGTGATGCACGAAGAGGCGATAGAGCCTAATCGCGCACCACGTGTCCATGCAGGATGGATGACTGAGATCACTTTCGGTGATACTGTGGGATCGAGTCCTGAATTCTTTCGGCACTTCACATCTCGTAGCTGAGAGGAGGCTTCTCTTGGTTCTTCGAAGTTACAAAAGGCGAGGAGGCGATAGAGCCTAATCATGCACCACGTGTCCCTCTCTGATGGATGGTCCTGATCATCTCAGCAAGACTATGGGCCCAGGTCTTGGACGCCTTTGGCACTTCGCATCTCACGGCTAGGAGGAGGTTGCTCCTGGTGCTTCGAAGTTACAAAAGGTGAGGAGGAGATAGAGCCTGATCGCGCACCACGTGTCCCTTTCTGATGGACGATCCTGATCATCTTGGTAAGACTATGGGCCCGGGTCCTGGATGCCTTTGGCACTTTGCATCTCGCGACTGGGAGGAGGTTGGTCCTCATTCTTCAAAGTCATGAAGGGCGAAGTGGCGATATAGCTCGATCGTGTGCCACGTACTCCTCTGGGATGAACGAATGAGATCATTTTGGTGATATATCAGCGCTATCCATTGTCTTAATCCTGGCGCAACTCTACTAACTGCGATTACCCGTCGATCGTCAATCTAATCTATAGGTGGATCTTCATCGTTGAATCCCAGATCTCCCATATGCTAAGACTTAAGTCTAAAATGGACTTCTTCTGCATGTTGCGCTTGGCGCTCATGCCTGCAAATGAATAAAATGCATCTGATGGGTTCTTTAAGCCCCATTTCTTCGTGTTTACGCCACGGGCTCGAATCTTGGAGAGAAAATTCCCCCTTACAATAATTTGTGCTAACATTAGGCTCCATGGGGGATAGAGTCATCCCTTTCATGCTCTAAGAACTCATTTTGCAGTTATAGTGCCTGGTTGTTGCGCTATGGAGTCAAGCTCAAACACCCTGCTGGAAATATAGACCGAAAAGTAAAAACAAAACAAGATAAACATGTATGCTCAAAGAGATTATTTATGTACAATCCTAAAATAATAAAATACTTTACATGGGGCTAGGTGAAAGAAAACTTCCACCATAGCCATTCAAGAAACTTCCTGAACAAAAGCTCCTTCATTTTGTTGATGATTACAAACATGTGGTGTAACCGTGACAGCAAAACAATTACACTCTTCAACTCCTTCTTATATACTGGAGTCGAGATGAAAAAGGGCAGCTCCAAATTGTGAAGGAAATACAACTCCATGTATTCCTTCACGAGCTCATAGGACCAGTGGCAAACTCTAGAAAATTGGCGACAGGCAGCCTCCTCTACTACACAGTTGTTCACATGTGGATGAATATCCCCGGTAAGCACCAGTGGGTGGAAAAATAATATAGGTTGATAGTTCTCAGGCATTGGCTTCTTGCTGACTGGCTCTATACAAAAAGAAAAATGCTCCTCTGGCTCTCCTTCTCGGCTCTCCCAAGGGTCAGATTCATAATGGTCATAAACAAGACCCGTGGAAAAACTCTGCTCTTCCTTGTACTGCTCAGCATCTCCTGAAGGAATGGGATGGTTTATTTCCTCGTGATAATTTTCCTTAGTGAATAGAGGATAAGGCTTTGTGATCTATTCTTGGAAATCCAGCATATCGAGCTCAGAATCTGATTCGTAGCTGTCATACATAGGCTAGCTGCTCTGATCAGCAAAAGGTGATGTGGGGTTCTGCTGCTCCCCTTCCAAATAATCATCAAAGTCGGGGGAGAACAAAGCTTCTCCATATTGCAAAAATGGAACTATCTCCCGATCTTCCATTTCAACCCCAAATGTAAACACATCATGGGAAATATCATGAAGAAAAAGAGAACAATCCATTTTTACTATCGCTTCCTCCTTTAAATCTGGGACAACGGGCTTATCAAGGGTAGAACCTAATGTCTCTATGGATGTGAAATATTCAATATCCTCTTCAACAGAGCTGCCAAGAACATCTGCCTCAAGGACTGGAAATTCCTCTTCATTGTCTTCGGATTCCAGCCTTGCTAGTTGGGCGGTGATAGATTTTATTAGTTCCCAAGTTTTGCCCAAAGCATCTTCTTCCTCCTCAGGATTTTCATCATTCTCATAACCTTCCTCTGATGCATATGAATGGGGATGAGAAAGGATTGAATTCTGATCCAAGTCATCAGGATCATCCTCACAGCCTATGTAAGAAACATCTCCATCTGGTATATAGTTGTTGTATCCCTCATAACAATTATGAAAAATTAACTCAGAGGGATAAAGCTTCTGACAATAGGCGGTGAAAGATGCATGAAATTCTGCGAGTGAAGAAATTCTAGTAGGGGGTAAAGAATGATACCATTTACGAGCATCCCCTACTAAAGAGAACTTGAACATTTTCAATAATACCTCCTCATGATGTATCTCCCACTGATGCATGAGTTCATGAAACTTCCAGAGATGTTGAGCAGGGTTGTCCTCTTCACGCTCTCTAAATCTGGGAAAATAGTTGCTCCATTCATCCGGAGAAGGGACATCATTAGGAAAACCAGGAATAGAAGAAAAATTAAAAGGAACAAACCTTCAAGCCAGGATTTTCTCCATATCAAACTAGTGGAGTCGCCAATTGATCCTCAAATCATGGAGCCACCAGGTGAATAATGGGCAGCTTTGAATGTGTCTTGTCTTTGTTCACCATCAAAGGCCAGGTATTAATGTTGTATTTACCCAATGGAACTTCTCAAGCTGAGAAAGAAACTGTTGAAACCTTCTAAAAAAAGATACTTGGGGTCAACTTTCAGGTGCACTAAAAATAGCTACAACTGAGACAGTGAAGTGGAAATGTTGGAGTTGCCACAGTGGAGTCGCTAGGTGCAAAGTAGCAATCATGTAGGGATCTGATGTCTAATGCACCTTCAGAATCAGAGGATCAATGTCGTTCTACCCAGTGAAAATATTCAACTTCATCCCCGGCAACGGTGCCATAAATGTTGGCATTGGAAATCACTCTTGGATTGCCGCAGGAGTAGAGCCCGATGCCCATCAGTTTATTGTCATGAATTTGTTTTAAAGGGGTGATCGGATGGGAGTAAACTCAAGAAAAAATCATTTAACTCAAAAAACTAGGCCAGAAATTCATAGGGGAGTGAGGTCCATAACTAACTTCAGTCAGGAATTTGAGTTAAAGTGATATTAGAGGGAAGACTAGGGAGAAAATGGAGGAGACTGCTCTGGGCATCAGGCCTTCCATCAACTCGGGAAAGAAAAATGATAAACTGAAATGTTCCTAAATGACACAGTGATAATTGCACACTGACCAAACCTATCATACTATGCAGCCACAACCATTCCATTGGATCCTCCAATTTCAAATCATTCAGTGCAAGCTGAAGAAGACAACGTGGGAGACTTCTTAATACTGGTACAAAGATTGGAGTGACCAACCATACGTCATCCTACAATATGCGACCCTCGACTGGATCCTCCAATTCTGAGTGTTTTAAATAGCTAAAAAACAAAAATAAAAGAAAGAGAAGCTCACTTCCATTAATTTGATAGTCTCAAATAAAAATACATAACCAGATCTTCCTCAAAAACTTTACAGACGGGAGCTAAACTCAGCCATCGATCCTTACAAAAATGGAAAAAATGCCTACATATACTCCTCTAAATTCACCCAATAGAGGTGTGTTCGGACCTCCAAGGCGTGGCATCCCTTCCGTCAAACTCGAATGGAAATCCTTTGTCAGACGCCACCTTAACTCAGCATGACTCTTACAGGGGGGACCTGTGCACAAGGGTACCACGGGCTGATTTCTCCAGGCCTCCCATACCTTCCATTTATGGCTCGAGCTAAGGTTTCATCCACCTGCTTGATTTTCATTAACTACTTCCTCGGGGAGTGGCCGAGATGATATGCTCAGGAGTTTCGACACTTCACATCTCGTGGATGGGAAGGAGCTAGTCCTTACTCTTCAAAGTCACGATGCGTGAAGAGGTGATAGAGCCTAATCGTGCACCACGTGTCCATGCGGGATGGATGGCTGAGATCACTTTCAGTGATACTGTGGGCTCGAGTCCTGAATACTTTCGGCACTTCACATCTCGTAGCTAGGAGGAGGTTGCTCCTGGTGCTTCGAAGTTACGAAAGGAGAGGAGGTGATAGAGCCTAATCACGCACGATGTGTCCCTCTCTGATGGATAGTCTTGATCATCTTGGCAAGACTGTGGGCTTGGGTCCTGGATGCCTTCGACACTTCGCATCTCATGGCTAGGAGGAGGTTGCTCCTGGTTCTTCGAAGTTACGAAAGGCGAGGAGGTGATAGAGCCTGAACGCGCACCACATGTCCCTCTCTAATGGACGATCCTGATCATCTTGGTAAGACTGTGGGCTTGGGTCCTGGATACCTTTGGCACTTCGTGTCTCACGGCTGGGAGGAGGTTGGTCCTCGTTCTTCAAAGTCATGAAGGGGGAAGTGGAGATATAGCTCGATCATGTGCCATGTACTCCTCCGGGATGAGCGAATGAGATCTTTTTGGTGATATACAAGCGCTATCCATTGCACTAATTCTATTGCAACTCTGCTAACCGCAATTACTCACTGATCGTTGATCTTCTCTATAGGTGGATCTTCATCGTTGAATCCCAGATCGCCCATCTGCTAACACTTAATTCCAAAATGGACTTCTTCTGCATGTTGCACTTGGCGCTCATGCCTGCAAATGAATAAAATGCATATGATGGGTTCTTTAAGCCCCATTTCTTCGTGTTTACACCATGATCTCGAATCTTGGAGAGAAAATCCCCCCTTGAAAGAATTTGTGCTAAGAGTGTGCATCGAATCAAATTTGACTAAATATTGAAGAAAATGCTCGAGGAGTTAACAATTTGAGAGAAGGATAAGATCAAAAGAGGTAGCAACGAGAATCCTTCAATAGAGTGGAACCTATTGAAGATTCCCCAAATTAATGAGCAAGATCCTTCCCGAAGGGAGTGGGATTTTTCCAGACCATCAGATCTGGGAGAGATGCATGGATGTTAGACGCGAAATCATTTCTACACTTTGTGGTTTAGAGTGTTTTAAAGTATTGTGAGAAGCAGGGCCGTCAAATTTGCAAAGTCACAAAGTGGATCCTAGCCGTTTGTTGCGAGGAGGATATGTGGTAGCGGATTGGAGAGTCCGGGAGATAGAGGTTTGGAGAAATTGCATGCATAAGGTGAAATCTTCTTGAATTCATGAAGGCCAAATTTGAGCTGGACCGTTGGATCCAGGAGGACACGTGACAAAGATTTTTTTGTTTTGGTAGAAAGTGTTTCAGAAGGAAACAAGGGTGGAGGTTGCAGTACCACTGAAGCCTAAAATTATGAAGATATTGGCCTGATTTTTTATCCCATGATCATATGAGAAAAAATTTTTATCCAATGGAGCTAGCGCCCTCCAATTAAAGTTACCAGAGGTGCCAGAAAAACGCTTGTGTGGGTAAATCAAACCTGTAAGGTAACAAAAATGGGGACTTTGTAAGTTGTTCTAGGGTGTGCTAGAGGCCTGCAAATCCGATTCGTCTTAAGTGGTTTTAATATCCTTGATCGGGAGGTTGAAGAAACCCTAGGAGGGGAGGGGGTTGCATCAGAATGTATCATTCTCCTTAGTAAAATCAACAGGACCCCTCTAGGAGAATGTATTCCCGATGAAGCCACCTGGAGAAACATCAGCACCTTGAGTATTTTACACTACTTGTGAAATCAACATGATTAATGAGAAAGACTATGCCTGGGATTTTCACCAGTAGCCAAATCAACATGGCTAATCCTATGAGTGAATGTATCATTCTCCTTAGTCAAATCAACATGATTCCTTTGGAAGAATGTCTTCCTGATGCTATTCATGTGTGGATGTGTATTGGAGCTTCACAACTCCCTTTTACATCATGTCTCATATGAATTCATGCAAGAAATATCTGAAGCCATGTTGTTTAACGACTTAAAATACTGGATGTTATATACTTTATCTTCGTTGTAGTGAGTTCCACTGATGTCTTCTCTTCGCTCAACCATGATAACATAGTGATCCCATACGAAAACAACATCCAAAAGTACTCTTTTAATCCAATGCACTTCCTTCCCAGTCAGAGTTTGTATGCTCCCTGTGAAGCTTGACTCCCTCTCAGGATATATAGTCTTTAGAGTCATCTTCTCCTTCTGCATGTGCTTCCCTCCTCTTCTTCTTCATCACATGGATGCGCACAAATCTATGTCTAGATAGTATGCTTCATGTTGCTTCTTATGACCATCATTATCAATCCCTCTCACAACTATTAATTGTGACATTCCCAGAACAAGAAACAAGAACAACCAAAAGCATCAGATTCACCAAGCAATCCAAGGAGACAATTCACATTCTGTCAATTCAATGACAACCATGTCTTTACACAACTATATACAGTGACCCCGCAAATGATACCTTCTACTATCACCAAAACACATCCATCATATACTCGATGCCATATGACTACCAACACACATCCATAATATACTCAATGTCATATGGATAACCATGTTGATTTTATAGTGTTAAATTAGACAAGAACCAAGTGGTAATTACTTCCAATGATATACAATATTACTTTAGTAAACTCTAGAGCATCACAAAGTAATTATACTCAGAAAATTTCAACTACTTAGAAACTTTGGTCTCTTCCTTAGATCACTTCCCACATGTGAGAGAAAAAAAATATATGTCTATTTTTGTGTCTTTCAAGAGTATTTTTATAGTAATATTAAATTGATCCAAAGAGACACATCTTCTTTTAAAAGTAAATTTAAAAGTAAGTTTAATTTTCATTCATATAAATAGTAGGAGAAGACCTTCCATAACTATCCAAAGATTAATTTGGTTATAATCCATCCACATAGTATTTGACTTTGTTAAATTGTTCCTCCATAATTCATGTGATTCTTTTCATAAATATAGGTATAATTAACTTGCAACAACCACATTAACAATATTAATGTTTCTCAATACGTACATAGGCATATATTTAGCATATTAATAATGTTTTTTCCTATACTATGTGTTAAATATATGCCTATCATCATATTTAAACACATTAATATTATTAATGTGGTTGTTGCTAGTTATCTGTAGATATATCTTTAATTAATTACAATTAATATATAAATAAGATATATTCAAATAATTAT
>JZKD02S2097967.1:717190-729674 GCA_000966675.3 Picea glauca
GTAAATATAATATGTTTTAAATGATTCTCTTAACTTATATAAATATAATATGTTTTAACTTATATCAAGAGAACTTATAGAGACTTTTATGATTACTTAATAAACATATACTAATAGAAATATTATAATAAATTTTTTAGCATCTATATTATTCATCATAATATTAATAATGCTATACCATAATGTTACTCTAACATTGTATTAAAAACTGTATTATATTATAACAGTAAAACTTGTAATATATTGACTTATATTAATGAGTATTAACTTATATAAATATAAAATATGTTTTAACTTATATGAATAACAAATTTGTTATCAATAATAAAGATATATTAATATTATATTATATTAATTTATATGAATGTTTGTATTAACTAACATAAATACAATATATGTTTTAACTTATATGAACATAATTTATAGAAAACTTTATTATTAATAGATAAATATATATTAATATTAATATAAATATTGTAGTATAATGTTCTAACATTTATATAAGTATTTATAAATTTTTATATAATAAATAAATAATAATATCAAAATTTAAAAGAGTAATATATTATAACTCTAATATATTATATTAATAATAATTTAATATTAATAATATAATATTATCTTTTTATAATAATGGCTATGTCACATTGCGATATTCATTAAATTTTATGTTATTGTTGCATTATGACGTTCATGAAATGTGATTTCACATTATGACATTTATTAAAGGTTTTGTCCTATTGCAATGTTGATAAAGAGTTATGTGACATTCATGCGTTCATCTTGGTTGACTTCTGTCCAATTCCTACATTCATGAATAGTTGTCACATTGTGGTGTTGATCAAATGTGATGCGATATTGTGACATTCATAAATGATTTTGTAGCATTACAACATTCATCAAGGGTTATGTTGGATTGCATCATTCCTTTATGGTTATTGCATATTGTAACATTCCTTTTGTTGCATTAACCACTACGTCACATTGTGGAATTAATTAAATTTCATGTCTCTTTGCGATGTTAATTAAGGTTTTTGTCACATTCTGACATAAAATAAATTTGATGTGAAATTGTTACATTTATAAGGATATTCTCCCAATGAGACATTTATCGAGGGTTGTGTTTGATTGTGATCTTCCTAGATGGTTTTGTGACATTTATAAATCCATATTGGTTTACTTATGTTGGCTTCCTACATTCATGAATTGTTATGTCGTGTTGTGGTGTTGATCAAATGCGATGTCACATTGTCACATTCATAAAGGATTTTTTCACAGTGTGTCATTCATGGAGGGTGATGGCGCATTGAATTTTTTTTTTTTTTTATTGGCATGGTTTCCCATTGTTCATTATGGTTTTCAATGGTGTGTTATTATGTTTGTTCCTCGTTAATGGATTAACAATAATATTAATAGTTGTGTCACATTGCAGAGTTTATCAAAGGTGATGTTGCATTGTGACATTCATTAAGGGTTTTGTGGCATTGCAACATTACTCTTGGGTTATATTGGATTACAACATTTGAACATGGTCATGTCACATTTCATAAGATATTTAGAATATAATTAATATTTATATATTGTATCCTTGATCTTTCATGTAGTCAATTTAGTTTGTATATTGATGAATGTTTCTATATTAATGGTTTTGTTGCACTCAGACGTTAATGAAATGTGATGTCACACTGTGACATTCATCGAGAGTTATGTTATATTGTGGTATTCCTTTATGGTTTTTCAGATAATGTTAATAGCTATGTGACATTGCAATGCTCATTAAATATCATGTCATATTGCAATGTTCATACAAGATTTTGTCACAATGTGATGTAACATTGTCAAGGATATCTTATGTCAAATTTCTACATTCTTTAATGCTTTTTTTCATTGCAACATATGTCTTCATTGCAATTTCCCCCATTAATTTTTTAATTCCCTATTGGAATATGGGTGTCAAATTAAATGCCATCCATAGTCAACCATTGATAAAAATCACACTAAGTTAGCTATGGTTGACTGTGTTGATTATGGTTAGTAATGGTTAACGATGGTTGACCATGTTGATTGGATTTAACCATGGTTTAATATCGTAATGTCACATTGTGATGTTTACCTTCATCGAATAATGTTTAATTTCTACTTTCATGAATGGTTGTGTGGCATTTTGATATACATTTTCATTGTCTTATATTGAATTGCATAATTTCTAATAAAATTTTGCAAGGTAACAAAACTCTAAATAAACATCACAATGTGACGTAATCATTGAGGAACGATGAAATTTAACATAAAAAATTGAATATGTATTTCACAATGTGACACAACCATTAAGGAATGTACATATTTTACATAAGTTAGCCTTGAAAATGTTACGTCACATTCTGATGTTCATTTGGAGTTATGTCACTAAAGAAATGTTGCAAGGTGACATAACCGTAAATGAACATCACAATCTAATGCAACCATTTAGGAACAATTAAATTTCACATAATACATTGAATATGTACATCGTAGTGTGACACAATCATTGAGGAATGTAGGTATTTCACATAATTTAGCCTTGAAAATGTTACAACACATTACAACATTCATTTAGGGTTATGTCACCTTATGACATTACTTTAGGGTTATGTTTGAGTGTGATGTTTATGAATTGTGTCCCTCATATTAGAATATGGGTGTCAAATTAGAGATCACCCATAGTCAACCATAGTTTAGTACATTTAGGGTTATATCACCTTGTGAAATTCCTTTAGGGTTACGTTTGGGTGTGATTTTTAAGAAATGTGTTACTCATATTGGAATATGGGCATCCATAGTTAACCATTCATAATTTGTTGACTATGGTTGACGTTACCCTAAATGATCAAAATGAGACGTAACCATTTAGGAATGATGAAATTCCACATAAAGCATTGAAATTGTATGTCATAGTGTGACACAACCATTTAGGAATGTAGCTATTTAACATAAGATATCCTTGAAAATGTTACATCACATTGCGACATTCATTTAGGCTTGTGTCACTAAGTAAATGTATCAAGCTGACATAACCCTAAATGAACATCACAATGTGATGTAACCATTTAGGAACAATGCAATTCAACATAATATATTGAATATGTACATCACAATGTGACAAAACCATTGATAAATGTAGTTATTTCACATAAGTTAGCGTTCAAAATTTTATGTCACATTGTGATGTCCATTTAGGGTTAGGTCAGCTTGTGACATTACTTTAGGGTTATGTTTGAGTGTGATGTTTATGAATTGTGTCCCTCATATTGTAATATGGGTGACACATTAAAGGTCACCCATAGTCAACCATAGTTTACGACCTTTAGGGTTATATCACCTTGTGAAATTCCTTTAGGGTTATGTTTGAGTGTGATGTTTATGAATTGTTTCCTGCATATTTGAATATGGGTTGAAGGTCATTCATATTCAACGATTTATAAGTTATTGAATATGGTTGAAATTTAGTTAGGGTTATGTCACCTTGTGACGCTTATTTAGGGTTATATTTGAGTGTCATATTTTTGAATTGTGTTCCTCATATTGGAATATGGGTGCCAAATTAAAGGTTATAGATACTCTACCATTCATAAGCATCACACTATGTTGACTATTGTTGACCATGTTGATTATGGTGAGTAATGGTCACCTATGGAAAACCATGTTGACTATAATGATTAATGGTTGAATATGGTTGACCATGTTGATTATGTTTAGCCTTGGTTTACTATGGTAATCTCACATTGTGTCATTCATCATGGTTAATTCAGGGTGAATTTCCACATTCCTAAATGGAATGTTAGAATGTGACATAACCTTAAATGAACATCACATTGTCACATAACCATTTAGGAATGATGCATTTCAACATAATACATTGAATATGTATGTCACAATGTGACACAACTATTGAGGAATGAAGTTATTTGATATAAGTTAGCCTTGAAAATTTTATGTCACATTGTGATGTTCATTAGGGTTATGTCACCTTGTGACATTCCTTGAGGGTTATATTTGAGTGTTAAATTTAAATGAACATCACATCATGAAATGTATGTTACAATGCAACACAACCATTAAGGAGTTAATATATTTGACATAAGTTATCCTTGAAAATGTTACATCACATTGCGATGTTGATTAGTGTTATGTCACCTTGTGACATTCCTTGAGCACCTAATTTAAGGAAATTTTTTAAATGAATAATATTAGAAAAGTTAATTATATCTTGCCTTAGTTATGCATATAACAATATTATATTATACCTTCAACACTACTATTTAAAGGATTTCCTTAACTAACTTTGTTGTATGTTTTCTTCCTACATTCATGAATAGTTATGTCACATTGTAGTGTCGATCAAATGTGATGTCACATTGTCACATTCATAAAGGATTTTGTCACATTTTGACATTCATCGAGGGTAATGGCGCATTGAATTTGATTGGGAATTGTTGGGCATTTTTTATTATGGTTTTCTATGTAGTTTGATTGTGCTTGGCCATGATTGGTTTAATAATATTATTAATAGATATGTCACATTCCTTAGAAATGTTTATGTCACATTGTGACATAACTATAAATGAACATCACAATGTGACGTAATCATTTAGGAATGATGTAGTTCGACATAATACAATGAATATTTACATCGCAATGTGACACAACCATTGAGGAATGTAGCTATTTGACATAGATTAGCCTTGAAAATGTTGCCTCAAATTGCGACGTTCATTTAGAGTTACGTGAGTAAGAAAATTTTGCAAGGTGACATAACCATAAATGAACATCACATTGTGATGCAATCACTTAGGAATGATTGTTGGCACCAGGCTGAAGGGGAAAGAAGAACGATCGTGGGAAAGAAAGCGTTCATAAAACTGAAGTAACAACTGGCAAAAGAACAACACGTGCACATGAAAGAAATCATGCACAAAGCAAAGCGGCAGCTGGAAGAAGAAAAACATGTGTATGGGAGAAAGACCTAACATAAGAAGGGTTAGGGTTTTGGTAATATTCTAAAAAAGGATGAAGAGCCTGAAATGTATAAATATAGATACGAAAGTATCATATAGGGATGGTTATTTTTATTTTAGTTGTATGAACTTATTTTGTAAGCTGTTGAGCAAAGAAGATATGAGGGAAGGTAGATCTAAGGATTAGACCATAGGCTGTAAAGCGTGGTGCGATCTAGTTCACCTCACATAGATCTTACCTAGTTTGGTGGAGAATTGTAAGCGTGTGGCAATAGGAATACAAAAATTCCATAAGAAAAGAGACAAGAGAAAAATCTTTGTGGACATAGCCTAGGAGGGGGTGAACCATGGTAATACTCATTTAATATGTTGAATGTATGCATGTATCTTCTGTCTTTCAACAATTAATGGTTAAGATTGATGAATGAGATAATACATTATTATGAATCTGTTTATACTTTTCATAAATTAAACTATGGGATATATGTATGCGACTCCAAGGAATAAGTAGTTTCCCTTACAGCTCATGGTATCTGGCCTTAATCAAGAAACCCCCATCCCCTACTCTATCCTAGGCTGTAAACACCCGAGTCTTACAACCACCCATTTTAAAGCTATCTCGGGTGAAACTACGTAGTACCTTCTAGGTGCTATGTTTCCTTCTAGTTTACCAGGAGGGTCGATAGTTTTAGAGGCTTTGTTAGAACCCTGAATGACATGAACCCTGGGTCAATAAATCAGATAAACCGAGAAGGGAAATAATAAACCAAAAAATGGTTTTGTTGTTGTGTTAAGAGGAACAAGAAAGGATTGAGTAGATAAGATGGAATGAATAAGAACTGAAGGAGTGGTATAGAAGAGCAGTGAGCCATTAGAAGGGAATGTTGAGACCTTGGAACCCCAAGAGAGAAGAAATCGAGGGCTGGTTGAGAAATAAAGAGCTAGAGTTTACACAGAAAGACAATAGAAACCCCAGGATCACACCGCATAAATACCTGGATAAATACGTATTTACGGATTTACTCAAAGTCTTTTTCTATGGTTTTTCGCATCTACTACAAGAGTGGATCTTAAGGTTAAAGGATAACCACGTGAGGAACCAGATTCAAAAACTATATTGGACTCCAGTATAGATCCAACATCTGCAGTAGGTGAACAACAAATTCACCCATGCAGTCGACTTTTTTCTTGACAGTATTGTGGCAAGCTTTATGACAGAATTTGTGGTAGACACAACAAAGTCATACAGTGCAACCGAGAAAGAGTTCCTACAAGGACCCAAAGGAAGGTACATTCGATTATTGTATACTTCTATCAAGATATTTCTATATAACAAAGGTGTAATGACAATGGAATCAAATAGCTAGGCTTCCCTACGTGCATGGGGGAAGCGGGGAGTCACTGACAGAGAGAGGAGGAAAGGAAGGAGGGAAAGATAAAGGGAAGAAGGAGGAGGAACACTTGGACCTGATTGTGATGGATGATGACCATCTGAAGTGGATCTTGGTGTCATTAGGAATGATGCATAGCAGAGCACCCTACCAATATAATTTGAATACCAAGAAGAGAGTCATAGCTGAGAGGGAGGGATTGGTAAGCGATGAGGAAGAGGTAGAGGATCTCTAGGATTTCGAGCAGATTGAGGAAATTGTGTATGCCACATATAAGAGGAAAACAAAAGTCCTAAGAACAGGAGGAGAAGGGAACCATCCCTTTCAAATTAATGTCAGTGTGGAACCCATAAACCCATGTGTGACCAATACACCAAAGAGAACACAATTATTTAGACAACCAAAGTTCAGGGGAAGTCTGACAACAAGAAGTACATCTACACAAGGAGAAACAACTGGAGGAGCCAGTTCAAGTAACCTTAGTCAAGTATGTACACTGCATAGGGGAGGGAGTAGCTCAATATTTGGAATGGTAGGAAATGATCCTACTATCAGATTACCAGAGTTTTGAGGAGAAGAAGCATAAGACCCTGAGAAGCATCCGTTCATTTGTACACAGATCTAGGAAGCAAAGCAGATTACTGATGAAGACACCAAACTCGTGAAGCTAGAAATCATGCTAAGGGACTGCGCACTATACTGGTACATGAGTCTAGACATGAATAGTGTTCCCAAAACGACAAGGACACTGGACAACATTAAGAAACTATTGATAAATGAGTTCTAGAATACGATCTCAAAGGATCAATACATGAATGAGATGATTTAAATAAGACATAAACCAAGAGAATCGGTATGGGAGATTGATCAAAGATTTAAGCGATTAAAAGGAAATTTAAAATACCTTATGACTGATATGCAACATCGACACCTGTTTTTCAAATCACTACTCCCACACTTAAAATATATATTATGAAAACAAAAGTTTCAAAAACAGGAAGAGGCTCTATAGGAATCCTTGCAATTGGAAGAGAATCAGTACCAACAGATGGACCCGGCTATCGAAGAACTAAAGGAGGATCTAAAGAACTTAACATTTCAACTGAACCAGAATAGGAACAAGGAAAAATGAGAATTTGTTTGGTGCACTACCTGCAGCATGGAAGGACACCATAAGAATGAATGCGCAACATTCGCACAGTATATGGCAACAGGGATTCCAAACCCACTACCACGGGGAGGATTATGGTGTGAAATATGCAACAAATTGGGTCACGACCCTTACCATTGTATGATGATGTAGAAATACTATAAAGTACCAAAGAACTCATATTGTACCTTTTGTAAGTTAGTCGGCCATGATGACAAATATTGCAGAACTATGGAGATGATGTGGGAAAGAACATCAGACGCATACAAGGTACAGGTAGAAATGATGACTAGGCAAGAAGTACCATAGTTTACTCAAGCCCCAACCCCATACAACACTGCACAACAATAGTATAATACTGCATCGTAACTGTACAATAATTCACAACCACAATAAAACCTGGCGCAGCCCCAATACAATACCACACAGTATAATCAAGGACCATAGTATAACACACCATGAGGTGATCACGTAGGATATAGAGGAGAAGGACAAGCCAGAGAAGGTTTCGTATGTGGTAGAGGATTAGTCACATGTGACAATTGCCAGCAACTAGGACATTATGCACGGGAGTGCCCATTGCCACCAATGACTTGTATTTATTATCATGCATCGGACCATGATACAGAGGAATGTCCAACGTTACTTGTAAAGATCCTGGAAAAAAGGAATCAAAATAACCAGAATGTTCAGTGGATTTCAGCCAAAGCAAGGGATGACAGACGAAACATCAACATAATCACTCAAGGAGGAATGAAAATAGGAAATGATGCAGTTCGATAGGAACCAGTGCAGAACCAATGGGTAAAGAAGAACCGTGACCCCAAGAAGAAATTTGACGCTCATAAGGAGAAGGAGATATTTACAGAAGCATGACAAGAATTCCAGAAGGAGAACATTGCGCCGACTTCAAAGAAGAGCAAGGAAGCTCTAGAATATTAAATGTCACCATCACTGGACCATACCAACAGAATCCAACCCAAGGAACAAGTAAGTACTATCAAATACTTTCTACAATCATGCATCAAAATGTTAAGTGATCGTTCATTTGTCAAAATATTACAAAATATCGTAGAAAAATGTAGTAGCGAGATAGAATAGAAGCTAGAATTGAAAACTGTCAACCACCTACACACAAGAAGAAGAACAAGTAGGAAATTTAGACTAAATGCTAACATTGGGGATTTCAATATGGGAGATATTATACTATATCTAGGATCCGAAGTGAATGTACTACCAAAAGCTACATGGCAATGCATGGGAGAACCTACACTGGGATACTCAACTGTTCAATTAAAGCTAGAAAATCAACATAGAGTCCCACCAATAGGTAGACTAAAAGGAGTGATGCTAGATCTGGATGGTGTGCATACTAAGGTAGACTTTGAAGTCATTGAAATAGTAGACAACACAACACCTTACCCGACACTAGTTGGTATGGATTCAGTGTTTGACAACCAGGCCATAATCAACTTAAAAACTAGAAAATGATATTTGAGTTGGGGGACTACAGGGTCATATCCCCACTCGACCCATCAGAAGGAAAGAGGTTCGTAGAACCCACTTGTTTGGATTTATAAGAGATCGTCTAGTTCTATAGAACAACTGTGAACGATGCGAACTATATAAACCCAACTGCAGATGGGGTACTCAGTTGGTGGAGAATTACTTCATGTACAACAGACTCAGACACAGGGTTAGAAAAATGGAAGCAAATACTACATGAAGTATCCAGGAGAAGGTGTGCTAGAATAGACCATGAAGTAAGATGGATTGGCACAAAAATCAGAGAACCACCCAGTTTTCATGGGCTAAATGATTTGGAAACTCTCTTGACATAATATGAATATGAAGTATTAGCAAACTAGATATTGCTAGCACTAGATTTAGCATTAAAGGATACACCCGCAAGATGGTGGGGTGCACACGTAGAGACTATCACATATTGGTACCAATGTAAGTGATTACTATGCATAAGGTTCAGTGCAGAACATACGGGTAACAAAAAATAGAAATACGAGAGACTAGGCACACCAACAGAACACTTGGAGGTGTGTAAAATGCAATGGAAAATGATTCCACCAGAGGAATGGTCTCACCACTTCATTCATACTTTAGAGGGCATACCAGCGAATTGGTATATGGACCAATAAATGCATAAAGAAACCAAGACATAGGAGACACTCCAACAAAACTTTACAGTCACTTTTGCATTCGAGAACGAGAACCCCAACATAGACGCTGTCCTGAAATGGATCAGAAATGTCATATTCATTGAATAAACGGAAGTGGAAGCTATCACAAAGGTACAATAGTGGAATAAGTAGATAGTCAAGGATCTACTGTCATGATACCACGTACAGGAGGAAGCCCCAGATGAAGATTATTTGTGTGATATTTAGATCAAAGAAGTTGAAGGTGAGGGAGATATGGAAGGGCCACCCTTAGAGTTAGAGGTAATATCTACTCCAATCAAGATAAAGCAAGTTAACATAAGGAACACCGAGAAACCCAAAATGGCCAGCATTTAAGATTACTGGGACGAACAAACACTAGAAAGAATCACAGAATTGTTGCTCGAATACAATGACCTTTTTCCCACAAACTTTACAGAGATGAAAGGAATAGCTGGAGAATTATGAGAAATGAAGATACCACTCAGATATGATGCAAGACCCATTAAACAATGACCATATAGACTAAACCCCATCTATAAATAAAATGTTAAAGACGAGATCAACAGGATGCTCGAGGATGGCATCATCAAACCATTCGAAGAATTAGAATGGATAATCTCGATGGTAGTACAAGACAAGAAACATAGAAGAGGGATCAGGATATGCATCAACTTAAGGAAGTTGAACGATGCATGCCTACATGACCCATTCCCCACACCATTCATAGACAAAGTACTTGAGAACGTAGGAGGCCATGAAGCCTACTCATTCACTGATGGATTCTTGGGATATCATTAGATTAAGATAGCATAGGAGGATAGACACAAGACCACATTCGTGACAGAATAGGGATCTTATCAGTATACAGTCATGTATTTCAGACTAAAGAATGCACCTACGATATTCTCCAAAGTGGGCATTGTAGCATTTAAGGAATTCATCCACCAATCTCTCGAAGTATACCTGGATGATTGGACGGTCTATAGCCTATCGAAAAACCATGTGGAAGTTTTACGACTGATGTTAGAACGATGCAGACAGTGCCAGATATCATTGAATATCAAGAAATGCATATTTTGAACACCATTTGGGATACTATTGGGACACATAGTATGAAAACAGGGTTTTCTAGTGGATCCAGCCAAAATCACAGTCATTTTAATCTACTAGCACCAAAAACAATCTTCCAACTAAGAGCAACATTAGGACATATGGGATATTACAGGAAATTCATCAACAGATATGCGTAGATTAGAGTGCCAATGGAAAAATTGTTAAGGAAGGATACAAAGTATCAACGGAACGATGAGTGCCAACACAGTCTAGATACCGTAAAGGAAAATATGGTCATCGCACCAATATTGGTATTTCTAGATTGGGAGAAGACATTCCATGTACATGTAGATGCATCAATGATAGCACTTGGAGATATCTTAGTGCAACTAGGAACAAGAGACTTGGATCACCTAATAGCGTTCGTCGGTGTTATCACCCCATAATTTATGGGAATCATCTTATGACTTGGATATTATCAGTGCCTGGTGATTTGGTCCACAAATGATATTGCATTCTTCAAATAATTTGTGAAAAAGAAAAGAAAAGAAAAAGAAAAGAAAAATAAAAAGAGAAAAAGAAAAGAAAAGAGGGCAGAATAAAATTGAAGCAAAGGCCCCATGCAATAATAGCAACTTGGTCATACCTTCTAAGCATGACCAAGTTCTTTTAAATTTTCAATGTTGATAGGATAGTGAATGCATCTGATCATACTGTCTAATCTAGATCAGATAGCCCCTAGGTTAGAATTAGTGAATACATATGGTCAGACCGTCTAATCTTGATCAAATAGCCCCTAGAAAGAATAAAATCTTGACCCAACTGTTTAATCTGGGTCAATTTCCCTGTGACAGTAGGTTAGGATGTAGGTTAATTGCCTTGTCTCCTTTGCCCAAGTAAATCCAGAATGACAAAGAAGTCACACTATGACCCCAATGCCTGAATGCAATTGAATTGATGCCCCCCTCGATGATGTATATGGGTCATATCAGAAGAAAACCCATAAAAATGCCCTTATCCTAAGTTTTTCCCGCATATGATTTTTTCCGCCCCCTACTATGTCTCATTCACATTTCAAAGGCCTAGATCAGGGCACTAAAATCAACGGCTCACAGTTGATTACGAACCCCCCCGTCCGTTCTACTTTTAACGGAAGGGGGGGGGTCGAATTGGTTATAAAAGGCGCGCAGATCTGAACGGTTATCAATATGGCGCCCAAATCGACGGTCCACAATGGATTCTGGACCCCCCCCTCCGTTCTGCCTTTAACGGAAGGGGGGGGGGTCCGGAATCGAGAATAAAAGGCGCGCAGATCTGAACGGATACCATACGAGCGCTTAAATCGTCGGCTCTAAATCATTTCCGCCCCCCCCTTGGTGTTTTGTCTTTAATCAATGGGGGGGGGGTCCGGAACGAAGATCNGGCGCACAGATCTGAACGGCTACCATACGAGCGCTTAGATCGTCGGCTCTAAATCATTTCTGGCCCCCCCTTGGTGTTCTGTCTTTAATCAAAGGGGGGGGGGTCCGGAACGAAGATCTTTTCCGGTCGGCCCCTTGTTACACATGGCGCGTTTCTATTGGTTCACGAGTCCCATCCACCACATGCTGTCTGACGTTCCGACGTCACCCTCCACTGAGCCCACTTGTCCCACTTGCGTCTGGATCTGAGTCCCATCCCGTTATTACTGCCAGCCCCTGGTGTCAGCGCCATAACACC
>JZKD02S2097967.1:741569-752483 GCA_000966675.3 Picea glauca
ATGATGTCTATGACATCCCAGTTACCTCAATATTATAGTCATTTGGCTATCACATAGCTCATCATCCTGTAGGTTAGTTCACCAATAACACATATTGATGTATATACATCACAAAGTTATATAAGAATCCATATTTGCATCGACGCTCAATTAAGAAATGTATTCCTATTTACATCATGCATTGCATCTATATACATTCACAACATAACTTGAATTGGTATACATGTACCGAACTTACCCATTTTAATTTTCATGTTCAAATAATCAAATAACTATCTTTGTCATGAGCATATATAATATAACATACAAATAGGTCTAGAGGTACACATCTCAATGTCTAACCAAGTCTAACTGACTCCAACAATGCTAAACTTTGAATTATTAAGATTAGCAAACAATAATGTTCTAACTACCCGAGGTCAAAATATGGGGCATTACATAACTTTATGGGAAAGGGACACATTAGTGTATCATATTGATGGAAAGTAAAGATTACAACTTGAGCCTTGATGTTGCAAACTTTCTTTCAATGGCCCTTATCTCTGACACACACACTTGCTCACTTGCATGAAGAAGATCAACCACTTTTGATGAACTTGTCGGAGTTCTCTAGCTGCTGTAGCTTCAATCCTTCACACAGTCTTTCACTAATTCTCCAATAAATCTCTTGCTTGTTTGCTGCTAACCTTTTCCATGAAAATCCCCTCAATATATAGGAGAGAATGAATTAGTTACTTGGATAAGAATGATCCCAAAATATCAGGAAATCTAGTACTTAGATAACCATTCGAATGCCATCTCATCCTTCTAGAAGATTCGAGAATTCATCTTTTTACCTTCTTTAGAAAGAGTTCGCACCCTAGTAGTTAGACACAGTGAGAACTTCTCGCACCCTGGCTTAAGGCAGCCTGTAAGAATCATGCATTCTCACAGGAAAATCTATTAGTAGCCTGCGAACCTTCCTCAAAATTGTGATTTCTGGAAAGAGATGAAGGTAACTTTTCTCAGTAGAAAGCTCTAATGAAGAGCCTGAGTACACCATCATCAATACATCATCATGACGACCAAAATTATGGGTAACAGAATGCCCCCAAAAGCATGAGGTTGGAACTAGTGACAACCGATAGACTTTGTAAGATGCATGTGTGTGTCGAGAACCAAGAGCACATCTAATCAGAAACCTGCAAACACCCAAGCATCTGCAAAATATCATATATACCAATTCTGAGATAGGCATTCCCATACTCAGATCATAGAATGATGACATTATAGACAAAGATCATGTCCACCAATCATACATTGTAGATTCATGTCATCAAAATATAGCATAGCCACCTGAATACACTGTGGATCTATGTGAAAAATTTCAAATCAAGACGACATAGCCATGAAACATACACAGTGGATCTATGTGTCACAAATTATACATACTCCATCGCAACCTGGATTACAAATATGATATCCAGTGTCTTCAATCTCATCGCCCAAAGTACGAATCTAACCATGTGATTACATGTGTTGAAGTCGAACATGATAGAAACCACTTGATTACCGGTCATTAATGTAACCATTAACAAGTGCGAGGGAAATCACCATTGATGTCAATGAGTCCCAAGGTACTATAGTACAATCCATCAAGTGTGAATAAATGAGTTGATGTCGAACATCCAATGGAATTTTCGATCAGGGATCAATAATGTAAACCCACTGTCAAAAGCGAGGAAACTTTCCATTGAGGCATGCAAGCTTCAAGGTACTAAATAATTTCCAAGTCTTGATTCCGGATAATGATCTGAAGTCGACAAGAACAAAACTCATCACAGGAGGGCCTTACTGTATCCCCCATCAATGGCACGAAATGAGTAACAGAGTTTGAAAGTGAAACAGATCATGTTGCAATTTGGATTGGACATGGGGAAGGACAACATGGAGAGAATGGATAATTGTAGATGGCCGACTCAATATAGGTTTTAGACAGACTTCTCTTGAACATATGAATGACACGACCAATGATTTGGCAGCATTGACTCAAATACGACACATGGAATGACCTTGTAATAAATTGAAAGAGAGACAAATGGATTTACCAAATCGGATTCAAATGATGAATAGGGGGTGTCATGTTCAAGAGCAACACTTACTGCCAATCAATACAAAGATGAAACATATTCCTTTCCCAAATTTCCCCCCACCATTTCTGGCAATTACCTCTTTATTTTTACGCAACATTGAGGAGGATAACATATGCTAGTTGATATAAGCTCATCCTTCGGACGAGTCGCTTAGAGTATATTTAATGAACCCTAAGAAGGAGTGGTTCGATCCCATCACAGGTTTGTCAATGTTTGTTTAACGAATCCAGAGATAGTAAACTCGAAGGTTTTTCAAGAGTATAGAGTTTTGAAAAACACTTAAAAGAGAACTCTCTTAGTTCCTTTTTCGTAAAATAGTCTGGACGAGACTGAAAAAGAGAGAAATTATTGCTCACCAGATGCGTACTTCAAATACTTTATCGAGCATGAAAATAGCAAGGTCGCTCAACGATCTTTTCATGTTTAGAGAGTCTGAAAAGAGCTTAAAGAGAACTCTAGGGGGGTTCCTTTTTCGTATAACCGTATTGAGCCAAAAAAAATGATAAAACTATGCTCGATCACGTTCTTATGTTTTTCACGAGCGTAAGAATGGATAAAAACGACGCTCGAGGTTTTATGTAAAAACCATAAAAACAATCAAAATCAGACCATAACGAAGAAAAAATTATGTCCATATCCTCGTATGTAATCATTAATGTCATTACACCTGCAAGTCATTACACTCATCTTGATATTAGTGATTAGGTTTAAACAATAAATAAGCATAAAAACCCAAAATGACATAGTAAAAAGTAAATTAAATGAGTAAATAAACATTTTTACCATATCATTTCACATTTTCACTATTGAGCTCCAAAACCCCTTTTTTACCCTCTGAATTTGGCGTTGATTTTCAGGAGATACAAGAGATCATTCGACGAGTCGTCTACAACATTAAGGTAAGCTTTTCATTATTGACATTTTCATGGTTAAAATTTTTGATTTCATTGGTTAGTCTTTCAGTTTCAAGTGGTTTTTTGAACCCTACATGCGCATAGGCATTCTCGCAGGCAGCCCATACGGGACCTGTGAGAATGATGCGTTCTCGCAGGTGAGCCTTGAGCCACCTGTGAGGTGTTCGCACTGTGTAAATGAGGCACCTGCGAGCAGCACCAAACCCAATTTTTTTTTAAATATTTAGCCAATGGAAAAGTTTTAGATCATGATCAAAATCATTATTCCTCCTTTTATGTTTCTTGTGCAGATAAATAGCCATAAACATGATGCTTGAGTGGTAGGAACGAGAAAATGAGGAAGATAATGCAAATGCCGAGAATCATCCTCCCACCATAGCTGCATTGAAATATTGTGGGCTCTTAAAATACTTTCGCATACCGGGTATGAGGGCCCAAGTCAGACTACTGGAGTATCTAGTCCGTATGTGGGACCCAGATCAACAAGTTTTCAATGTAGGAGCTCACACATTATCCATTGACATTGAGGACATATACTTCTTGACTGGATTGTCCAGGTGCAGGTATTATGTCAGCCTGACCGGTAGTAGAGGCGGTGGATTAAAGATGAGTGAGTACTGCAATCAATACTGTGTACCTGAAGCTGAGAGAAAAAAGGGAAAAGTTGCTATCTGGGGGGTACAAGACTTGACCCTCCGCACTATTCTCTTTACTATAGCTCAGATGGATGGGAGTTATTCTCTGCATATGGCATTACAGAGCTACTTCTAGTATGCCATCGAGTGTACTGAGCCTCGAGTATTCAACTGGGCCGATGCTGTGCTTCGCAGTATCAAAAGGCAATTAACTAAATGTAGGTGAGGTGAATTGAAAAAATTCGGGTATGGATCTTTTTTAGTGTCCTTATTCCTCGAGAGGGTCCCCATATTTAGACTACAGGTTGAGTGGGACTTCCCAGGTCCTAGAGATCCAAGAATGTTGAGATGGTATCGGCTCATGGCCCGGCACGTGGCAGGACCAATCGTCAAGTATGACGATATTTTCTTCGACTGGCTTCAAAACCAGATGTTGATGGTCGCCGATTACGCTTAGGCCAGTTTGGATTTCTGAGGAGATCTAGATTTAGCACTTCTTGAGGATGCTCAGTGGGGAGACCTCGGTAAGAAGTACACGCATTTTCTCTTTTAAATGTTTTTTTTGAATTTTTATCATATTCAAATGTTTTTGTTTTATATATTTATCCAAAGACTAACACAAAAAATGTTTGTTGATAACACATATGTTGGACCGTATAGACCTCCTGGCACCTCTCCTATTCAGCGACAAAGAGAGGTAGCAGTAGTAACACCACAGTATGCCGAAGATTATCAGGTGGTGGAACAGAATTTAGAGGGCCTGACAACAGACATTCCAGATATGACTCTGGAAGAGGTTCCACGACGCGATCAACGTCACAATGTAGGGGTATCAGTAGCCATGGGTAGACTACTCCGTAGGGTTTCTAGGGAAGTCGTGTGTTACCCTGAACGTCATCCGTGACGTCACTTTGTAGAAGCTATGAGCTTCAAATTTTGAAATTTTGGTCTCCGGACAAACTTTTTCTAAAAAAAAAAAAAACTCTTTTGATCATTATATATACAGATGGCTTCTGTCGTTTTACTTTATATTGTGTGAATTTTAATGTGTTTGATTTATAAATGGTTCAAATGTCTGTCCAATACATAATTAGCCAATGCATCTGTAAATGTATTAAGACATCTAGGAATATGTTGATATTCAATGTGATCAAAATATCGTTCCAAGAGACGAATTCGCAAATACACTCGTAACAAAGTAGGACTTCGAATAGAGTAGATATTACTTAGCTGTAGTACTACAAGCTGTGAGTCAAGTCGCACAACCAAATGATGAATTTTGAGTGAGATAGAATCAACCAATAATTCAATAACGATGTTATACTCTGCGATGTTGTTGGTTGCACGACCAAGGCATACACCTCGTAAAGATACAAGTTCGTTTATTGGAGCATATATTGCCCATGCAACGGAATCTAGGTTCCGAGTACTATGGCTAGCACCATCAGCGAAGCCAATATAGGGTAGCGAAGACTCTGACATCTGGAAATCAAACACAACATCACATAAGGGCAGAGACCAGATAACATCAAAAGAAAACTAAAGCAACACACCCAAAGTATGATACATAAAATACAAGTACTTGTGCACAAATGATTTATGCATAGTACTTCTTCAAGTACAACCCATTCCTGGGTTCACTCAAAGGGATACCATCGTAATCGACTAGCTCATATGCTCCTTTTTCTAAAACTCGGCGAATGATATAAGGACCTCGCCACATTGGTTTGAATTTCCCAGCTCCTAACACGTCTCGATCCTGTTCATAGAGAAGAACAAGATCACCTTCAGAGAAAACATGAGGCTTTACATACTTGTCATACTGTGCCTTGACACATTTCTTCTAGGATTCTATTACTAGAGTGGCGTCACATCGAGTTTCATCTAATCGCATCAGATACAATAGACATTCTTATTCAGCATAAGTATTGGGTAAGAGTTAGACGGCTATCTTTAGAGAAGGTATCTCACATTCTATTGGAAGAATGTATTCCACACCATAGACTAATCGAAAGGGTGTAAACCCAGTAGCGGATTTGACCGATGTTCGATACGCCCACAATGCTGAAAAAAACATCGTGTGCCAACTTGTTTTATGAATGCCTATCATCCATCGAAGCATAGTTATAAGAAATTTGTTGATTTCTTTGACCTGGCCATTAGCTTGCAGATAATAGGGTGTTGAGTTGTCATGACGAAGACCCAACTTTTCTGTAAGTTCAAACATCATAAAATTCCTAAAATGACTACCGTGATCAGTAACGATAGCTTGGGGAACACCAAAATGAGCTATGACATGGTTAAAAAGAAACAACGTTGCAGTCTTTCCAGTATTATCAAATGTTGGCATCGCCTCAGGCCATTTTGTAAAGTAATCAACAGCTACAATGATGTAACCATGCCCCCCATCCGAGTGAGGGTGACATGTCATGAAATCAATGCCCCATTTCGCAAAAGGACCAACTGAGACTACAGGATGAAGAGGAGCAGGATGTGACTGAATTTTCTGATTGTAGGTTTGGTAGGCATGGAATTTCTGAATGGCATTAATGCAGTCATTGAACAAGGAAGGCCAAAAATACCTTGTGCGTAAGATCTTCTGGGCAGTAGCATACCCAGACATATGACCACCACATGGTCCGGAATGGCAGTCATTCAGAGCTTTCTCGGCTTCGTCAAAAGTTAGACAACGTCGAAAAATAGAGTCAATTCCTTGATAGTAAAGAGTATCCCTGAGGATAATGTATTGACGATCTTGATATAGGATGCGACGTCGTTTAGTACTAGACAAATCAGGCCGGAAAGTCTGGGTTTGGAGATATACAATGATATATCCATACCAAAGATCATCAGTGTCAATAAGGAAAAGAGATTCATCAGGTAATGAATCTATTGCTACATTTTCTGTGGCAGAGTGAGGAAAATCGCATATTAACTCAGCAAAAACTAAGGATTTCTTAGACATGGCACGATCGAATTCCAAATCAAACTCCTGGAGTATGACAATCCATTTGGAGTACTTTCCCCCTAGAAATTGATGTGTCAAAATATGTTGCATAGGGTTGCAATGATAAATCACTGTAGTTTTTCTTGAGAGAATATAATGCCGGAAGCGTTGAACAGCTTGAACGGCGGCCAAGGCCAGTTTTTCAACATGTTGATAGTTGATTTCAGTTGATGTGAGACTTCGAATCAAGTAATAAATAACATGTTCATTGTGTGCATCATCCTCTTGAACGAGAACCATGCTAATGGTATACTCCGAGGCAACAAGATAAAGAAAATAGTCATGACCATAATCAAGAGGAAAGATAAGCGGAGCTCGCGTGAAGGACAACTTCAAAGCCTCAAAAGAATTGTTGGCCACGATATCCCAGACGAACTAGAAATCTTTCTTTAGTAGTCGTGCAAAACCATGAGTAATCTTAGCATAATTAGGGATTAAACGACAAAGAAAGTTTTCTTTCCCCTGCAAACTTTGCAACTGGCGTAGTGTAGAAGGAGGAGGGAGGTTAAGAATCGCCTCAACCTTAAGAGGATCTACCCTGATCCCTTGACATGAAACGATGAAACCTAGAAGATGACTGGATTCTATGCAAAAAATTCATTTATGAGGATTTAAACGAATACGATAGAACCGACAACAAATGAAAATGGCTCGGAGATGAGTGGGGTGATCAACTCGGTGCAAAGAATGAGTTGGTAAATCATCCAAATAAGGTTGAACGATATGCTTTATATCATGAAAAGCATAAGACATAGCACATTGAAACATCGCGCCAGCGTTCTTAATACCGAATGGAAGTTTCCTATAGGCAAAAGTACCGCAAGGACAAATAAAAGAAGTTTTATGTTGGTCCTCGGGAGCGATGTTAATTTGATTATAGCCAGAGAAGCCATCCATGAGAGAGAAAATTTCACTTCCGACACAGTCATCGACAATCTGGTAGACGAAAGGGGTTGGAAAGTTATCTTTTGGGCAGGCTTTGTTAATATCCCTATAATCAACACATACACGAATACTGCCTCCTTTCTTATCAATCGGTACATGGTTAGAAACCCATTCGGTCAGAGCCACGGGATAAATAAAGCCGGCTTTGAGAATTTTTTCAACCTCGAGCTTGATAGCCGCTGCTTTACGTGGGTGGACTTGACAAAGGCGTTTCCGGACTGGTTTAGCTCCGGGGTATGTCTTTATCTCATGTAAAACAATAGCAGGGTCGATACCGGGCATCACTTCGTAACTCCAGGCGAAGATATCGCAAAATTCTTTGAATAGAGAGGTATAAGTGACGATTTCATCCGGAGAACACGAAGATCCAATATGAACATTTTCAACTATCCCAGGTTTAACAGATATGTCAATGGGAATCATGGGAGAGATATTACTGAGGTTCCCTTCGGCAAACACATCATGTGAAGATCCGAGAATGGTCGATATGACCACAACGGTCAACGGAGTCGAAATCCGTTGGTAGTTCTCGAGAGTGTGCTATTCCAAAAACAATATGGAACGATGATGCCTATCATCCCAAGGGGTGTCCTCCATGATGGACATGATCATCTCGTCAATGGGAAAAATGACACGAAAAGGATCGGGAGACAACTCATCAAGAGAGGGTGTAGAAGGTGTTGTCAATTGAATGGCATGATAAGCAGACTCAACCGAACTTAACGGCATGACGTTGTCGAAACGAGTGTGATCTCCAGGGTCAGGGACTATCCAAGGGTCAGAAGACACAGGAATTTCATGAGGTATGGTGGAGATCATGTTGATAGAAGCAATTGACGGGCATGGAACATCGGCTGGTGGTGGAATGGGGAAAGTACCCATTAACGAAGAGTCTTTTAAAAGGCCTACACCAACATTCTCGTAACCCGGTGGGGCTTTAGCTATAAACGACACATTGCCAGTACAAGTATCAGAATTAAAGAAGGCAAGTTGGTCAACAGTAACCACCTTTCCTTGATGAGGAAAACGTACTACATGGAAAAGTGTTGACACAACAATGCGCATGGAATCTATCCAGCTACGACCAAGCAGAAGATTATAATCAAGGGGAGCATCGAAGACTTCCACTTCAACTTGGACTATCTTACCTTCTAAAGTAACAGGAAACGATGGAAGAACACCGTAAGGCTTAAAACCAGAGACATTAAAGGCTTTTAGAGTATTTTGTGATTCATTTAACGGAGGAGAGCCAATAGCTTTCTAACAAGCAAAAGACATTAGACACATAGAGGCACCCTCATCAATAACAGTTCGACAAATGTTCTTGTCAGAAACAACAACTTGTATCTGGAATGCAAGCTAAGGGGGTAACCTTGGAATATGATATTCCAAGTCAAAGACTATTAAATTCATATCTGTTGGGTCAATTCCACCTATAGCTTTCAACAGAGCCTTCTATTGTGTGGGACAAGACTGAAGGACTTCAAGGGCTGACATCGCTGAAGGTGCCTGGGCCAGATCTTCCACAATGATGTAGTTCTGGGCCACATGAGCATGAGGATTGAAATCCAATTTTCAAGAAACACCCTTACGGGGGGGTTGCAGAACTGTATCAAGGCTCGGTCGTTCGAGATGAAGAGGACCGTTTGTAGGTGGATTCGGTGGAGAGGGCTGTACCAAAGCAGGAGGTAAATCGTCAACCTTCTCCTTAGATGGAGTATAATCTTTGGCTCTAGTCGTGAGTGCAACGTTATTGGACTTGGAATCACCAGTACACATCAAAATATAAGATGTGGTAGAAGTAGATGGTTGATCGTGAATGACCAACTGAGCCTGTTGTTGAGATGGGAAGGGTTGTGACAAGACTGTTGACGTAGATGGTTTCGGGGTTCCCTGAAGGAACTTAGTAACCTCGGCACGTCGAGGAAAATCCTTCGTGTAGTGATTGTCACCATAGATAAGGCAAGGGTGGCGGGGTTTGCGCTTATCCCAATCTTCAACAGGGGTAGTTTTAGTTTGCTCAGTTTGATTATTATTTTTTCCCTCCTTATTCTTGACTCTCCCTTTCTTTGATTTATTTTTACCGGTCGGGGTAGATTGAACGGCGTTCACCACAGAAATTTTATCGGTGGGAGTGACAGGAGACGGAGAATTTTGAACATTAGAAGTAACAGAGTTAGGGGTTATACTTGAAACAAAATGCGAGTGAGCATGAGTAGTACCAATCACACCATCAGCTACATGCGAGGCAACTGGAGTAGTTGAAGTGCTGGAAGTACCAGGACGAGGTAAATCGGGAAGTAAATTGTAAAGAGTTCTCATTTGAGAATAAACGAGATCAAGATATTGAGCACAACTTATAGCCTTCTCTTCTATGATGACACCACCCATGGAAATCTCCTTACCGATTTCGTTCACAAAATATTTTGTAAACCATTCTGCCAGTAACTAATCGGGGAGCTCAAGTTGAATGAGACGTTGCCTTCTTCTCCACTCATGAATATGATCAGATATATGAGTGCCTTTACCTTTTTTGAAGGAAGTTAAAATCTCAGTCCCGGTATCATAATGGATCGGTAATTGGTAATGTGTAAGGAAAGCCATAGCTAGGGTGTTAAAATCAGAGAAGAAACCTCGTGGCAATTCGATGTACCACTTCGCAACAGAACCAGTAAGGGTTCGTTGAAAAAGACGTAAATGAATAGAGTCATCCATCAATGAGTTGGATGAACACCATAAGTGAAAAGTCATAACGTGATTGTTTGGGTCCTCTCCCACTTTGCCGTCAAATTTCAAGATATTCGATGGAAGCTTGGCTAGAATAGCAGGCCGTTGGGGAGAGTGACGAATAGGATCATTTAGAATCCTAGAAAAATCTGGAAAATCCAAGGTAGAAAGAAAAGGTAACTGTCAGTTCACTTGCGGGTACTGATGGCTTTGGGGTGGAAGCCCTGTCGGCAAACCAGTAGGTCCATAAGTAGTCTGCTCATAGAGAGAAGACCCTGGCTGATTCGGTGGTGGCTGGAGAGGATAGTAGCTCCAAGGATTGTAACCTTGAGTTTGAGTAGGGACCTAAGATTGAGCATTTTGACCCTAAACCCAAATAGGATTAGGTATACCTGGATATGGTTGGCCTATAGTAGGGATAGGTTGTTTCGCCCCAGTCGTTTGAGGAAGATTTTGTAACATCTGATTCCAATATTGGGCCAAAGCAGGAGGTATATTTTTCCCAAAAGGTGAGGTTGGTCCCCCGACCGCAGGCAAAGTTCCAACTGGAAGTT
>JZKD02S2097967.1:753324-768443 GCA_000966675.3 Picea glauca
GTAATACGTGCAATCTCTACACTGATGTCAACAAAGCAGGGTGAGTAACTCTGCCAACACCAATGCGACCTAGTGCTTGACCCTTGTGTGAGAAGGGCTTCCCAGGACAATATGTCGCAAATGGAATTTAACACTCCCTAACTCAAGATGCTATTGTGTATTTTGAGCTTTTGGAGAGTGTATCTCTCTTCCTACTCCAAAGCACTAGCCTAGTTAAATGTTGGTGTAAAAGATCCCTAGAAAAGAGTTACTAGTTAAATTTTATGGTTACGCAGTGTTTTAAAGAGTTGTTGTTTACTCAAAGGTAGTGGAAGTGAAACTTGTGTTGTATGAATCTGACCCAACAATGCAAGGACGAGAATGAAATGGATCAATTTTCGTTCAATGAATCCTATGTATGGGAAAGAGAGAAGATTTTTCTAGATCAACCCTGTACTATAATGCAAAATTTCCTTTCAAATTCCATCACAAACAATTCACTTATCAAATGACAATGCTCTATGTTTCTTTTTCAAATACTTCAACAATCTCTAAAATTTGATTTTCCATGTTTGCTAAAAGACAAAAACGATTTTTTGAAAGAAAAGCTTGTTGTTCACTTTCCAAAAAGGACTCAAACTATGACAGTGAGAGTACATAAAATCAAATCATGGAACAAGCAAGTAACCCAATCTACTCTTTCAATGAAAGAAAAAAACAAAGAGCAAACCAATGTAATATTCTCAATTGCAAAAGAAAATGATCTGTCAAACCATAAACAAATGAGAAAACCAAGAAAACTTAACTTTCAACCAATCACTGGTTCTCAACCAATCAAACACACTTAGAATCTGAAATCAAAGAGAATGGTTTTGCCAAGAAGAGTCAAGAAACGAAAGTCAAGCCACAAATGACAAGAAAAGCCTTGAAAACCTAAGACTATTCACACATGCAAACTAAAGAAAGAAAGATATCAATCAATGGTCCAAGAAACTCATAAGAGGTAATTCAACTGATCTGAGCAGTTAGAAAGACCAAAAATCAATTTCAAAATTTTGAAAAATTGTGTTCGCAGATAAGCAATATTACACAGTGTGAGAATCTATGATTCTCGCAGGTGACCTTTTAGCAAGGTGCGAGAACCTCGCACGAAACCCTATGTGCAGGGTGCAAACCCTCTCAATTCTCGTAGATTGCAATGAAGTGCAATGCGAGAATTCCTGAACATATCCAAAAATTTGAAAAATGAAGTAAAATTCAAAATGAATTCTAGACTCAGAAGGTCTATCAGGATATCTTGAAGACTCAGAGACTGACAGGACAGGAGAAAAATGAAACTAGAGCAAATGGCCACAGAAAAACACAAAAGGTCACAAAGAAAAAGGGATTGTTCCCCAGTGGAGTCACCAATTTTTTTATTGGATAAATACGTAAGTGTGGACACAAACCGATCTCCCTCGATCCACCTGGATCTAGAACAAAGCAAGACAGAATGATACTCTTTCCCTATATTTTAACTATTGAATGTACTAGAAGATACGATCAAAGAACATACCTTGTGATCGCTTCCTTTGGTCTTTGTTGCTCCTGCTTCGCTCTAGTGCTCTTGTACAATCAAGATCAAAACAATACAAACCAACCAAAGTGAAGAAAACACATTCTATTCAATAATCAATCTATGTATATGATAAAGGAGTTATACAATAAAGTGGAACTAACTTTATGGGAAAGGGACACATTACTGTATCATATTGATGGAAAGTAAAGATTACAACCTGAGCCTTGATGTTTCAAACTTCCTTTCAATGGCCCTTAGCTCTGACACACACACTTTCTCACTTGCATGAAGAAGATCAACCACTTTTGATGAACTTGGCGGAGTTCTCTAGTTGTTGTAGCTTCAATCCTTCACACAGTCTTTCACTAATTCTCCAATAAATCTCTTGCTTGTTTGTTGCTAATCTTTTCCATGAGAATCCCCTCAATATATAGGAGAGAATGAATTAGTTACTTGGATAATAATGATCCAAAAATATCAGGAAATCCAGTATTTAGATAACCATTCGAATGCCATCTCATCCTTCTAGAAGATTCCCTTCTAGAAGCTTCAAGAATTCATCTTTTTCCCTTCTTTAGAAAGAGTTCGCACCCTAGTAGTTAGAAACAGTGCGAACTTTTCGCACCTTGGCTTAAGGCAGCCCACGAGAATCATGCATTCTCGCAGGCAAATGTTTTAGTAGCCTGCGAACCTTCCTCAAAATTGTGATTTCTGGAAAGAGATGAAGGTAACTTTTCTCAGTAGAAAGTTCTAATGAATAGCCTGAGTACACCATCATCAATACATCATCATGACGACCAAAATTATGGGTAACAAGGAGAAGTACTGGGACAAACAACAGAAGGAGGGGCTGTGAAAGAGGAAACACAGCCTCCACAAATCCCAAGACCCAAGAAATGAAGAACGGGCCAAACCAAGTCGACTCAAGAAGACGAAGGATTAGAGAAGCCAGGGACCCAGAAGGGGAGAACAGAAAGCACTCAGCCAACCAATGGACAGCGAAAACTGACTGAGGGAGCACACAAAACCACATTGAACCCCATCATGTAGGAACCAGGGGGAACTAAGAGACCAGTGGTATAGGAAGTAGGTGTGCACAAGAAAGAAAAGTCACATCGAGCACCACCTAAATATACAATCATAGAGGATGATGGAAAGATGATTGCTAGAATGGTCCAAGATTGCCTGGCAAATAATTTTGATCATGCTGCCCACAACAGGGATAAACTGCAAAAGGAACTGACAGAAATGGGACAACTCCTTAAGAAATTCGGGGAAGCTTAGATCATGAGTAGCAGTAAAGGCATAGATCCATTGACAACATAGACCACAGAAAGGGTGGAGGTAGAACAACGCGACCTAGTTATTCCGATGCCACACACACATTCCATGGTCTATATAAATCCTAGCATGGTGAGAATGGATGAAATTATGGGACAGACGCCACTGAAGTATTTGGATCATATCCAATTGGCCCTGACACAGATTCCATCAAGAGAATTATACAAAATACAGGTTAGCATTGACCACGAGATGCAATCGTGAGCACACAAAAATTTAGTCGAACTACATCAAGAAACAAAGAAGTGGGAAGTGTTGGAAACAGTTTGTGCACAAGCCAAATTTGAAACTCGGGAGGAGAAAGAACACAACAACAAGCTCGAATGCAAAGTGGAAGAATTTTTTGGGAAAATCCCAACTACTGTGTAAGGAAATGAGCTCCCAGCCACAGGAAAGATCGACCAGATTGTGCAAGAAATTGATTAGCATTAGAAGGAGATTGAGACTCTCACCAGACAGATTAGATTGACAACTCCACCAATAGTGAAGGATCAAAGGAAGCAAGAAGCAACAATTCAACTACAATATCTAGAAAAATAGGTCAGCATGATAACCGACCTGCTGGATAAAGAAACACAACTTTGGAAAAGGCTGGAAGAGGATCCACAGGTTCAACACTAGGACAAGGAGGAGGAGAGGATCAATGCAATGATCCAATAACTCAAGAGGCGACAAAATACCATACCAATTCCAGAATGGTTCAAGGGAACACAAGAGTTGAAGACGATATAGATAGAACTTATCACTGTGCAGACACATAAACGGGAGTGTCAGGATCAAATAGAACCGTTACAGGAATGGGTAGCAGACGTACTTTCACAAGTAGAGGAAGCCAAAAAATAGACAGCACAGACTCAGTTAGAATGTGCAAGACTGATGATCAAGGAAGTGGCAGCTCAGACAATCGACACCATCAAGGAGAAAATTGTGAAGGCACTGACAAAAGTGGCAGAGTTGCAGGAAGAGTTCCAAACGATCACCAAGGAGATCGAGGAAGCACAGAGCAATTAGGTGACTTGGGATGAGTCACATGTCAGTGTTGGGGGGCTATTGGCACTAGACCAAAGGGGAAAGAAGAACAATTGTGGGAAAGAAAGCGTGCAAAAAACTGATGTAACAACTGGCAAAAGAACAACACACACGCATGCAAGAAAACATGCACAAAGGAAAGACACAACTCGAGGAAGAACAACATGCATATGGAAGAAATACATAATGTAAGAAGGGTTAGGGTTTTGGTAATATTCTGAAAAAGGCTGAAGAGCCCGAAATGTATAAATATAGATATGAAAGTATCATATAGGGTTGGTTATTGTTATTTTAGCTGTATGAACCGATTTTGTAAGCTATTGAGAAAAAAAAATATAAGGGAAGGTATATTTGAGGATTATACCGCAAACTATAGAGCATGTTGCGATCTAGTTTGCCTCACATAGATCTTACCTAGTTTGGTGGAGAATTGTAAGTGCGTGGCGCTAGGAATATAGAACTGCCATAATAAAAGAGGCAAGAGACAAATATTTGTGGATGTAGCCCGGGAGGGGGTGAACCATAGTAATACTCATTTAATATGTTGAACGTATGCATGCCTCTTATTTCTTTCAACAATTAATGGTTAAGCTTGATGAATGAGATAATACATTGTTATGAATCTGTTTATACTTTGCTTAAATTAAACTATGGGATATACGTATGTGACTCCAAGGAATAAGTAGTTTCCCTTACAGCTCACGGTATCTAGCCTTAATCAAGAAACCCCCATACCCTACTCTGTCCTAGGTTGTAAACACCTGAGTCTTACAACCACCCATTTTAAAGCTATCTCGGGTGAGATTGCACAGTACCTTCTGGGTGCTATGTTGGCTTCTAGTTTACCAGGAGGGTCGATAGTTTTAGAGGATTTGTTGGAACCCTGAATGACATGAACCTTGGGTCAATAACTCAGATAAACTAAGAAGGTAAATAGTAAACAAACAACTATTTAATTCAACATAATACATTGAATGTGTACATCACAATGTGACACAACCATTGAGGAATATAGCTATTTCACATAAGTTATCTTTGAAAATGTTACATCACAATGTGACATTCATTTAGGGATATGTCACCTTGTCGAATTACTTTAGGGTTATGTTTATGAATTATGATGTTTGTGAGTTGTGTCCCTCATATTGGAATGTGTGTGCAAGATCATCCATAGTCAACTATTCATAATTTGTTGACTATGGTTGATGTTGACTTAGGGTTATGTCACCTTGTGACATTCCTTTAGGGTTATGTTTGAGTGTTAACCTTAAATGAACATCACATCATGACATGTATGTCACAATGCAACACAACCATTGAGGACTAAAGATATTTGATATAAGTCAGCCTTGAAAATATTACATCACATTGTGATGTTCATTAGTGCTTGTGACATTCCTTGAGCACCTAATTTAAGGAAAAATTTTAAATGAATAATCTTAGAAAAGTTACTTATCTCTTTCCTTAGTTATGCATATAATGATATGATATTATACCTCCAACACTACTATTTAAAGGATTTCCTTAACTAACTTTGTCTTCTTTTTTATTCCTACATTCATGAATAGTTATGCCACATTGTGGTGTCGATCAAATGTGATGTTGCATTGTTACATTCATAAAGGATTTTGTCACATTTTGACACTCATCAAGGGTAATGGCACATTGAATTTGGTTGATTTTGGTTGGGAATGGTTGGGCTTATTTTATAATGGTTTGTTATGTAGTTGGATTGTGGTTGGCTAGGGTTGGTTTAAGAATAATATTAATAGATATGTCACATTCCTTAGAAATGTATGTCACATTGTGACATAACCATAAATGAACATCACAATGTGATGTAACCATTTAGGAATGATTTAATTCAACATAATACATTGAATATGTACATCGCAATGCGACACAACCATTAAGGAATGTATTTATTTGACATAAATTAGCCTTGAAAATGTTACCTCACATTGCGATGTTCATTTAGAGTTATGTAAGTAAGGAAATGTCACAAGGTGACATAACCATAAATGAACATCACATTGTGACGTAATCATTTAGGAATGATGCAATTCAACATAATACATTGAACATGTACATAGCAATGTGACAAAACCATTGAGGAATATAGCTATTTCACATAAGTTAGCCTTGGAAATGTTACATCACATTACAACATTCATTTAGGCCTATGCCACCTTGTCTCATTACTTTAGGGTTATGTTTATGAATTGGGATGTTTATGAATTGCGTCCCTCATATTGGAATGTGGGCGTAAGATCATCCATAGTCAACCATTCATACGTTATTGACTATGGTTGATGTTGACTTAGGGTTATGTCACCTTGTGAAATTCCTTTAGGGTTATGTTTGAGTGTCATGTTTCTAAATTTTGTTCCTCATATTGGAATATGGGTGCCAAATTAAAGTTTATAAATAGTCTACCATTCATAAGAATCACACTAGGTTTAATATTTAGATAACCCTAAATGAACATCACAATGTGATGTGACCATTTAGGAACAATGTAATTGAACACAATAAAATGAATATGTCAAAATTTTATGATTTACTATGACAATGTCACACTATGACATTTAACTTTGTTGAATAATGTTGAATTGATACATTCCTCAATGGTTGTGTCACATTTCAATGTACATATGCATTGTCTTATGTCAAATTACATCATTCGTAAATGGTTATGTCACATTGCGATTTTTGTATGTTAACTATGGTTTAACATGATTGATTTTATAAGCATATTCACTATGATTGAGAACAATTGACTATGGGTGACGTTTAATATGGCACCAATATTCCAATAGGAGGGATGAAATTCATAAACATTGCACTGAAACCTAACCCTAAGGAAATGTCGCAAGGTGACATAACCTTAAATGAACATCAAAAAGTGACGTAACCATTTAGGAATGATGCAATTCAACATAAAACTTTGCATATGTATGTTGCAATGTGACACAACCATTAAGGAATGTAGCTATTTGACATAATTTATCCTTGAAAATGTTACATCACATTTCAACACTCATTTAGGGTTATGTCAATAAGAAAATGTCACAAGGTGATAAAACCCTAAATAAACACAACAATGTGACATAACCATTTAGGAACGATGCAATTCAACATAACAAATTGAAGATGTATGTCACAAATTGAGAAAACCATTAAGGAATGTAGTTATTTTACATAAGTTAGCCTTCAAAATCTTATGTAACATTGCAACATTCGTTTAGGGTTATGTCATGAAGGAAATGTCGCAAGGTAATATAACCCTAAATGAACATCTCAATGTGATGTAACCATTTAGGAACAATGCAATTTGTCATAAAACATTGAAGATCTACATCACAATGTGACATAATCAGTGAGGAATGTAGCTATTTCACATAAGTTATCCTTGAAAATGTTACATCACATTACAAAATTAATTGAGGGTTATGTGACCTTGTGACTTTACTTTAGGGCTATGTTTGAGTGTAATTTTTATGAAATGTGTCCCTCATATTAGAATATGGGTGCCAAATTAAAGGTCATCGATTTTCAACCATAGTTGAGTACATTTAGGGTTATATCACCTTGTGAAATTCCTTTAGGGGTATGTTTGAATGTGATGTTTATGAATTGTGTTCCTCATATTGGAATACAGGTGCAAGGTTATCCATATTCAACTATTCATAATTTTTTGACTATGGTTGTCGTTACTCCAAATCAACATCAGAGTGTGACATAACCATTTAGGAATGATGCAATTCAACATAAAACACTGAAAATGTATATTGCAGTGTGACACAACCATTGAGAAATGTATATATTTAATATAATATGACCTTGAAAATGTTATGTCACATTGTAACATTCATTATGGTTATGTCACCTTGTAACATTCCTTGAGCACCTAATTTTACAAATTCTTTTAAATTAATACTTAGAAAAGTTACTTATCTCTTTCCCTAGTTATGAATATAATGATACAATATTATACCTCCTAACACCACTATTTAAAGGATTTCATAATCTAAATTTATTGAAATACCCCACATTTCTTATTTGTCATGCATTAAATTAGAATTAAGGTTGAGAAGAGAATTTTTTTATTGACATACACATAAAAAAATGTAGGGTATTTGGGTATGCTTAAAAATGAGTATTTTCTTTAACCACGTGGTCATGAAAAAATTAAAAGAAGAGGTTTGAAGTCTTTAATTTCTTTCTTTGAGGAATTTAATAATTGTATCACTTTTCTAGTTCTCCTTTATTTACGTTAGAGAATATCTTTCAATCTAAAATGCATAGATAAATAAATAACCTAAGTTTTCATCATCTCTATATGAAAGATTGTTCTTACCCTCCTTTCCACATTATTTTTAATGTAAAACATTATTTTTTTGTTTTTAACTACATAAATATTAGAGTAGTTATAAGATTATTAATCTTCCATATGGCCTCAAAGAATGCATGTACTTACCCTGTTTTCCAAAATATTTTCCATATGAAATCTTTATTTTCAATTGAATATTTATGAGATATTTAATTTTCCATATTACATTTTACTACCATTAAGAATCATCTTTTAATCTATTTAAGAATAAATTATAAAAACACTATTTTTTTTTTTTAATTTATAAATATAAATTGTAAAACATAATTTTAAAAGAAAATAAAATTTAAAAAAAAAATTTAAGAATAGTTTTCTACATTGAAAAATTGAATTGTAACTTAAAAAACCCTATTTACAACAGTAAGATATGTATTAAATGATTCATCATATACACACACAGATATATATATAATTGATTATTAATAACATTTTTAGAGGGTGGGAGAGGGCATTAATAGAGAAATAATGTATATTATATATATTATTTCTCTATTAATGCTCCCCTTCCCACCCTTACCCTTTATAGACAAAATTTATTATAATATATTTTATTAATTTATATTTATTTTTTGTAAATTAAAAAAAAATTAATCTATTTTTTTCAAACTAAAATATTATTAACCCTTATCCTTTATAGAAAAAATTTATTATGATATATTTTATTAATTTATATTTATTTTTTGTAAATTAAAAAAAAAATTAATCTATTTTTTTCAAACAAAAATATTATTAATACAACATCAAGATAATCATAAACCGTCTTAATAAATCATAGCTTCACTTTTTAATTTTTTTTTGGAAAAATTAAGAAACTTGCATAACATCAAGATATGGATTATATCTTTTAATTAATGAAATAGTAAAGATTATCATAAACCATAAAAGAAATTTGAAAATAATATTAAAGTCTCTAATAACAACGAGCTTCATGATAGGAAAATAATAAAATTCTAAGGAACTTGATGATAGGAAAATAATAAAAATAAGATGATAAATTCTTTGTAATATTTCAATCAACTCATTTATTTATTAATTTGATATAGCTTATATATATTATAGTTTTTTGTTTTTAATTTATACAAATAGATTTTAAAAAACAAAATTAAAAAATAATATATAAAAAAATTAATAATAATTTTATATTAAAAATTTTGAAAAAACCAAAAAAACTCATTTAATACTCCAATGTTATAATGGCATATTCTTTTTAATGTAATTTAAAAGAAAACAAAACTAAAAAATAATATAAAGTAAAAAAAATTAATAATAATTTTATATTAAAATTTTTGAAAAAAACAAAAAAATCATTTAATCCTCCAATGTTCTCCAATGTTATAATGACATATTATTTTTAATCGTGTATTAATAAAAATATAGACATGCATTTTCATGTTGTTTAATACATAAATAATATTTTATTAGTATACAATCACTATTATATATAGCTTTAGACTTTATTATATACAGTTTGAGTGGGTTTAATGGTTAAGAACATGTGTTTCCTTTTAAGAGGTCATAAGTTTAAATTTAAAGGGATAGGTTATTTATACCTCCGTAAACTTTACTAATCAAAATGGCTTGGTCATAACTTTAAAAATAAATTATTTTTATTATTATAATAAAAAAAATTTGATTAAAAAAATAAATTATAAAATTAAAAATTAGTAATATTAAAGAATTTTTCCTTTGAAATTTCTTTTTTTGTAAAAAAAAAGTTATTAAAAATTTTTTAATCTGATTTTTAAAAAATTAAAAAAAAAAAAAAAAACAATATTTGTTTACATAAAAAAAAAATAGTTAAAAATTATTTTAATTCACATATATTTTTATTATTATTAAAATAAAGTTTCTTTAATTTATCTATTATTTTTAAATTTTAAAATATGTCCACATGTTTAATAACAAAATTTCGCCAAAACTTATCATTGAACATAATTAAATGTTTATTATTTAACTTAGTCCAATCCTTAAAAAAAAAAGGGGGAGGAAGAGCACGATAAATAGAAGAAGAAATGTGGGGTTGATTATGATGTTAACCTCACCTCTTAATTAATTCAAGGTTATCCCATGTTCTTTGCAAGTTGATATTACTCCAGATTTAATTCTGAAGAATTTTTGTCGACTTTTCAACCTAATCTAACCCTTAATTGTAGTGTTAATGTAAAGTTGTGTGGTAGTTTATCTTTGAAGTGAGATTATATGATTATAGTGATGAATATGTCAAATACATAGAGAAACTAAAGACACATAGGGTGACCATCTGTGAAAGGATGCATCTCTAATTTAATAGATATTTATTCTTATTCTTATTCTTATTATTACTAATTACTAATTATATTATTTATTATTAATATGGGAGAATGTCTTCCCAATGTTGTCCAAACATCAACACTAGACACATGTATGTGATATGCACCCTCTTCATGAGAAAACCGAGGTGAACATGAAACTTCTTGTCATAAAAAACAAGGTCTTCATGCATGAGTTTCCTCCACTAGTATAACTGAAGTGTAACTTAGTCAAAATTGAAGAGGGAAGGCACCCTATTTTAAAGTAGGAACCCTATTTATGTATGGAATATTCTTGGGAGAGAATATTTTCATCTATGGATAACACCCTCAACATTAGACTAGAAAAATTCGGGAAACAAATTACTAGGTGAGTGTTTAATATATCCAACACTTCAAATATAAAAGGGAACATGTAAGAAACATATGAAGAGAGTATTGCTACTTCTTTGTAGCCCTATTAGTAAAAGACATGAAAATCCATCCCTATGGAGTGAATATAGGTTGTTACCAATGTTGTATTTCCATATGGTCTTCTATGTCATCATCTAACTTAATGGGATTTGAGGGACTGTCATTAGAAGCCTAAGCTTAGTCAACTACTACTATAGAAATTTCCTTGGGATCCATGGGGTTTGAAACAATTATATCTATATCATAGAATACCTTGTAAACTGTTTTTCATTTCTTGTTCGTGACTTCTAGTTCCTATAGAATGAGATATTGTTTATGTCCTATCTCCTCCAACTCTTGGTAAATGAAGGCCTTGTTCAACTAATAGACCTCAATGAACATGAAGAGTTTGGTATTTCTAAACCTGGATAACCCTATCTCTAGAACCCATTCTTTAAATTCTATCTCCAATTGACCATTAGAGACATTTATTATCTTCTAATTGATTTCCTCCTCCATGGGCTATAGTTTGGTCTTGTTGATGCTTGAATATGTTAGGACTAAAATGAAAACCTCACGGGGATGTGAATCGTCCTGCATTTTTATAGTGGTGGTACTCGTATTGATTTTATGATATTCATTGATACTCTAGATTTCAAAATGATATAGGACCTTGTGAAAATCCACTCTTATACTCAAAGAAAGATAAAAGTTGCAGAAAAAATAAAAATGTTTTATTTTTTAAGAAAACTCCCGAGAGATAACCAGGAATATCATACATCACACAGTTGAAAATATAAATGAAATTTCCTCACATCCATCATAGCGAAAATAAATATTTTTGATCACACATAAAATAAAAAATAGATGATCTAGATACATAAGATAACCTTTATAGAGTAAACACATGTAAATCTCAAAGGAAGAAAATGATAGACCAATTTCAAATATTTTATACTAAAAATCATAGTGATAAAATATCGTCGAAATTGATCCCGAATTAGTTCTCTTGGGATTTCTAAAAAACATTAAGGTCTATTACAATGCTTTGAAATAAAAATGTGTTTGTCCAGAGGATTGGCGATCCCACGAACCATAAAAGTAAATATAAACAAGGAATAAACTGTGGAGAGAAGAAGGTGGGTAGATGCATAGCAGTAAGACCTAGAAGGAAGACAAAAAGGAAATTATCATATTTCGGTTAGACCTTTCTAATGAAAGAAGTGAAATAACTGGAAGAAAACTGATAAGGAAAGAAGAATGTGATCAACATACACTTACTATGATGGTATCTCTCTCTTTTAAATTGATTTCTATTGTCCTTTTATTCTCCTCTCTGACGGTTAATGGAACTGTCTCAACTACCATTTTTCAAGTCCCTCTTTATTTAATTTATTAATTTACCTTTTAAACCAACTCTCAACGTAATTCTTCATGGGCACAACATTTATCTCATGTCTAATCTTGGTACTAAATAATTCCCCCTACAAATCTCTTAGGCCATGATAAATATCGTGGATTGATTCCTCAATATATTTATTTTTCATAGAATAATCAATAAGCCAATTATCGATCTCGTCTTCACCATACTCAATTACGCCATTAAATTTCTCAGCCGATAATCCTCTTAGTATCTTCACGTGTTCATAAAGTTGTTTCTTTGTCATAAACATTGAATTGAAGATTAATTTAGGATCTTGCACCTCACCCGTGCTACGTTCTAAATCTATTTTTGTAAGCCTCTTTAATAACTATTCACTTTTTACTATCACTTCACTACATGCTTGGACAATATTTCTTAGATTCTTGATCTTTTCTTTCCAACAGACATTCAACTATTTGATTCGACTACGAGAAGGAAAATTGTCTTCTCTCCTCTTTGCTTCTTTCATATTTGAAACTTTTATCTCAAATGGTAAAACTCCATATGTGTAAAATCCTCCTTCATTTTTAAAATCACCTTGAAGATATTCATGAAATGCATGTGCTCTTTAACCAAAAGAAACAATATTTTTAGATACTTCCCATGCCTCTATTATTAGTGAAATTCTCTTAATATTTTTGTCAACATAATTTTAAACCACTGTAAGGAAACTTGATGATCCTTTTCACTTAATACTATGTGTGGTTATTTTTATCATTGTCAAAGGAATGGTCAAAATGGGAATAGGCATCAAGGAAATTTCCAATTCTTTGATATTTTCATTTAAGTCAGTATTCTCAACCTCTAAACCATCAATAGAGTCATCAAGCACGTCCTTGGTTGCCTTGTAAATTTTGGAAATTTGGGATAGTTTCATATACTTCAGGTTGAACTATGAGTGAGCCTTTCCTTTCTTATTTTTTTGTTCAATTCTTTCCACAATCATATTTTTATATTCTTTGTCAAAAACATCACTCTAGAAAGTAAATTATTCTTCCTCACTAAAAGTTTCATTCCCAACAACTTCCAGTACAAAATCTTGCGGAAAAACATGTTCCTGTTGTTCTATTGCACGAAAAAAAATTTCAATTTCTTCTTATAGTTCCATATCTTCCAAGGAGAAGCTTTTAATATCGTTTTCTATGAGATTATTTTCTTCCTCCTGCAATGAGGTTTTAATTTTCTTTCTCACTGGAAATTTCTGTGAACTTTCAATTTTTCTAGAGGGAGGATTCTTACCTCCTCTTCCACTCAAAATATTGTTCACAAACTTCTTAATTGGGTGGGTCATTGGAGTACTTCTCCTATATGTAGCATTCTTTAGAGTGAAAACTGGACATTGAGAACTTATTTCAATAGAATTTTTTCCTTTTTTCTTGTAAAGATCATTACTACTAAGTAATGTTTCTAAATAACCAGTGTCATGTATAAGAATGTTCTGGGTATTGACTTCTTTCTCTTCTCTCAAAACAATTTGAATGAAATAATTACTAAACCCTACTGATACCATATGTTCAAACATGTTTTTTTTTAATCAAAACCTTTGATATTTTTAGCATACTTCAAAGTCACATTATTAAAATGACTTGAAAATTCATTAATTTTATTTATATTTCTCAATACAAACTCTCCAATCTTCCATGGTAGAGGAATAAACTAATTTTTCCCTTTTTCATAGAAAAAGTGTTAAGTTTTAATGTTGTTATTAAGTTATATCAAAAGTACATGAAAATTTAATACAACAATAGCATATAAGGATCACTGAAAGAAACACAATCATAAGGTACAATTTTTTTTATCCTGGGAAACCCTCATGGGGAAGAAAACCCAACAAAATCTTCCTCAATTTAGATAGACCAAAAAACGAACATAAGATCCTCCTCTACTCCTTCACTATGAAGAGTAGTGCACCAAATAACCAAGATATACAAAGAGATAGCCTAAAAACATCCTTGACGTCACCCCCAGTTGCAGTAGGTTCTCCTCCAAGACATGCACACTACAGAGCTAGTTGGTGAGTGTATCTAAATGAGGTGTTGGACTCCCTTATAAATAGTAGTCTCTCCAGCCTATAATTAGGTCTGGGTCAACCTGTCACTTTCCCCTCTTAATTTACTTTTAATTGTGAAGGAAAAAAAGGGAGGACTTTTACAAAGGCACAATATGGCCTAATTAATAAAAATAATATAATAATATTATTCAAGATTCCCTCTTAGGTAGAATATTCTTGGAAGTTACAATATTTAAACACTCCCCCTTAACAAAAAGCGTATTCTATTGACAACATTAATAACAACTGACTAGACTCAATAAATCATCAAGAGGAGGAGACATCGTCACCAACATTGGGAGCACCATCTGTCATATCTATAAATCATTGGAATTTTTTCTCATCATCAACATCAGTAGAAACTAGGCATCATCAACATATGTAGTGTGAAGATTGAGTAACATCATCATCATCAAGAACAAGAAGTTGAAACATCAACATCAATGGAAACAGGATGAGATAAGAGCATCAATAGGAGCAGTAAGTTTGAAGAGTGAAATTGAGCGCTTGGTTGAAGAAATGTTAGAGGATGGCATCATTAGACCTAGAAAACGTTCTTACTCTGCACCAGTGGTAATGGTATTCAAGAAAGATAGCTCATGGCGTATGTGTCCAGATTATAGAGAGCTCAACAAGATCACTATTAAAGATAAGTTTCCCATTCC
>JZKD02S2097967.1:769781-840897 GCA_000966675.3 Picea glauca
AAAGGAGGTTTCCCCCTCGAAGAGGCTTATTATCTAAAATTATCTCTTTTTCAAGGCGTTGAGTACTTTTCCTGAGGTTTTTCTATGCTATATTGATGTTTGGTTCTTAACAGGAGTGGACAAAGATTTACAGTCCATCATGTTAAATCTCTTTAGAATTTACACAACATACTTTCCTTGATTAAGGAAACTCTCTTCTAGGATATTCCATACTTCAATACCTAAGAAATAATGTATCAAGCCTAGATCCTTCATTTAAAATTCAATTATAAGATTCTTCTTACAATCTGTGATGAGATTTTCTTCACCTGTCAAGAATAAGTCATCCACATATAGCATAAATATAATTGTTCCATCATCCAAAATATTGAAGTAAAGGTTGGGATCAAATTTACTCTGGTTAAATCCCATTCTCATCAGAAAACTATAAATCCTACCATACCAATCTCTTGGAGATTTCTTCAAACCATATAGAGCCTTCTTAAACTTGCAGACATCAGTGTCCCTATATTGTACATAGAAACTTGGTGGTTGTTCTATATACACTTCTTCTTCAATAATACCATTCAAGAAGGTGGCTTTCACATCCATTTGGTGTAACTTCCACTTCATCTTGGTTGCAAGTTCCATGATGATTCTGATAGATGTGTATCTTGCTACTGGAGAAAATGTTTCTTCATAATCAATTCCATCTTTCTGGGAAAATACACAAGCCACAAATCTTTCTTTGTATTTCTCAATACTTTCCACTGTTTCATGTTTTATTTTTAATGTCCATTTAGAAGATACTACATATTCGTTTTCTCATTTGTGAACCACTTCCCACACATCACTATTCATAATATATTGGTAATCTTTAGTCATGGCATCCATCCATTCCTTATTTTGAGAAGTTTCTTCAAAGAAAGCATCTTCCTTATTAGCAAGATCACACATAAAATCCACATAGCTGGAGTATGACTTAGGGTTCTTGCTTTGTCTCATGGTTCATTTGGGAGAACCATACTTCTCTCCATATTGAATGATATCACTTGCACAAGCTGGTTTCTCTTGTGAGAGATGATATCATGAGGTGGTTCCTGAGGTTCCACCATAATACGATCTTATGGTATAACATTAGCAAGAGTAACTACAACTTCCTTGTTAGGTTCTTCAACTCTAGGAACTAGAGGTTCTTCTTCCAATTGACATTTATTCGATATGTTGAAAGATTCATCTACATCAAAGGTAACATCTCGGTTGATTTCAATATGATGGTAACCTGGGATGTAGATTCTGAATACCTTAGAGACCTCACAGTGTCCAAAAAATACTCCTTTCTTTCTGGAAGGATCTATATTGGTTCTCTTCTCTTTCAGAATATCTAAATAGACTAGAAAACCAAATATTTTGAGATGGATGACTTATAGCTTTTTTCCATTGACCATCCCTTCATGATTCTTGAATCCAAGTGCACTATGGGATATTCTACTCTATACGTATATTGTTGTTTTGGCTACTTCTGTGGATTATTTTGGTTTGTTGTCATTGATGTCAACTCTTGAAGAAAGTTTGGTAGTGAATTTTGGTAGCACAAAGGTTTGGGTAATGGACCCAAGTTTGTTTGATGTATAATGGTATACGTTTTTAATATATTTGAAGGTAATAATATTCTACATGGATAGTACATGTCATGCCATTTATGGTGGTATGTGGAACGTCACATAACTTCTCACGGTTAAAGAGTTATGGCCATGTGAAGTTGGAGAACCCTCATGAGTCATTTAGAAGCCCCAAAAGGTCAAAGTGGTTGCAAGGAAGAAATTATTTAAATAATAAAGTGAAGTGATGAGAGTACTATAAGTCAAAGTGGATACAAAAGAAATTATTTAAATAGTAAAGTTAATGGAGAAATTACTAAGTGGACAAGTGGTTAGAAGTGGGTTAGCCCTAAAATAATGAAAGTGGTTTAAGATGGTTAGAAGGTAACCCGTTGAGGAAGCTACATAAAAGTATAAATAAGAGGAAACGGTCTCTCATTTTAATTACACTTGAGAATATTGAATATATACAAGTGAATGAGGTAACCAAAGGATATCTAAGGATAATTTCAAAGGGAAGGCGAAGTAAAGAAGGCCAAAATTCAAGGGAGGATAAATTATTTTGATGATTCTTTATAAGGTATTTTATGTACAAGTCATGTCACCATTTTCACAATGCCATTTTTTATAGAATGATTCAGACCATAAAATATGGAGGTCATTGGGGAAACATATCCAAGTAGCTGTGATAAAAATTTCATCTTGTGGGTCGTTTTATTTTTGAAGTAACACTCCATGGAAAATTGGGTTTGTGGCTAGTTCTGAAACTAGTCTAAAACATGTGTTTCAGGTAAAAACGTCATAACATCTTCATAACATATCCAATTTTAGTAAGACCAAATGTATTGGTTAGAGTACAATATTTAGTATTATGTGAACTATTTTCATATGCATACAACAAAAATTCTCTGTGGGGAACGCTCTATAAGTTAGCTCTCTATAATAAGCTAAAATTTAACAAGGTATGTCATTTTTTCTATAACTCCTTTTTTGAGAGGCTCCAAGTAGTGAAACCAAGAGGAATTCGATAAAAAACACCGAAGAACATTGTGTACTATTTTCATATATTTATTCATTACAAGTACATAGTTATGATTATTTCAAGTTAGGGTTGTTGACCAATCAAAAATTAGTCATGTGAGACTAAAGTAAAGTTTGATGAAAATGCTATTCTCTTGTTGTTAAAGTTAAGGAAGGTGTGTAGGTGTGTGATCATATACATCAGGTCTATTACAGAGTTACAAATCAGATTTGGATGATGAAATTGATGAGGGATTTTGGTTGAGGTACATGTTGGATACATGATTGAGAAAAGTAGTTGATGAGTTGGCACATACATGAGGTGTATATTTGATGATGTTGTTATATCTCGATGAGTCATAGTTTATGTGTATTGATACATGATTGGTACATATTTTTTGCATGGTCGATGCACTCTTTGATGGTACAGGTTGAGGTATAGGTTGGTGCATGGTTGATGCACTTGTTTATGGTACAGGTTGATTACAGGTTGTTTGGTTTTGGTTTTTATAGGTTTTTTGGTGTAGGTTGATTGGTACAGGTTTACAACAGTATATCTCACAGTGATAGTGTGAAAATGGTTCCATATTTCTACTTCTATTACAGGGAGGTTGGATGGGGAAAGGACATACGGTTGTAGCCACCTTCCGATTGTATCCGGAGAACATAGGGGGTTGTAGCCTCCTTCTGGTTGTAGCATGAGAATTGGAGAGTTGGAGCTTCCCTTGGGTTGTAGCCTGAGAAACTAGGGGGTAGAAAATAAAGAAATTTGGTGCTTCCAATGATTGTAATTCTTAAAGAAATATAATAAAAACCATTATGTGATTTCCCCCCTCTTTAGGTTTCCACGTAAAATCACAGGTGTACTTTGTATGTGTATGATTGATCATTTGTTCATTGTTTATTTACTCTGAAACTATTGGATGATAATGCTAAATTGATATAACACTTGCATTTTATGGTTAAAAATGATTAAATTTCTCTATTATTGATTCACCGCCCCCCCCCTCAGTAATCCAACAATTGGTATCAGAGTGGGTTCCTTCAGAAATTAGTTTAGCCACTGGAAGGATATCATGGATTATTTTGAGAATGGAGTACCATTTTTTAATGGTCATAATGGGATAAAGTAAGAGATATGGAGCAGAAGCATGCAAATATTTTTACAGGAACATGGGAATTATATTTTTCTATCAGTTGTTACAGGATATGATAGTTCAAAAAGGGAAAAGACTGCAGCCAAGAAGGAATTGAAGAAGAATAAAAAAATAACAATGGATTTCATCTGGGAAGGATTACCTAATCTAATTATGCAACACCCATCTAGGATGTTAGGAAATTAATCATTCATTTGAATACATCCACAATAATAACTTTTCATTAACATAATTCATTTCATTTAAACAATTCTTCTACATTTCCTCAATGATAAATCTAAATAGCATGGTGAAATAAGTAATAGGTTAACTCTAATATTTTCAACTTAATACAAAAGCATATACAAAATATCAACAACAAATACCACTGGAAAATACCTCTTCCTTAGTTTGTCAAAGCTCATCAAGTGTAATGCAGTCCTAGGCTCTTCCAAGCATTATTTTCCTTCTTTCCCAGAGTGAAACAATAGAATCCTCCCTACCAACTAGGAGCCTAGACGGCTTCCTAGCTCCAAGAAACCTTTGGGTTTCTTGGCCCTCCATGCCCGTGAATCCAAGAACAACAAAGCACAAATGCTCAAACAAAACCATCATAAGAAATATATCTTCTAAAGATTTCACAACCTCTCATCATGTTCAAACCTCTCCAATCCCCCCTCCTCACCACTTCTCCTCCCTATTTATCAAGTTTCCATACACCATTCCCTCAAGTCTCCTCAACCACCCTCATTATTATCCATCAACCTCCCTTATCTATATTTTTTGGGAAAATATTCAAATAAAACTAAAATATAAATGACTTGCATTAAACAACAATAAATAAAATGAAAAGTCTTTCTTCTCATGCTAGATAATAAATGTAATTTGAAAATTTTACCCAAAATGTACATAACACCCCACCATGCTCATTTAATTCATCATACCCACCATCTATCAAAGTCAGGAAGGTATTTAATGCTTCTAGATATTTTGTATGCAATATAATTTACATATTCAATAAACATTCAATTAAATAGTTAATAATTTACTTTAATAATTAATACATTAATTAATTTTACTAGTGTACATGGATAGGGTATCTGTGCGTAGCTAGCGGACACATATATCATGTATGTACTAATGATAAACAACCATTTTCTCTAGTGAATAGTTCCTATATGATCACCAAGACATGTAGGACAATAGATCAAGTAATGCATCATTTACTAATATTAATGAACAAAATTACACCAATTAATAAATAACTCACTATCACACTTAAAATATCAATAGGAAATGAAAAGAGGGTTTTAAACATGGTAGGAACCAAGTGAGTAAACAATAGTGGCATCTCTAATCCCCAATCAGTATTCTCAACTAACATCGAAGAATCCTTCCTTCCTAACCTACTTCCATCTTCCATCCTATCCTTTCCTCTCTTGGACTAAGCTGGAGCGTCAACTATATTGACCTAACTCCAGATAGAACCTGTAAGCGGAAGTGTCATACATCTCAACCAAGATTCCCCAATAGGCAACTAGAAGTTGCAATCACATGTCTAGGGGACCGTGACTTCACACAAACCTCCCATGACTCTAGGTTTTGGAGGATAAACAGTGGGAAATACCTCCAACCCTCCTTATAGAACTAGGTTCAACACCCTACATCGAGCCATACTGTGCAACTACTATTCTTAGAGTCATGTCATCAAATGACCACTCTGGGAATGTCACGTGTCCTGTCAAAACCACACTTACCACAAGGCATAGAAATATTTAAAATCATAAATTAAATAATAATTATAACTTTATAGAATACCCTATCTTCTTGATGTCTACAACATCCATGCTACCTCATCACTGTAGTCATTTGGCTATCACATAGCTCGTCAACCTGTAGGTTAGTTCACCAATAACTCATATCCATGTATATACATCATAATTTTATATAAGAATCCATATATGTATTGACGTTCAATTTAAGAAATGCATGTTTATTTTTTTATCATGCCTAGCATCTATCATGAATTCACATCATAACTTGAACTAGTATCCATGTACCTAAATTCCACATTTTAACTTCCATGTTTTAAACAAACCAAAGAGATATCATCATCATGAGTATATAACAACGAAAATAATATCACACAACACATAATTAGGTGAAGATGTACATATCTCAAATATCTATCCCAATCTAACTGAGCCCAAACAAATGTTAAGAATTGAATCACTAAGATGAGTAAACAATCAATGTTCTAACTCTCTAAAGGCTAAGATATGGGGCATTACATATTAATAAAATGCCAAAGAAGATGGAGGTACAGATCAAGAAGAAATATGTTCACCATGTCAAATAGATTCAGAATATAAAGAGTACATAATCAACAAAGGTATTTTGTTTTGATTTAATTGTGAAATACACGAGCATATTGAAATAGAATGCAATGAAGGAAATGAGACATAAAAACTAATTGAAAAAAAGACAATTATGAAGAAGAATTGATTAGTTCTTTAGATGAACTAAGAAAAGAAAGATAAGAAAACAATTCACTCAAGAAAGAATTGATGAAACAAAAGAAAATTGTTCATATTTTGGAAGAATCCCAATAGGTCATCGAGAAATTAAGAAATCAGCTAGAAGAAGCCAGAAAGATCGAAGAAAATCTTGAATATCAAAATAAATATTTGGAAGCAACATAACAAAAAAGAAGGAAGAAGAAGAAAAGAGAGAGAAGATATTGACAACTCATATTAAGGAAAGAAATAATGATCTAAACCATCTTGAGGTAGAGTTTCATCAAGAAGAGAAAGGACTTGAAGAAGAGAAAAGAACAGAAGAAGTCATGAAGTGTCATATAATGAAGAAAGAATAAGAATTTGTCACATTGAGAAGAAAAATCATCAAGCTCAACAAGAATGTTGAAGAGACAAAAACATCCACATCGTTCATAGAGAATGAAGAGAATCACTCTAGGTTTCTAGAAAAGAAGAGTGAAGAAAATAGAAAGAGTTATGCAGAAGTACTCAAAGGAAGGAAACATGGTCAACCAGAATATAAGAAAACTATTGAAGATACATATTCAAGAAGACCATCCATGTTCAAGCCACAAATAATCTTCAATCATGATCATGATCAATCAAGGAAGAAATTCATAAGGACTACAACACAAAGAAGATCATTCACTCCCAGGTATGCAAATTTTTTTTATGGTCATTGTTTTTATTGTACTAATTTTGGACATAAGGTTGCAGATTGCAGGGATTATAAAAGAATGTTAAATTTTGTTATAGGATTAAATGGTAAATGTGGACATAAACAGATCTCCCTAGATCCACCTAGATCTAGAACAAAACATAACAAAACATGAAAGTTCCCCTAAGCTCTAATCATTGAGTTTACCAATTAACAAGAGATGGGAAACATACCTTTTAAATGTTGCTCCCTCTTTCCATTGTCGTCCTATCTCCACCCCGATGCTCTTGTGATATTGGATCTACAAGGGAACACAAACCAACCAAAGTGAAAGAAACACAATTTACTCAATAATAAATTATGCATGTGATAAAGGAATCATACGATAAAACAAGAATAGTTTTATGGGAAAGAAACATATTGTTGTATAATTTTAAATTAAAGTGGAGATTACAACCAACAGAATTGATGTCACAAGGTCCCCTTCTGATGGCCCTTTTCTCCAACACACACACACTCGCTCCAACCTTGAATGAAGAATATCCACAATGACTTGATGAACTGAAATGAAGCCCTTAAGTATGAACTGAGGTAGAATTCATCATCCAATTCTTATCCTTTTCAATATTAATCTTTCTTGAATCAACTCTATCCTTTCCCATGAGACATCCCTCTTTATATAGGGAAAATAGACATGGTTGAAGAGATTAGGATGATCCCACCAAATCAAATAAGTGAGTGAGATCCAAACCATTCGGATGCCACCTCATCTTCTAGAACTTTCGTGAAAGATGACCTTTTCTTAGTCTTTTTACATCATCGCACCCTAGTTGTAAAGCAGCGTGTGAATATGTCACAGCCCAAATTTAGAGTAGGGGGCGACGATCAAGCATCATCACACTCTATGTATAGTGAAACATGCAGAGACCTTCCTTAATAGGGTTTTTGATAAGAGAAAGTGAATCAATTTCTTCATGGAGAAAGACTCTTTTTCGGAACATGAACAAATGTTTGTCAATGGATCACTGGGGTGACCAAAATAGTTTGTAACAAAATGCCCCCCAAATTATGAGACTGGAACTCGTGACAGACAAAATACTTTGTAGAATGTGTGTGTCGGAAACAAGGAGCTCACCAATGAGGAACCTGCAAATAGTCAAGCATGAGCATAATAATATACTAGTGTCTGAGATAGGCATTCCCATACTCAGATTAAAAAATTTCAAGTGAGTCATGGCCACTAAATATACACTGTGTATCCATGTCATTATGAATCGGCATAGCCACCACGAATACATTGTGGATTTATGCTCTAAAATGACTGAAATTGGGACATAGCCATGAGACATATAAAGTGGATCTATGTGTCAATAAAAATCATGAATACTCCATCGCAACCTAGTTAAGAATGATAAGATCCATGGTATTCATTTCCTTCATCTCTAAGTACTAATCTAACTATGTGATTATAGGTGTTGAAGTTGAACATGGTAGAAACCACTTGATTACCGATCATTAATGAAAATTATTAACAAGTGTGAGAGAAATAACCATTAATGTCAATGACTCCCAAGGTACCCTAGTACAATCCAATGAATGTGAATAAATGATTTGAATTCGAACAATCGATGGAATCTTCCAATGAAGGGTCAATGGTGTGAATGCACTGTTGAAAGCGAAGAAACCTTCCATTGAGGCATGTAGGATATAAGGTACTAAATGATTTCTAAGTCTTGTTCCCAGATGATGAGTTGAATTCGACAGGAAAATACTCGTCATAGGAGTTCCTTCATGTATCCCTCATCGATGACATGAAATATGTAATATATTTATGGTAGATAAGAGTATGAAGTGATTTGAAGTTGACACAGCGAATGCCAACATGGTAGAAGATTTATAACTGTAGATGGTCGACTCAATAGAAGGCTTATTTAGGTTAGAATTCTCTTAAACATATGTGTTATCACTCCAAGAGTCACTCCCAGACTGAAAATGAGAGTAATATTGGTAACATAGAAGTGTAAATGGATTAAAATAGTTTGAATAGGTGGATCAACAAGAGAAGAGTAAAAAGGAGGGCATTAGAATGCTACAAATACATTCCATTGGGCATGGAGTCATAACATCCTACAGATCAAAGGCAATCAAGCTTCCTACAAAACAAAAGGATTATGAAAAGATAGAAGAAGAATAGAAGGTAAAAAAAGAGAAGAATATCCACATAACAGAGATCCTTTCTGTAATATATATTAAAGATACCTTGAACAATAATCTGTGATTAACAACAAATTACCACAAATCCTTTGCAGCTAATGAACTCATTAAGAAAATGCATCTTTTGATCTTCAAAATATGTAAATATTACTCAATAAATATGATAAGTAAAATGATAACAAAGAAAACAAAGTCTGATAAGAAACTCTCATGAATCTCTGATGGAAGAAATGTTAATTACAACAGGCCTTCATGCTTACAATTGAGAAAATAAACTATTCCTCTAGCTCTCTCCTCTCTTGGATCATGAATCCAACCTCTTCTCCAAGAGCTTTCCTTCCCCAAATAGAAAATAGAATCCAAATAACCATAGGAGGTCAAACCCCGTCTTCTACATTGGATTATAAGCCTTGGATATAGGTGGCAACAATCAAAGAGACAAAAATCCAACAAACTACTAATTTTTAGAAATTTGTTGGAAGTCATTAATAAAAATTTTCCACCTCATTGCATGAGGCATTTGATGGAGACAAATCTTAGGTGAAGGTGTCTCTTTACATCTAAATGATCCTTCAGAAGTCATTTGAATCCTCCTTGATAGGTGGAAACCTCCCAACAAGGCGATTATTAAAACCGTGACTGCTACAGGAAATTAGGTAGTGCCATTGTAAAATGTTTGGTAGTGCCACTTCTATGTCTAATATCTCTCAAACCATAACACATTTTGAAAAACTGAGAGAGTTGTTTTTTATTGGAATTATATTAACAAAAATGTCCTCCAGTTTTCAAAAATACCTTCTCAATTGTTAACAATCCAAGTTTTAAGTTAGTCACTCAAAACTGGCAGAAGCGTCCTTGCAAAATAATTCTGAACAATTTGGTCTCTGCCAAAATTTCGTTAGCGCCTTTAGGTAGCGCTCACCTATGTGTCTACATGCAATTCGATAGCATAAATCCATTTGTGTTTTTGATTCTTGGAACCTTGTGAGAGTGTTTTCAATGCTTGTTCTTGACACTTGGCACCTTAAATTTGAATGTTGGTCTCTCTCTTGGCACTTTGTGTATAATTTGATCGATATGATGGCATCGGCCTGTTTCTTTGGCTAGTGTTGTCTTGATATGTCGATTAATGCTTGAACTTGGAGATTGGGAATAACCTAATATAATTTTAATTTTCCCCAAAATAAATAAAATATCCCATAACAATTATATTCATTTTCCAAAATGAATAATGAAGGACTTATGCAAAGTTGAGACACAAACCAATCTTGTGATAACATAGACTCCATGGGGGATAGATTCCTCCCTACAAGGCTCTAATGACTCTTGTAGTTTCAATGCCTTATCGTAGGGTTTCTCCCAACCTTTAATCTATGCAATCTACTTTGACCTGTGGCCTTAAGATGAAACTAATTGCAAATGAAAATTGAAACTAAAACAAATGATGAAAACGATTTTTGTCCAGCAAGCTTATTGCACACACCTACTCTAATCTACTGAAAATCATTGTTGAATCAAATTATACAAAAATTCCAATGAAGCCAATCAAATAACTGGCTATTTACTCGAATCCCGCTCACATTTTCTTTAAGCACGATGAAAAATGAAAATGAAAACTACCATTTGAAATGATGTTGAACATAAATGTTCAAATTTTTTCTCGAATCCAGTGAAAAAACATTCATGGCATAGCATACTCCTACATTAAATGACTTTAAGAGTCCAACAAAAGGATCTTGGAAAAATATTTGGTCCTGAGGTTTTAAAACATCTAGGACTACTCTTCGTTCTACATCATTATGCTCATGATCATTCTAAAAGAGAATATATGAATACCCTTCAAGATCATATGCTATGGAATATCTATTAAGATTGGTAAAGTCTGTATGAAGGTCATAATCCCTCCATGAAAAACCTGCAACAAATTGTTCTAAAGAAACAACCATTTAATCATCATAGTACTCATCGTATCTAGGTTCAGCAGCTAAAACAAAAGTGTCATCAGTCAGACAAATTCTTGGAATATCAACTGTGAAGCTATCTATCTTAGATCCACACTCCTCCAAATCATAGTCTAAAGCATCTTCGAACAACAAACATTCTTAAAGGTTATTAAACATGACAACCCTATCTTCTTCATGAAACAAAACAATGTCTACAAGCTGATCCTCTGGCAGGAAATCATCATCATAAATTTCTTTACTAACTTCTTGTAAAGTTCCATGGCTATCATCATTTAAACTCAGATTTTCATTTTTATTAATATAATAAGTTTCACTCACATGTTCAGGACTGTGTGAATGTTGCAAATCTATGTAAGCAGGGGTTGTAACATAACTGTTCAGGAGTTTATCTATCTATTCTTTAGTTAAAGGAGGAGGTAGTCTATGTTTCCTTTGAATAAAACAAGAATTGTTTTCTTTCTCTTCTACATATTAACAATGATGTTGAACATTTTCATTAGTTGTACACAAAGGAGAAAATAAATCATTATTTGTTTCCAAAGAGAGATCATGGGAATATACTATCATTTCTTCATTGATTTCATTTAAAACTAACATCCCTTGATCATCATGGAAATAAACATGTGAAGAAAAATGATAAAGTGCTTCAAACAGGTCCTCATCATCCATACTTTCTAGATCTTCATCAACACTTTCATTTGGAATTTGAATAAAATCATTTTCATCTTTATATTCAGCAGAGAAAACTAACAAATCTTGAGCACATTCTACATATCCCTCACAATAGTTATGACAAATACTCTCAGAGGGATAAAATTTTTTGCAGTGTTCATTGAATACTCTGTGGAAATCCTTCAAGGATGAAATCCTGGAAGGGTTTAATGAGAAATTGTTTGAAAATGATATCTCTTAAAATATAAAATATTTTAAGAGATATCATTTTCAAATATAACACATTTTCAAACAATGAGAGAGGTTTTTGTTATTTTGAATGTTATTAAAAAAAAACTCCTCCAATTTTCAAAAATACCTTCTCAATTGTTCACAATCCAAGTTTTAAGTTAGTCACTCAAAATTGGCAGAAGCATCATTGCAAAATAATTCTACACAATTTGGTCTCTGCCAAAATTTTGGTAGCGCCTGCCTGTGTCTATGTGAAATTAGGTGGCGTAAATACATGGGTTCTTTTGATTCTTGGAACCTTGTGAGAGTGTTGTCAATGCATTTTCTCGACACCTAGCACCTTAAATTTGAATGTTGGTCTCTCTCTTGGTGCTTTGTGTATAACTTGATCGATATGTTGGCATTAGCTTGTGTCTTTGGCTAGTGTTGTATTGAGATGTCGATTAATGCTTGAACTTGGAGATTGGGCATAACCCAATATAATTTTAATTTTCCCAAAAATAAATAAAATATCCCATAACAATTATATTTGTTTGCCAAAATGAATAATGAAGGACTTATGCAAAGCTTAGGAATAAACCAATATTGTGCTAACATAGGCTCCATGGGGGATAGAGTCCTCCTTGTGAGGCTCTAAAGACTCTTGTAGTTTCAGTGCCTTATATAGGTCTTCTCCCAAACTTTAACCTCTATAATATGCTTTGATCTGTGACCTTCAGCTGAAACTAAATGAAAATGAAAACTAAAACTGAAAAAAAAATGGTGAAAGTGATGCTTGTCTAGCAAGCTTATTGCACACACCTACTCTAATCTACTGAAAATCATTGTTGAATCAAATTATACAAAATTTCCAATGAGGTCAATCTAGTTATTGGCTATTCACTCAAATCCATCTCACATTTTCTTTAAGCAGGCTAAAAAAGGAAAATGACAGCTCCCATTTCAAATGTTGTTGAACATAAATGTTCAAAATTTTTCTTGGATCCAATGACAAAAAATGCATGGCATATCATACTCCTCCATTAAATGACTTTAAGATTCCAGCAAAAGGACCTTGGAAAAATATTTGGTCCTGAGGTTTTAAAACATCTAGGACTACTCTTCGTTGTACATCATTATGCTCATGATCATTCTCAAAGAGAATATATGAACACCCCTCAAGATCATCTTCTATGGAATATCTATTAAGATTGCTAAAATCTGTATGAAGACCATCATCCCTCCATGAAAAAGATGCAACAAAATGTTCTAAAGAAACAACAATGTAATCATCATTGTACTCATTGTATCTAGGTTCAACAGCTAAAACAAAAGTGTCATCAATCAGACAAATGCTCGGAATATCAACTGTGAAGCTATCTATCTCAGATCCACACTCCTCCAAGTCATATTCTAAAGCATCTTCGAACAACAAACATTCTTCAAGGTTATTAAACATGACAACCCTATCTTCTTCATGAAACAAAACAATGTCTACAAGTTCATCCTCTTGCAGGAAATCATCATCATAAATTACTTTACTAACTTCATGTAAAGTTCCATGGTTGTTATCATTTAAAATCACATTTTCATTTTTAGTAATAGAAGAAGTTTCACTCACATGTTCAGGACTGTGTGAATGCTGCAAATATGTGTAAGCAGGGGCTATAACATAACCGTTCAAGAGCGGATCTATCTCTTCTTCAGTTAAAGGAGGAGGTAGTTTGTGTTTCCTTTGGATAAAACAATAGTTGTTTTCTTTCTCTTCTTTAGATTGATTATGATGTTGAACATTTTCATTAGTTTTACACAAAGGAGTAGATAAATCATTATTTTTTTTCGAAGAGAGATCATGGGAATCTACTATGATTTCTTCATTGATTTCATATACAACTAACATCCCTTGATCATCATGGCAATAAACTTGCAAAGAAAAATTATAAAGTGTTTCAAATAGGTCCTCATCATCCATACTTTCTATATCTTCATCAATACTTTCATTTGGACTACAAATAAAATCATTTTCATCTTTATATTTAGCAGATCAATATAACAAATATTGAGCAAATTCTACATATCCCTCACAACAGTTATGACAAATACTTTCATAGAGATAAAAATATTTACAGTGTTCATTGAATACTTTGTGGAATTCCTTCAAGGATGAAATGTTGGAAAGGGGTAATGAGAAATACCATTTGCGTGCATCCCCATCCAATGAATACATGAACATTTTCATGAATATATCTTCATGATGTATGTCAAGATTCTGCATCAAATTATGAAATTTATGAACATGATCAATAGGGAATTCATCCTTACCTTCATAAAATTTGGGTAGCAGATCTTTCCATTCATCAATAAGAGGCACAAGATGTGGATAATACTCTATGGATGAGAAATTGAGTGGGGCAAACCTCCTGGCCAGTATAACCTTCATATCCATTTAATTTGTCTCATTCCATTGGAGTCACCAATAGATCTTGACCAATGGAGTCTCCATGGTGAATGTGTAGTCTTGAAGGTGTCCAACTTTAGTCACCATCTAAAGAGGGAGCTGTGCAATGTCATTATTCCTAGGGAGATTTTCAATCTACTCAAATCTATCCCCAACAACTACACCAATTATGTTATCACTCCAAGAGTCGCTCCCAGACTGTAAATGACCTTAAGCTTCATAACATAGAAATGTAAATGAATTAAAATATTTTGAATAGGTGGATCAACAAGAGAAAAGTAAAAAGGAGGGCATCAGACTACTACAAATACATTCCATTAGGCATGGACTCATAACATCCTAAAGATCAACGGAAATCAAGCTGCCTACCAAAAAAAAGGCTTATGCAAAGATGGATATAAAAATAGAGAGTAAAAAAAGAGAAGAATATCCCCATAACAAAGATCCTTTCTGTAATATAGATTAAAGAGTGTTGGAACAATAATCTCTAATTAACAAGCAATTACCACAAATCCTTTGCAACTCATGAATTCATTAACCAAAGGCAAATTTTGATCTTCAAAATCTGTAAATATTACTCAATAAATATGACAAGATAAAATGATAAAAAAGAACACAAATTCTGATAAGAACTCTCATGAATCTCTAATGACATAAATGTTAATTACAATAGACCCTCAGGCTTACAATTGAGCAAATAAATTGTTACTTTAGCTCTCTCCTCTTTTGGACCATGAATCCAACCTTTTCTCCAAGATATATCCTTATTTAAATAGAAAATAGCATCCAAATAACCTTAGGATGTCTAATCCCATTCCTCCATTGGATTCTAAAACTTGGAGATATGTGGCAATAATCAAAGAGACAAAAATCCAACAAACTGCTAATTTTCAGGAATTTGTTGGAAGTCATTAATAAATTATTTCCACCCCATTGCATGACGCATTTGATGGAGATAAATATTAGGTGCAGGTGTCCCTTGACATCTAAAGGATCCTTGATAATCCATTCAAATCCTCCTTGACAGGTGGAAACCTCTCAACAAGGAGAATATTAAAACCATGACCACTATAGGAAATTAGGTAGCCCCGTTGTAAAAGAGTTGGTAGCCCCACTTATATGTCTAATATCTCTCAAACCATAACACATTTTGAAAAACAGAGAGAGGTTTTTCTTATTTCACATGTTATTAACAAAAACCTCCTCTTTTTTTCAAAAATATCTTCTCAATTTTTCACAATCCAAGTTCTAATTCATTCACTCAAAACTGGCAGAAGTGTTCTTGCAAAATAATTCTGCACAATTTGGTCTTTGCCAAAATTTCGGTAGCACCTGCCTATGTGTCTGTGTGAAATTAGGTAGCATAAATCCATGGGTTCTTTTTATGCTTGGAACCTTGTGAGAGTGTTTTCAATTCTTTTTCTTAACACTTGGCACCTTAAATTTGAATGTTGGTCTCTCTCTTGGTTCTTTGTGTATAACTTGATCGATATGATGGCATTGGCCTGTGTCTTTGGCTAGTGTTGTCTTGAGATGTCGATTAATGCTTGAAATTGGAGATTGGGCATAACCCAATATAATTTTAATTTTCCCTAAAATAAATAAGATATCCCATAACAATTATATTCATTTGCCAAAATTAATAATGAAGGACTTATGCAAAGCTGAGGCATAAACCAATCTTGTGCTAACAATATGAATGACACGACAATGGTATTGGCAGCATTGACTCAAGGAGGACCCAACGTATGGACATGTGGATGGTCAAATGAGAGAAAAATGGATTTCCAAACCCAAATACAATGATTAAGGGGGGTGTCATGTTTAAGAGAGACTATTACTACCACTAGCACAGATACAGAGACAAATTTCTTTCCCAATTTCCGCCCACCATTTCTGGCGAGTACCTCTTTATTTTTACACAATATTGAGGAGGATCACATATTATTTTTGATGTAATCTCATATTTAGGATGATTCCCTCAAAGTATTTTTAATTAACCCTAAGAAGGAGTGGTTCGATCCCATATGGGTCTTTCAATGTTTGTTTAGTGAGTCCAAAGAGAGAAAATTGAGGGGCTTTTCATGTTTAGAGAGTCTGAAAAATACCTAAAGATAACTCCACAAGGTCCTTTTTCATAAGTTAATCTGACGAGATAGAAAAAGTTATAATCTACCACCCATCATGTGTTTTCTTCAAATACTTTTACGAGCGTGAAAAGAACAAGGTCGCTCAACAATTTTTTCATGTTTAGAAACTCTGAAAAGAGCTTAAAGGTAACTCTAGGGGGATATTTTTTAATATAACCTTTATGAGTCCAAAAAACTGATTAAAGTATACTTGGTTATGTTCTCATTGATTTACGAGGACGAGAAAGAACAAAGACTAATCTCGAAGTTTTTCCTGAAAAACCCTAAAAAGATCTGTAAATGCGACAAATGTGTAAAAACAAACCAAAAAGTGTATATGTGTTCAACGTTTCACTCTAAGACTTTTTATCTGCAAAAAATAAACACTTGTAAAGTCGTTAGGACTTTAGGGTTTAGGTCAAATATATTAAATAATATAAAATACAAATGAATAAATCAATAGAAATGGGTAAAAAATTCATTTCACTATTCCATTTGCCATTTCACCTAAACCTTGTTCAAACCCCCCTTTTACCTTGATTTTCCACTGTGGATTGTGGAGATCATGGATGCTCATTTAATGAATGGTCTCCATAGAACAGGTAATTTTCATCCCTTTCAACTTTCCATGGATCAAAATTTGTTTTTCATTGGTTAGAAGTAGAATTTTGGGTTAAGTTTTTTAGGGTACCTATGCATGGAGGTCGTCACAGGCACCCTATATCAGGCCCTGCGACAATCTAGGGTTGTCGCAAGCATCCCTATAGCCATCATGTGATGACTCTGCACTGTACAGATGCCCTGGGTTGTGATGTGCATAGTCCTAGAAGTTTTTTTAAGTTTTTTAGGAATCCATGATGTTCCAAGAGGTGAATTTGTAAATATACCCTTAGCAAAGTAGGACTTTGGATAAAGTATACGTTACTCAACTGTAGGAATACTAACTATGAGTCGATTCATACAAAAATATGATGGATTCCAAGTGAAACAAATTTGGTCAATAATTTGATGACTGCACTATATTCCATGATATTATTATTTGCACGACCAAGGCAAACACCATGTAGACTAATCAGTTCATTTGTAGGTGCATAGATTTCCCAAGCAACATATCCTAAGTTATGATTACTGTGACGGGCACCATCAGTGAAGCCAAGGTAGGGTAGTGAATACACCAACATTTGGAAACCAAGCACAATGCAAGGTAAGTATCTAAAGGGTGAAACCCAACAATGAAAAAGAACAGAAAATTATGATACACTAAAGTACATGCACTCATGCAAAAACGACTTAAGCATAGTACTTCTTTAAGTAAATCTCATTTATGGGTTCACTCAAAGGGATTCCATCATAATCTACTATCTCATAAGACCCCTTCTCCAACACTCATTTGAAAATATAATGACCCCGCCACATGGGATCGAATTTACCATCCCTTATCAAATTACAATCTTGATCATAAATAAGAACTAGATCACCTTCAGAAAAAACACGTGGCTTGACATGCTTGTCGTATTGGGATTTAACACATTTCTTCTAAGTTTCAATAACCAAGGAGACATCATGATGGGTTTCATCTAATTACATCAAGTACAGCAAACACTCCTCTTCAGCAGAGGTGTTAGGGAGGAGTTCAACGGCTAGTTTCAAAGATGGTATCTCACATTCAATTGACAAAATTGCTTTGATACCATAAACTAGTTGGAAAGGTGTAAATCCTATGGTAGAATTAATGGATGTCTAATAGGCCCATAATATTGAGAACAACATCGTGTGCCAATTTGTCTTATGAATTCCTATCATCCATCGAAGCATAGTGGTGAGAACTTTGTTGATTGCTTCAACCTTGGCATTGGCCTGTGGATAAAAGAGGGTTGAGTTTTCATGGCGAAGACCCAACTTTTCAGTAAGTTCGGACATCATAAAAATTTTAAAGTGACTATCATGATCTGTAACAATGGATTGAGGAACACTAAACCTAGTAATGATATGATTGAATATGAACAATGTTGTAGTTCTCCCTGTGTTATCGAATGTAGGCATCACCTCGGCCCATTTAGTGAAATAATCCAAAGATACAATAATGTATCAATGCCCCCTGACTGAGTGAGGGTTACATGTCATGAATTCAATGCCCCATTTAGAAAATATACCAACAAAAACTATAGGGTGAAGAGCAGCAAGGTGAGATCTGATCTTATGATTATAATTTTGGCAAGCGTGGCATTTCTGGATGACAATAATGCAATCCTTAAACAATGAAGGCCAGAAGTAACCAACTCGCAAGATCTTTTAGAAAGTAGCATACCTAGACATATGACTACCACATGCTTCCGAGTGACAGTCATTCAAATCTTTCTCGTCTTCATCATATGTAAGGCATCGCCAAAAAATGGAGTTAACGCCACGACGGTAAATATTATCACTTAGGATAATGTATTGATGGGTTTGATACCATATTCGACGATGATCTGTACTAGAAAGGTTGAGTCGAAAATATTGAGTCTGGATATATATTATAATATATTTGTACCATACATCATCAGAACTGATCGGAAAAATGGATTTTTCAGCTAAAGAACCCTCTACCACACTTTCTGTCTCAGTGGAGGGAAGGTCACATATCAATTCGGAAAAAACCAAAGATTTCTTTGACTTTGCACGTTCAAATTCCAAGTCAAACTCTTGGAGAATAACAATACATTTAGATTACTTGACCCCCAACAATTTTCGAGTAAGAATGTGTTGCATGGGTTTGCAAACGAAAATAATAGTGGTCCGGCATAACAAGATATAGTGACAAAAATGTTGAACAACTTGAGCAGCTGCCAAGGATAGTTTCTCCACATGTAAGTATTTGGTTTCGGTAGTCGTGATACTCCTACTTAAATAGTATATCAAATGTTTGTTGTGAGAATCATCATCTTGGACTAAAGCCATGGCAATGGTAGAGTCAGAAGAAACTAAGTAGAGGAAGTAATCTCGACTGTAATCAGGTGGAAATAGTAGAGTTGTACGTGTTAAAGCGAGTTTTAAAGATTCAAAATCTTTGGTTGTGGTGTCGTCCCATACAAATTTGTAACCTTTCTTGAGAATTCGAGTGAATAATTTCGTTAATTCAACATAATTGGGGATGAATTGTCTTAAAAAGTTTGTAGCTAGCGGAGTTTCGAAGGAGGAGGTATATTAAGAATCAACTCAACCTTCAAAGGGTCTAATAAAATCCCATGTATAGACACAATGAAACTAAGAATTCGGTCAGACTCCACCAAAAAAACACATTTGTGTGCATTCAAACGTATGCAATAATACTAATAGCGTAGGAAAATGGCCCATAAATGTGTCGGGTGATATTGACAACACATGGAATGCACCAACATATCATCAATATAGGGTTTTATGATGTGCTTTATATCATGGAAAGTGTAATACATAGTACACTGAAAGGTTGCAACAACATTCTTTATACCGAAAGGTAATTTTCAGTACACAAAGGTTCCCCAAGGGAAAATAAAAGCAGTCTTGTGTTGATCTGCTGGTAAAATATTAATTTGATTATAGCCAGAGAAACTGTCCATCAAGGAGAAAAATTTTCTTTTGGCATAGTCATCAACGATCTGGTTGATGAAAGCAATTGGATAATTTTCCTTAGGACAAGATTTATTTATATCCCTATAATTTACATAAATGCGGATGGTACCTTGCTTCTTATTTAACGGAACAAGATTGGATACCTAATCAGTCAAAGCCACAGGATAAACAAAGTCGGATTTAAGACATTTCTCAACTTCAAGCTTGATAGCAATGAGTTTATGTGGATGTACTGGGAGAAGTCTCTACCAGATGGGTTTAGCATCTGAATATGTCTTAATCTCGTGCACAACAATATCATAGGCTAGAAGGAGCTAGGGTTTTTGGCAAACTCTTGGCCATGCATGGCTGGGAGTTCTAGTTAACTGACAAAAAGCTCTTTGTCCCGGCGGAAATTTCCCTGATTGTCTGCTTTGTTAGGTAACCGCGGGCTGTAGTGAGTTAGCCCACGGGTACCCACGTGCAGTAGAAGGTTAGAAAGTGGTCCCTCACTCCCAGTAAGAGGTTAGGGCATGGGTTGCTTGTTTTAAGTGATTTTTTGAGGATTTGTTCAGCATGGCTTTGTCTAGGAAGAGGCATGAGTTGGCCTGATGCCAGGTAAACTTGTGTAGTGCATTTTAGGGTTATAACACAGACACAACTACATGCATGGAATAAATCTATCTACGGCCAAGTAAAATGTTGTAATCAAGAGGTGCATCGAAGATCTCAACCTCAACATTGACCAATTTACCTTCCAACATAATAGACAACAAGGGAAGAATACCGTAAGGTTTGAAACCTTTACCATTGAAGGCCTTAAGGGTATTGTGTGACTCAGTAAGGGTAGGAGAGACAATATATTTCCAACAAGTAACAAACATGTCGCAAGTCAAGGCTCCTTCATCAATAACGGTTCTACAGATATTATTGTTTTCAACGACAACTTGGATCTGAAATGATAACTGAGGAGGGAGCCTTGGAATGTGATATTTCAAGTCAAAGTTTATTAAATTAGTATCTGTGGGGTCAATTCCACAAATGGATTTTAACAATGCCTTCCATTAAGAAGGAATACTTTGAAGGATTTCAAGAGATGACATCGAGGAGGGAGCTTGTACAAGGTCTTCTACAATATTATAGTTTTCTGCAGCACGTGCATGAGGGTTAAACGACGAATTTTAGACAACACCCTTTGGAGGAGGGAGAAGAACTGTAACAAGACCTAGTCTTTAGAGATATAGAGGATCATTTGGAGGTGAAGTGGAGGGAGGAGGTTGAACCAACAAAGGTGGTAAATCATCAACTTTCTCCTTGGACGGAGAGTAATATTTGGCCCGAGTTGTGACTGCAACTTCCTTCTTTTTAGACTCACCAGTACACATAAGGACACATGATGTGGTAGAAGGAGAAGATTGATCATGAATGACCAATTAGGCCTTCTTATAAGAAGGGAGAGGTTCTAGAAAAATGATGGGTGTAGGAGGATTCTCAGTCCCTTGGAGGAACTTAGTAACCTCGGTGCATCATGGAAAATATTTCGTGTAATGATCATCACCACAAATGAGGCAAGGATATCAAGGTTTACGTTTATCCTTATCATCAGCAGGCTGTGTTTTGAATTTTTAAGTTTGTTGACTATTATTTTTGTCTTCTTTGTTCTTACCCTTCCCTTTATTTTTATTTTTGTTTTTCATGGTAGGTGTGGATTGAACCGAATTAACTTCAGCAGTCTTACTAGACGAAGGAGTAGGAGCGGGAGTATTTTGTACATTAGAATTATTAGATTTGGGATTGGTGTGACTAACTTGTCTGGATTGATTCTCATCATTGAAGGTTCCAATCACATGATCAACAACATGAGAAGCTACAGGATGTGTCGGGGTAGGATTCGTGGAAGGGAAAGGAGTGTCAGGGATCAAGTCATAAAGTGTGCCTGTTTGCAAATAAATGAGATCTAGATACTAAGCACTACTAATTGCCTTCTCTTCAGTGACAACACTACCCATGGAAACATCATGGGCTATAGGCCCAATAAATGATTTAGTAAACCACTTAGCCAACAGTTCATCAGGAAGGGGAACTTTGATTAACCATCTTCTCCTCCTCTACTCATGGATGTGATCAGAAATATGAGTGGAATAATATTTCTTAAAAGAAATCAAAATTTTGGTTCCTATCTCATAACGAATAGGCAATTGGTAATTCCTGAAAAATTCCATGGATAGGGTGTTAAATTCATTAAAGAAACATCGCGATAACTCAATGTACCACTTTGTTTCCGAACCCATGAGATTCTGTTGGAAAAATCGCAATCTAATGGAGTCATCCATCAATGCGTTGGATGAACACCAAATATGGAAAGTCATGACATGATTATTCGGGTCCTCTCCCAATCAACCGTCAAACTTAGGAATAGAAAACAATAGTTTGGCTGGGATGACAGGCCAATAAGGAGAGTTTAAAATAGGATCATTCAAGATCCTAGACAAATTTGGTAAATCCAAGGTGGCCAGAAAAGGCAATTGTTGGTTCACTTGTCAAAACTGGTAATTTTTGGGAGGAACTCTCGTAGGTATACCAGTAGGACCATAAGCAATAAGAAAATAATTAGACAGTCCTGACATATTCAGTTGTGGAGGGTTTTGGGGAAAATAGAAAATAGGGTTGGGTTGATTAGGTATGTTCCCTTGGAAAGGAACGTTAGATTGAAAATTGAGACCCCAAGTAGGATTCATGGAAGCTAGGTATGGTTGACTGAAATTGGGAGGAACCAAAGAATTAACTTGAGGATTCTTCCCCCAACCAGTTGTTGATTTCCTTGGAAAGGAATATTCCAAAGTTGAGATGGTAACATATGTATGTTTTGTCCATAAATTGGGTTATGGACTCCAAATTGAGGCTTCCACCCAGGTTGAGGTTGGCCTCCAATATGAGGTTGTCCCCCAATTTGGGGTTTTCCCCCAATCTTAGGTTGCCCCCCAAATTGAATTTTCCCCCCAACTTGAGGTTGGACTCCAATAGGAATATGAAAACTAGAAGTGACAAAAGGATTGGTGCCTCCAACTAGATTGAAGAAACTATGTCCAGAATGATTTTCTCCCCCAACCAAAGGTGGAGGAGGAACATAAGGCCCTCGAGAGGGAACCTAGGTAGGTGTAGGAACAAATTGACTGGCAACATTATACCCAAGAGGAATAAAAACAATTCACCCTCCCGATGGATTTTGGTTGGGAATATCAATGGAAGTGTTCAGAGTGTTATACCCAGGGGGAAGTGAAGGAATTTGTCTTAGAAAAAGTGGGATTCCAATAAGAGATTGAGTGATAACCACATTTCTAGTAGAAATATTCGTAGCATGTGGGACCATTGTAGAATGGGCCATCTTGAGAGGGAGAATTGAGTGAGAACCTACCAACAATTGGTCTGAAATTGTGGTGACACTACTAATCATGCTAGTAAAGTGGTCTAAAGGTACCGTATAGGTAACATACATCTTAGGAATTTGCGATGCCATAGGTTCGTCAGGACTTGACCCTAGGTTTCCATAAAGATCGCATACTATCATGGGGACAGAACTAGGGTTAAAAATTCTAGCTGTGTGAGTTGGGGTTCTAAATGATTCACTTTGAAAAAGTGGATCGTTTACTCCAGACTCTGCGTTAGGTCCAGTAGGTACTCAAACGTTGTCAACAATAACGATTTCTTCTGATGAATTCATCTAGATTAAACATGTGTCTTGTCTAATATTCAATAACATATTTGGGGGAAGTCTAAATTCCTCTAAAGAATCCAAAATAATTTAGAATCCCTCTAAAGAGTGTGAAATTCCAACTTGTGAAGCTAATTCTTTATTGACAGCTCCCTCAAGAGAGCCTTTTGGTGAATTGGGAAGAAAAGGAAGGTAACCTTCCAGATCTTCTAAAGGTAATACTTGCATCCTACATCAACGATGAAGGATGATGTTGGCCAAACAAAGTAAAGAATGGAAAACATCTATAGCCAACTAAGGAAACAGACAACAATCACTAATAAAATCTAGAAATCAAACCAAGAAAGAAAACCTTCTTATTTCGAAGTCACTAGTTCATGATGAAATCCAACGTCGAGAAGTTAAGAAAAGAAGGGGATAGGATAAAGGGGGTAGAAAAGTTACGTTGATGAGCTACTTAACAAAATTACACACTGATGTAATCTCCCAGACATAATCATGGGTATACCCTCCAAAGAGCCTGAGTGATTTTTTCCAACATCGATTCTAGGTACCGTGAAGACTTGCCCCTCCAAAGTCACCTCGTGTAATACCCTAAAGAGATAGGATACTAAGGTTACCAACCACAACAATTATGCATGTGGAAACAATCGAGAATCCAATTCACATGCAGGGCCAGGGTATCTAGCCCGAAAGCAACTTGAAAGCCTCCCACACATAATTGTGAGTATACCTTCATGTGACCCCCAATAATACATGCAATCTCTACACCAAGACCAACAAAGCAGGGTGAGTAACTCTTCCAGTATTAATGTGACCTCAAGTTTGACCCTTGTGTGAGAAGGGCTTCCCAAGACAAAATGTAGCAATTGGATTTGAACTCTCCCTATCATAAGATACCACTATGTGTTTTGATTCTTTGGAGAGTGTGCCTTACAACCTATTCCAAAGAACTATCGTAGCTAATGTTGGTGACGAGAATTTCTAGAAAATAAAAGTTACTAATAAATTTTAAATTACGTTGTATTTTGAGAGTTGTTATTTACTCAAAAGGGAGATGGAGACGAAACTAATGGAGTTGTGTCCTTGACCCAATAAAATGCAAGAAGAGATGAATGTGCAATTTTTCAATTAAATGAACTCTAATTACAGTAGGGAGAAGGTATTTTTATCTAAAGTACAAATGCTATGAAATACTATTTCTCATTTCTTGAATGAACACAATTCCAAATAACCAAAGACTATAAAAATTTCCAATGTTCTCTAAAAAAAAAACTCCAAATGCAAAAAAATTCTTATCAAAGATTACTAAAAATAATAAATGAATTCAGTTCTTGCTTTCTCAAATCATATCAGAGATATAATGAAGAAAGGAAAGCGTAATCCAAGAAAATCAACACATTCAACACAATTCCCAAATGAAACTCATAACGTAGACAAAAATGAAATGATTGAAAACTTTTTTTTCAAAATGCAAAAAAAGGATGTTTCTCAATCAACAAACAATATGGAAAGAAAATTCAATCTGAAACTGCAAATAAATCAAAGATCCTTGGTCAAACAAGCACTTAGATCGAGATCCAGAGATTATATCCTTGCGATAAAGATCAAAATCAAAAACTTGCAAAATTGATAAAGAGAGACTTTCAATCATTGAAAACCAATCAACAACAAGATTTAAACTCACAAATAAATCAAACACTGGTATTATAAGTCCCCCCCGGGCAACGAAGGATAAACTAGGTGAAAAAATAAAAAGGACTCACTCTAACAAATCTTACACGAGTCATCGTAGGCTGACAGTAAGGCACAGTGTGACGAGAAAAGGTCGTCGCAAGCTACCAGTAGGACACAGTGCGATGATGTTGCATTGGATTGCACAAGAAGAATATGACGTAAGAGGGTCATCGCAGGTTGACTATAGAGTACAATGCGACGATCTCTATAATTGAGGAAAAATTGGGAGAAAGGCAAAAAATTTAACTGGACTTTAAGGCCCAGGGAGTCCAGATGGATCACTCACATAATCAGAGAATGAATTCAAGAAAAAAAAATAAGGCTGAAAGAAAATGGAAAGAAAAAAACCAAAAATAGAGTCAAATCCCCTGTATGGTCACCAATTTGTTTATAGCATTAATCGGTAAATGAGGACATAAAAAAATCTCCCTAGATCCACCTAGACCTAGAACAAAACATAATAGAACATGAAACTTCTCCTAAGTTATAATCATTGAGTTTACTAATTAACAAGAGATGGGAAACATACCTTTTAAATGTCGCTTCCTCTTGCCATTTACATCCTAGATCCACTTCGATGCTCTTGTGATATTGGATCTACAAGGGAACAAAAAACAACCAAAATGAAGAAACATAATGTACTCAACAATAACTTATGCATGTGATCAATGAATCATACAATAAAACAAGAATAGTTTTATGGGAAAGAAACATCTTGTTGTATCATATTAAATGAAAGTGGAGATTACAACCAAAAGCCTTGATGTCGCAAGGTCCCCTTCCTATGGCCCTTTTCTCCAACACACACACTTGATCCAACCTTGAATGAAGAATATCCACAATGACTTGATGAACTGAGATGAAGCCCTCAAGTATGAATTAAAGTATAATTCATCATTCAATTCTTAGCCTATTCAATATTAATCTTTCTTGAATCAACCTTATCCTTTTCCAAGAGAGATCCCTCTTTATATAGAGGAAAGAGAGATGGTTGAAGAGATTAGGATGATCCCACTAAATCACAAAAGAGAGTGACATCCAAGCCATTCGGATGCCACCTCATGTTCTAGAAGATCCCCTTCTAGAAATTTCATGAAACTTGACCTTTTCTTAGTCTTTTGATATTGTCGCACCCTAGTTGTAGAGCATCCTGTGGAGACATTGCAACCCAAATTTAGATAAGGGGGCGATGATAAGGAATCATCGTACTCTATGTATAGTGCACCATGATATGACCTTCCTTAATAAGGTTTTTGATAAGATAAATCCAATCACTTTCCTCATGGAGAAAGACTCTTTTTGGGAACATGAACACATGTTTGTCAATGGATCACTAGGGTGACCAAAATAATGTGTAACAACAAGAAATGCCTATGTGACCCCACATAACATTGAATGTTACAAATGGCATAAATATGGACACATAGCTAGTGATTGTAGAAGCATGATTGATACTTCCATGAAAGAGAACAATTATATCATATATAACAAAGTATGGATAAGAAAAAAGGAAGAATAGGTGAACAAAGAAAAAGTCCCATAGATCACAATCTTGGCAATAAAACGAGATGAAGAAAATTCTACAGAGAAAAAGAAAGATGGCATATAAAGAAAGGTTTGGAAAATAACTGAAACAAAATAAGGACAGAAAAATAAGGAACAAGTTCAATAGATTATAATTTCAAACATTGTAGTGAAATATGAATCCACAGACAGAAAGAAAGAAGTCATAGCTCAGAGAGATGATGAATCTACCAATGAATATGATGATGAATACACATCAGCGATTTGGATTAAAGACTCCCAAGTAACATGAATATTAGACAAGGGGAGTCTATGTGATAGCTATGATGGACCAAAGAACCATCCTTCGATTAGCTTGCAGAGTTTGAGTAGACAGATCCAAAGCAGTCAGTGAGTAGAAGTATAATTTGATATTTGTAGTAATGAAGATTTCATGATAGTATAGTAATAAATGGGTTAGAATTATGGACAGTTGTTAGGGTCCTAACCTGTACATAGGTAGAACAATATATTCATATGTAATAAAAGTCAATATCAATATTGCAATAAAATAGAATAAGTTGAATGTAAGAAGACCTAATAGAAGCTTCCACTTCTAGAAGGATCTTCATCTAGATGCTTCTTTTGATAGAAATATTTAGTATAAATAGGAGTTGAGGGTATGAGAACCCTAGCTTGTATATTATTCTAATAGAGCTCTACTCAACTGGAGGTTTCCCACTCGAAGAGGCCCGTGAACATTTCTTTCAGAATCAAATTTCTATTTATGTTGTTATTCTTATATTGTTTCACTACTATTGTGGTGATTGTTCTGGTTATATTGTTGTTATTATGCCATTTCTAGAATTTTATTTATGTTCTGCATACTTTTTATATCTGGTATATTACAACAATTGTGCAGTAGAGTATTGGATAGTATGGACATAGATGGATTTGTAATAACACTTAGTATGTTTGGATAGATATATGACAGTGGACTAGAGCATGGATTCATAGATTGGTTTAGAGAGTGGTTCAGAGAAAAATGAACATTATGGATGTTAATTACACATGAAATGGATTGAACAATGTTAATTCATTCCAAATCGAAATATATTTTTTGGACGTATGCAATGCATACATCAATTCACATTCAAAACAGAGTAATGCTCAATTTTTTTTTTGACAAAACTCCCTACGAGCTATGGAAAGGAAGACCAGCAAATGTAAAGAACTTTAGATTATTTGTAAGAAAATGCTACATCAAAAGAGAAGATGGAAGAATGGGAAAGTTTGACTCTTGTGTGGACAAAGGAGTACTTTTTTATTAATCAAGTGAAAGGAAAGCATACAAGTGTTACAATCTGAGATTGAAAAAAGTTGTGGAAAGTATCAATGTAACAATTGATGATACAGATGAAACAAAATCAAAGGAAGAAGAAAATGAATTAGTGGAACAACTTTACGAAGAAGAAGAAAAAGATGAAGAAGTAAAATAGGAATATGAAGAATATCAGACAGAAGTAGAAGAGAAAGTTCAGCAAGTGCCTCCAAAGACACCTAGAAATTGAGTACAAAAGAATCATCCTTCAGAATAGATTATAGGAAACAAGGATGCAAGAGTTGATACTAGAAGAAGAATCCATTCACCAGAACAAATGCACCTACCACTCTTATATAAAACCAAACCAAATAGTTTTGAAGAGGCCAACAAGGATGAATTATCGAATAAGGCCATGGATGAAGAATTGGATCAAATAGAGAAGAATGAAACTTGGGAATTGGTTCCAAGACAAAATAATAAGAATGTGATTGGCACAAAGTGGGTTTTCAAAAATAAATTGAATGAATATGGACATGTTACAAGGAACAAATCTAGATTTGTATGTAAAGGATATGCACAGGTTGAAGGAATCGACTTTGAAGATAAATTTTCCCCAGTTTCCAGAATGGAAGCAATCTAATTTCTCTTAGATTATGCATGCTCCAAGAATATTAAAGTGTATCAGATGGATGTGAAATCAAGTTTTCTGAATGGGGAACTTGAAGAATAAGTCTACATCGAACAACCAGAAGGATTCCATATGTCAGAGAATGCAGATTACGTGTGAAAATTGAAGAAGGCCTTGTATGGTATAAAAGAGGCTCCTAGAGCATGGTACTCTAGACTGAATAAATATCTACAATAGGCACGGTTCAAAAACAGAAGTGAAGACAACAACCTCTACATGAATGTAACTCAAGATAGTATTTTATTAATTGAAGTTTATGTTGATGATATTATTTTTGGAAGTAATGATGACAGGTTAAGCCAAAAATTTGCAAAGTATATGTAGAATGAATTTGAAATGTCATTACTTGGAGAACTATCCTTGTTTCTGGGTCTTCAGATACGTCAAAGCAACCAAGGAAGTTTTATTTCTCAAAGTATATCAGAGAAATGCTAAATATTTTGGAATCAAAGATTGCAAAACAGTTACCACTCCTATGCAAACCAATTGCAAGTTGAGAAAAGATGATGATTCAAACTATACAGACCAGAGGAAATACAATTCAATGATTGGTAGCTTACTATATGTGACAACATCTAGACCAAATGTAATGTAGGAAGTTGGATAGGTGGCATGATTTCAAACAACACCAAAGGAATCACATGTATTAGTAGTGAAGAGGATTTTCAGATATCTCAAAGGAACAAAAGAGTTTGGATTATGGTATCCAAAAGGAAAGGATCTATCACTTATTGCCTACATAGATGTAGATTGGGAAGGTCTCATTGATGACTAATGAAGCACCAGTGGAGAAATGTTCTACTTGGGTGAGTGTTTTTTATATTGGATAAGAAAGAAACAATCATCAATATATTTATCTACAACCAAAGCAGAGTATATTACAGCAGCAGGATGTTGTACACAATTTTTATAGATGAAACAAACTCTAACCGATATACATGTTGGGTATGATGATCCCATTCCAATCTATTGTGAAAATACAAGCGCCATCAGTATCTCAAAGAACCCAGTGATGCACTCCAAGATGAAGCACATTCCAATCAAGTATCACTTTCTACGGGAACAGGTTGCAGAGAAGAACATCATAGTTGAATATGTGGGCACAAAAGAATAAGTGGCATACATCTTTACAAAATCGCTTCCATGGGAAGCCTTTGAGTATCTTTTCCAGAGACTCGGAGTAATTTCTACTCCAAAATGAGTGGTTTTGAATGTTTATCTTATATGTCTTAGATTTACACAAGGAATCACCACAAAGAGGACAGTTCAGGTTGGGAGATCAGTTTGAGGAAGAGTTCAGTCACGGGGAGAAACCCTGGATGGAAAGATACATTTTCCATTGATGATAAAGGGGAAGAGATATATCAGACTCAAAGTTAAATGATAGGAAAAATATCACAGAGGCATGGTTCCAGGGGGATTGATGGTCACAGGGGGAGCATGAGTGATATGACTTCAATATTTCATGCTTAGAGAAAGAGCACAGAGGCATGGTTCCAAGCAGAGTGACGGTCACAGGGGGAGCATGAGTGATATGACTTTAGTATTTTATCAGAGTGTTTCCATCAATTCCAAAGGGGGATATTGTTTATTATTTGGGTTTTTTGTCCGTGATGTCAACTCTTGAAGAAATTTCGATAATGAATTTTGGTAGCACAAAGGTTTGGGTAATGGACCCAAGTTTGTTTGATGTATAATGGTATGAGTTTTTATATATTTGAAGGTAATACTAGTATATATGGATAGTGCATGTCATGCCATTTTCGGTTTTATGTGTAAGGTCACATAAATCCTCACGGTTAGATATTTATGGCCATGTCATGTTGGAGAACCCTCATGAGTCATCTAGAAGCCCCAAAAGGTCAAAGTAGTCAAAGTGGTTGCAAAGAAGAAATTATTTAAATAATAAGGTGAAGTGATTAGTGTACTATAAGTCAAAGTGGATGCAAAAGAAATTATTTAAATAATAAAGTTGATGGATAAATTGCTAAGTGGACAAGTGGTTAGAGGTAGGTTAGCCCTAAAATAAGGAAAGTTGTTTAAGATGGTTAGAAGGTAACCCCTTGAGGAAGCTACATACAAGTATGAATAAGAGGCAATGGTCTCTCATTTTAATCACACTTGAGCATATTGAATATATACAAGTGAATGGGGTAACCAAAGGATATCTAAGGAGAATTTCAGAGGGAAGGTGAAGTAAATAATGTCAAAATTCAAGGGAGGATAAATTATTTTGATGATGCTTTCTAAGGTATGTTATTCACGAGTCGTCTCACCGTTTTTGCAATAAATTTGTTTCTAGAATGATTCAGACCGTGAAATATGGATTTCATTGAGAAAACATATCCAAGTAGATGTGAGAAACATTTCATCTTGTCGGTCATTGTATTTTTGAAGTTACACTATGTGGAAAATAAGGTTTGTTGCTAGTCCTAAAACTAGTCTAAAACATGTGTTTTGAGTAAAAATGTCATAAATTCTTCATAAAAGATCCAAATTCAGTAAGGAAAAATGTATTGGTTAGAGTATAGTATGTATTATTCTTTGTACCATTTTAAGATGCATACAAAAAATATTCCATGTAGGGCACGCTCTACACGTTCACTCTCTAGAATAAGCTAGAATTCAACAAGGTATGTCATTTTTTCTATAACTCCTTTTCTGAGAGGCTCCAAGTAGTGAAACCTGGAGGAATTGCATTAAATCCACTAAAGAAAATTGCGTACTATTTTCAGATCTTTATTCATTACAGGTACATAGTTATGATTATTTCACGTTAGGGTTATTGACTAATCCAAAATTAGTCATGTGAGACTAAAGTAAAGTTTGATGAAAATGCTAGTCTCTTGTTGTTAAAGTTAAGGAAGGTTTGCATGTATGTGATCATATACACTAGGTATATTACAGAGCTACAAATCACATTTGGATGATGAAATTGATGTGGGATTTTGGTTGATGTACATGTTGGGTACATGGTTGAGACAAGTAGTTGTTGAGTTGGCACATACACGAGGTGTATAGTTGATGATGTTGGCATATCTTGATGAGATGAATAGTTTATTTGTATTTGATGCATGATTGATACATATTTGGTGCATTTGTGATGCACTCATTGATGGTATAGATTGAGGTATAGGTTGGTGCATGGTTTGTGCACTTGTTTATGGTACAAGTTGATTATAGGTTGTTTGGTATAGGTTGTTATAGGTTGTTCGGTGTAGGTTGATTGGTACAGGTTTACAGCAGTATAAATCACAGTGATAGTGTGACAATGTTTCCATTTTTCTACTTCTACGATACATCGGTTGGATGGGGAAAGGACACATGGTTTTAGCCACCTTCAGGTTCTAGCCGGAGAACATATGGGGTTGTAGCCTCCTTCTGGTTGTAGCCTGAGAAATAGGGAGTTGGAGCTTCCCTCAGGTTGTAGCCTGAGAAACTAGGGTCTTAAGGCCTCCTTCCAGTTGTAGCTAGAAAAAAAAGGAAGTTGGTGCTTCTAATTAATGTAATTCTTAAATAAATATAAGAAAAAACATTATGTGGTTTTCTTCCACTTTGTGTTTCCACATAAAAACACTGGTGTACTGTGTATGTGTATGATTACTCATTTGTTCATTGTTTATTTACTCTGAAACTATTGGATGATAATACTACATTGAAATAACACTTTCATTTTATGGTTAAAAAGGATTAAATTTCTCTATTACCGATTCACCCCCCCTCTCAGTAATCCAACATCTTCATCCCATACGTGCATTAGAAGATATTGATCGAGGATCATGGATTTCATGGCTTCCATGATTGTTTGATTATTTCTTCCTACTACACCATTTTGTTGTGGGTTGTTAGGAGTGGTGAGCTCCCTCTTAATTCTGAAATCTTTATAAAATTATTTGAATTCTTTTGAAGTGTACTCTCCTCCATTATCTAAACTGAGTATCTTAATATTTTTCTCGTAGAGGTTTTCTACTATACGTTTGAACTCTTTAAAAGTTTCAAACACTTCATATTTCCACCTTAAGAAATAAACCCAAGTCTTATGAGAGTAATCATCAATAAATGTGACATAGTATACATACCCTCTTAATGAAGTTGATGGCATTGGATCACATACATTTGAATGAACAATATCCAATATTCCATCTTCTTTGTTGTCACTTTTTGGAAAAGGATTCTTCGTAATGTTTCAGTGTTCACATCCTCTACATACAGCTTCATGATCAACCTTTAATTATGGTAAACCTGTGACTTCCTTTCTCACATATGGTAGGGATTGTAATTAATGTGAGAAATCCTTCTATGCCAAATTTCACATGGATTTACAGTACTATGTGTTAAGGTTGCATCTGAGTGACCTTTTAATTTGTACAAGCCACCTTTTTCTATTCCAATAACAACTCCATATTCTATAATTTTTCCTTTAGACCACATAAGAACTTTACCATTTACAAATTCAACCCGAAAACCTTTCTTGTCTAAATTAGAAAAATAAAGTGATTTTTTCCTCAAACATGGTACATAAAGTACATCCTTCATCCTTATTGGAGTTCTCGAATGAATCTTGTAGGTGGATTCTCCTATTCCTTTGATTGGGTACTGATAGTTATATCCAAGTGCGACTTTATGGGGGGGTTTCTTCTCTTCAAGGCTGGAGAGAGTATTCGTGTTACCTGTCATGTGCTTGGACGAAACACTATATATGATCCAAGTATCATTTCTAGGTGTCATAGTCTCAGAGAGAGATGAAAACAAAACATATTATTCTATCTCTTCTCTAGATGAATATTTTGGTGGCGCATCATATTCAGTTGCATGGGCATGATGTATTTTTTTAATTTTTCTTCTTGTATTATTCTCTCTTGAGAGGAACATTTTTAGCAATTTGTCCCATCCTTTCACAATGATAACACTTGTAGGAGGAGAAATCATGATGTAGGAGTATCACTGGTAAGAACATGGAGAAGGACCTCTCAGCATCTAGGATTCTTTACAGAATATTAACGCTGGCAGTTGCAATAGACATTTTGAGGTACGCCTTAACTCAGCGTTGAAAAAATCGTTTGAGGCACGCTTGAGAAATTGTGAGAGAAGTGGGAGTTTCCACTCTAGCTCTGAAATGCAACTATACTAAGATAGTCATAGGTTAGTTTTTGATGTAGACAAGTAGTCAAGGGGAACCCTAAGATCCCTCTAAGATAAATAGAGGTTATGCACGCCCAAATGAGGCTAGATGCAAGTTAGTAGGATATTTTTGAGTTTTCATTTTTTGTTGTGATGATAGTTGTAGCCATTTATCACTTATGAATATAACAAAGGAAAATTGACCCAATGTATGGTGTGGACATTGTTTTTCAATTCTCTCTTATTTTTCTTTCATGAATGAATGAATGAATTTCGTTATGAGTAGATGGAACTGTAAATGTTAGGATAATTTTCAATTTTTTCTCTTATGTCGAGTGGTGAAATGTGTGCACATAGAACACAACGAGTGCGTTGATGGAATATGTTTCAGTTTTGAATATCAGAAGAGATAGCATGAAAATTTCCCTTTTCAAGGAGTGCAAAGAGACTGGTGCAAGGCATGCACAGTCATCCACAGGAATTTGAACCTTGCGTAAAGATTTGGTGAAAGGAGTGGAAACATATTAGATTAGACTAAGTGTTGAAGGGACTTTGTAAGAAGTCAAAGAACCAGAAAAGGAGAACGCCAAGAGGGCGAGAGGAATTTCTCTTCGAGAAATCCTTCAATTATGATTATCGAAATCCTTGAAATGGGAGGAGTGTGCGGGAAGTCAAAGTCTTCATGAGACCAAGATCAGAAGGGATAATGATTTCCATAAGTTTGGATGAGATCTAAGAAATAGACTCGTAGGAAGGACAAAGGTCGAATCCTTTGAATCCTTCAAAAATATTCTAAGTCTGAAGAAAGCATAAGCTCAAGGGGAAAGATTTGCACCATTCGATCACCATCCAGACAATGAGGAGCAAGCATAGAGGAGAAAGGATATCAGTCATTTGGCCTAAGTGAAAAATGATCGTAGTTTCCTGATCAAGTTAAAGTGCATTAATTATAAGTGTTGAAAGTACAAAGGAGGAGTGGGGTTACAAAATTATGAAATCATCAGAACCATCCATCAAGGGGGACACATGGCAAGAGATCATTGTTTTGTTGACTCATGACTCAGAGAAGTCAAAGGAAAAGTTATAATAACTCATGAATCATGAAATCACAGTTTGATCACAATCATTGATTGAAGGAGGGAGTTGAACTATAGATCTGGTCTTGTCAGGATTTTGCAACTCAGGAATTCAGAAGTAAGAGTTATGGGAAATCATGAAATCTGAGTTCATGATTTGATCTAATCCATCGTATTGATGAGAGATATTTACCATTGGTTTCCCCAAGAGATATCAGTAGTTCAGATATTGAGAGAAGGGAGGTGAGAAGTCCTCCAACTTTGCGAAGTCTCAATATGTGAAAAGGAAATCAGGACCATTGGATCACGGGGATTGTGGGTCGTTGATTTGGCACTCCGAAATATCGTCATTTTGGGAGTCCGAAGTGAGCACGATTTGATATAAGTCATCGGATCGAGAGAGGATGTGTTCCATCAGATATGAAGCATCAGGAGTTCAGACATCGGGAGAACAGAGGTGGATCACATCTAGAGTTCCCGATACACAAAATCACGATGTGCTAGGAATATTGGACCATGATCATAGAGATGTGTCACATCAATGAAGGAGAATAGAGGGGATAGCACACGCTAGAATCCTGTCAATATTTCAAAGGTTTGGAGAGTCAGGGTGACTCACTTGTGAATACCTGATATGCGAAATCATGAAACACCTTTTGACTTAGGAAAGTGGTCATATATGCGGTCCCAAGAAGGAAGGGGCATAACCAGAGAAGAGTTAGCACCCGATTGGCGTAGAAGTTGAACAACATTCAGGAGAGAACATGAGGGTCTCATACAGCCTACGTCTTTGGAGCAATGGAAATTTGTAAGTGGTTTTGGGGTCCATAAGAGACCCGAAGAGTCAATCAGACTTAGTTTCTTGATCAATATTAGACCGAGAGGTCGCGCAACCCTTAAGAGAGAAGGGGGGTCTACATCAAGTTGTATCGGAGCTGAAGTTTTTCTTGCAGATAGCAAGAAAAGGAGAGGAGACATAAGAGCTCGAATTTTTACTCTGTGTGTGACAGACAGTCAACACAATTCCACCAAGGAGATGATTGGAACCACCTTTAGCCAATCGAGTTGTAGAAATGGATATGTGAGAACTTCTTGCAAGATTAGAGGTGATGGAGGTAGTGCAGAGGAGAGCACCTGATTATGGAGACATCAGTGATATAGAGAGAGAAGAAGTAGAAGATGAATAAGATGCAGGAGAGGATGTTGTCAAAGAACACTTGCTGAGAGCAGTTGCTAGATTCAGAGTCAGATCTAAGATAGAGGTCCCAATGCATGAAGTAAATTTAGATTATGAAGAGTTGTTGGATTGGATAATATCCATGGACAAACATTTTGAATATGAATAAGTCGATGAAGAGAAAAAGGTGAAACAGGTTGTCACCAGGCTAAAAGGACATCCAACGATGTGGTGGGATGAACTGCATGCTGAGAGGAGAAGAAAATGCAAATAGAATATAAATAATTGGGATATAATGGTAGCCAATATGAAGGCTAAGTTCATGCCCAAAGATTATCAAATCAATCTGTTCAAGAAGATGCAGAACCTAAGACGGAAGGGAATGATAGTTAAGGAGTATACAAAGAAGTTTTATAGGTTGAACATCAGAACTGGACAAAGAGAGAGAGATGAAGAAAAGGTTTCCAGATATATAAATGGCCTGATATATGAAATCCAGGATGAGCTCAGCATGATGTTAGTAAAGACAATGGAGGATGCTTAAAATTTTTCATTCAAGGCAGAGGAGAAGTTCGCCAGAAAACAAAGCCAATGAGGAAGAGGAAAAATCCCATCCCCAAATAGAGGTAAGGGAGTTACCCATGACAAGGCACATAAGTCTAAGGATGAGGCTGACAAACCACACAGTCACTTGAAAAGAGGAGGAAGTTCCAAAGGAAGATAGGGTGGTGGAAGAAGTTCTTCTAGAGGAAGAGGAAGAAGAGCAGGAGTACAAATAAGATGCTATGCATGTGGAAAGAAAGGGCACATGTCTTGGGAATGTCCCGAGAAAAAGAAAGGAGGAAGAGGTGAAGATGACATTTCAGAAGCATAGAGAAGAGATCTTGAAGCAAAGGGAGTAGAGGATAGAAGATCCCTGATGTTGAGGAAGGTTCTCTTGAAACTAGAGGCAAGAGTTGAAAAGTCGGTGTAGAGAAATAGTTTCTTCAGAACAACTTGCAAGACTAAAGACAGAGTATGCAAGGTGATAATTGATATTGGGAGAACTAATAGCTTAGTATCCATAGAGATGGTGGAGAAATTCGAGTTGGAGACAACTGCACATCCAAAGCCATACAAAGTCTCATGATTGCAGAAAGGACACTGGGTAATGGTTACTAAACAATGTTTGGTTGAATTTAATATAGAAGGATATAGAGATGAAATTCTATGTGATGTAATTCCCATGGATGTATGCCATATTTCGTTGGGAAGACGATGGCAGTTTGAAAGGAATTTCATTCATGATGGGAGGAAAAATACATACACCTTTGAGAAGAATGGTAGAACACACATGTTGCTTCCAATAGAGGAGAAGAAGGTGAAAGAGGAAGCCATTATGAACATACTTCTCATGAGAAGGAACGAACTCCTGAGAGAATTAAAGAAAGAACACGAGATGTAGTTTGTTTTGGTGAGGAAACCCAGAGTTATCCTTACAAGTACTTCAATGGATGATTTTCCTGAAGAAGTTTAGGAATTGTTGGATAATTTTGCTGACATAGTGGTGGATGAGCTTCCAAACTGATTTCCACCCATCATAAGTATTAGCCACCATATTGAATTGATACCAGGAGCAAGTCTGAAAAACAAAGAATCATAGAGATTCACACCTCCAGAGAATAAGGAGGTAAATAACCAAGTCCAAGAACTGTTAGACAAGGGTTTGGTCAGAGAGAGCTTGAGTCCATGCGCAATACCAACTGTGTTGATCCAAAATAAGGATGGAGGATGGAGAATGTGTACAGATGCAAGAGACATTAACAAGATCACCATCAAGTATATATTTCCTTTACCAAGAATGGTTGATTTAATGGACTGTTTAAGTGGAGAAAATTTCTTTTCTAAAATAGATTTGAAAAGTGGATATCACCAGATTAGAATGAGAGAAAGTGATGAGTGGAAGACAACCTTTAAGATAAATGAAGTTTTGTATCAATGGCTTGTTATGCCATTTGGATTAAGAAATGCCTCGAGTACTTTTATGAGGTTGATGAATGAAATACTGAAAGATTTCATTGGAAATTTTGTGGTTGTATATATGGAGGATATACTGATCTTTAGCAGGACTAAAGAGGAGAATTTGAGGCACCTGACACTAGTGATGAGGAGACTACAACATAAGAGTTTGTTGATAAATATGAATAAGTCCTCTTTTATGAATATAGAACTCATTTACTTGGGTTTAGTGATCTCTTCAAATGAACTGAAGATGGATCCAGAGAAGGTGAAAGCAATCAAAGAATGGTCTTCACTAAAGAGTATGTTTGAGGTGAGAAGATTCCATGGATTAGCAAGATTCTATAGGAAGTTCATCAGGGATTTTAGTGGAATTTGTGTGCCAATGATGGATACAGTGAAGAAGAAGCACAAGTCTTTTAAATGGATAGATGAAGCTGAGAGGATCTTAAATATACTGAAGGAGAAAATAACAGAGCAACTAATTCTGGTCTTTCCAAATTTTGAAAAGACATTTAAGGTGAGATGTGACGCAAGTGGAGTTGCAATTGGAGCCGTTTTGAGCTAGGATAATAGACTTGTTGCCTATTTCAGTGAGAATATGAATGAGACCAAGAGAAAATACTCCAAGTATGATAAGGATTTTTATGCCATAATTCAAGCCTTGAATAAGTGGAGACATTACCTTGTCCCGCAAGAATTTGTCTTGTATAGAAATAACCAAGATTTACAATTCATAAAAAGATAGGAAAAATTGAATCAGAGGCATGAGAAATGGGTTGATTTTATGAAGAATTTTACTTTTGTCATAAAACATATTGTTGGGAATGCTAACAGAGTTGATGATGCATTAAGCAGGAGATGTTTGATTCTACAGGAATTTCAGGTGAAGACCTTTGGGTTTGAACACCTTAAGGACATGTATTGTGATGATATGGATTTCAAGGAAGCATATGAAGGATGTGCTGAGAGACAGAAGCCAGTGGAAAAAGTATATGATTCAAGATGGATTATTGTTCAAGGAAAATCAGTTGTGCATACCAAAATGCTCAATGAAGGATAACCTTTCGAAGGAAATGAATAATGGAGAAGTGGTTGGACATTTCGGCCATGATAAAACATTTGCATAGTTGAGAAGTTCATACTATTGGCCAGGTATGAGGATAGAAGTGATAAAGTTTGTGAACAGATGTAGAATCTGCCAACATGCAAAAGGAAAAAAACAGAACACTGGATTGTATCAACCATTTCCAATACCAGAGAGGCCTTGGAATATAATAAGAGTGGATTTTGTGTTGGGACTGTCAAGAATGAAAAAAAGATTTGATTCCATATTTGTGGTGGTGGATACATTTTCAAAGATGGCACACTTTATCCCACGCCAGAAGACCAGTGATGCAACACATGTTGCAAATCTGTTTTTCAAGGAAGTTGTAAGAATTCATGGCCTACACAGAAACATTGTCTCGAACAGAGACACACAATTTGTTGGACACTTTTGGAGAACACCGTGGAAGAAGTTAGAGACATATTTGTCCTTCAGTTCATCTTATCACCCTCAGACAGATAGGTAGACTGAGGTGGTAAACAACATTTTGGGAAACTTATTGAGATGTTTGATCACTGAACACCATAATCAATGGGATCAGATTCTGCCACAAGAAAAATTTTCATACAATAACTCACTAAATAGGAGCACTGGAAAGAGCCCATTCCAAATATTGTATGGAATGCAACTTAGGGGAGTATATAAGTTGAGAGACTTGGAACATAGTGAGATCAGGAGCACTGGAGAAGAATATTTTGCTGCAGAAATGCAGAGACTCCATAGCCATATCAGAGAACAGTTACAGATTTCTAGCAAGGAGTACAAATGCAGATCTGATAAACATCCCAGAGAACTTCAATTTGAAGTGGGATATCAGGTTCTGGCACATCTAAGGAAATAAAGGTTCCCTAGGGGAACATATAACAAGTTAAATATGAAGAATATAGGACCATGTAAGATCTTGAGGAAGTTTGATGCAAACGCCTATGATATTGAGTTGCTAGATGATGTGGTCATCTCTCCCATATTCAATGTTTCAGACCTGTATCCTTACAGGAAATACGACATATAGGGATCAAAATATGAAGAGAATGTCCAGCGGGAGAAGCAAATGCCTATAGCAGAAAATCCATAGATGAAGAATATCGTTGATCGGAGGATCGAAAAAAACACCAAGAGGAAGACCTATTTTGAATATTTGGTCAAGTGGAAGGGACATCCAATAGAAGATGTCAGTTGGGAAAATGAAGCTGATATCCAGAAGCATGGAAAGTCGGTGCAGGAGCTCATGGATAGGAGTCCATGAATTTTTGTCAAGGGGAGTATAATGTAGGAGCATCACTGGCAAGCACGAAGAGAAGAACCTCTCAACATCTGGGAGTCTATATGTAATCTCAATGCTGGCAATTGCAATAGACATTTTGAAGTACACCTTAACTCAGCACCAAAAAAAATATTTTGAGGTATGCTTGAGGAATCACAAGCGAAGTGGGAGTTTCCACTCTGTCTCTGGAATGAGAATAAACTAAGATATCCATAGGTTAAGTTTTGATGTACACAAGTATTCAGGGGGAAACCTAAGATCCCTATGAGATAAATAGAGGTTATGTACGCCAAAAAGAGGCTAGCTGAAATTTAGTAGGAGATTTATGAGTTTTCAGTTTTTGCTGTGATGATATTTGTAGCCATTTTTCACTTATGAATATAATAGAGGAAAATTGACCCAATGCACAGTGTGGACATTGTTTTGCAATTCTCTATTATTGTTCTTTCATGAATGAATGAATGAATTTCATTATGAGTAGATGGAACTGTGAATGTTAGGATAAGTTTCAATTGTTTCTCCTCTATCAAATGGTGCAAGGTGTGCACAAAGAATGCAAGGAGTGTGTTGACGAAATCTGTTTTGGTTCCGAAGATCAGAAGAGATAGAACACAAATTTCCCTTTGCAAGGAGTGTAAAGATACTGGTGCAAGGCATGCACAGTCATCCACAGGAATTTGAACCTTGCATAAAGTTCTGGTGCAAGGAGTGCACATATCTAAGATTCGACTAAATGTCGAAGGGAATTTATAAGAAGTCAAAGAAAAATAAAAGGAGAACACCCAGAGGGAGAGAGTAATTTCTCTTCGATAAATCCTTCGGTTATGATTTATCCAAATCCCTTAAACATAAGGACTGTATGGGAATTCAAACTATTCATGATACCAAAATCAAAAGGGATAACGATTTCCATAAGTTTGGACAAGATCCAAAAAACAGACTCGCAGGAAGAAAAAAGGTCAAAGACTTTGAATCCTTTGAAAATATTCTAAGTCTAAAGAAAGTGTAATCTCAGGGGGAAAGATATGGACCGTTCAATCAACGTCCATAAAATGAGGAGAAAGCATAGAAGAGGAAGGATCTCATTCATTTAGCCTAAGCACATAAGAATCATAGTCGTTTGATCAAGGTAAAGTGCATTAATGATAAACATTGAAAGTACATAGGAGGAGTGGAATTAAGAAATTATGAAATCATCGGAACCGTCCATCAAGGGCAACACATGGTGAGAGATCAACATTTCCCTCACTCATGACTCAGAGAACCGAAAGGAAGATTTATAAGAACTCACAAATTATGAAATCACGATTTGATCACAGTCGTTGATTAGAGGAGGGAGTTGAACCATAGATTTGGTCTTGCCAGGAGTTCACAACTCGGGAATTCAGAAGTAAGAGTTATAGGAACTCGTGGAATCTGAGTTCGCAATTTCGTCTGAGCTATCGGATTGAGGAGAGATATGGACCATTGGTTTCCTTGGAATATATCAAGAGTTCGGATATCGGGAGAAGGGAGGTGAGCAGTCCTCCAACTTCGTGAAGTGAAAATTCTCAATACGCGAAAAGGAAATCAGGACCATTGGATCACGAGGATTTTGGTCCATTGATTTGGCGCTCTGAAATATCGACATTTTGGGATTCATGAGTGAGCATGATTTAATCTGAGTCGTCAGATCGAGGGAGGATATGGTTCATTAGATATGAAGAATTGAGAGTTCAAACCTTGGGAGAATGGAGATAATCACATCGGGAGTTCTCGATACACAAAATCATGATGCACTCGAAATATTGGCCCACAGTCATAGTGAAGGGTCACATCAGTGAAGGAGAATAGAGGGACTATCATGCTAGGCTCCTGTCAGGATTTCAGAGGTTGGGAGAGTCAGGGTGACTCACATGAAAATACTCGATACGCAAAATCATGAAATTCCTTTTGTGTTAGGTGAGTGGTCATAGTCATGGTCATAAGAAGGAGGGGGCATATCCAAAGAAGAGCTAGTGTCTGATTGGCATAGAAGTTGAGCAACGCTCAGGTGATAACCTGCGGGTATCATACAACTTGCGTCTTTGGATAAAGGACCTATGTAAGTGGGTTTGGGGTGTAGCAGAGACCCATATATTCAATCCGACTCAGTTTCTTGATCAATCCTAGACCGGGAGGTTATGCATCCCTTAGGGGAGAAGGGGGGTCTGCATCAAATCCCTTTTCCTCCTTTGTCCTTTTTGGTAATTCTGAAGTTTATTAGGAGAGTGAGTCTCCTCATGAAAGTAACTCTGCCTCTTTCACCCTCCTTTCTTGGTATGAGAAGCTAGATCTTCATCTTCATCTTCCCTTAGAATGGCTTCTTTGTTTTAAACTCTTGCTTCTTCCTTAACACACTCTTCCCATAAACTATCAAATTGGAGTTTTTCTTTCCTAACACACACTGTTTGGATAAAATCATCCCAAGATCTTGTGATACCATTGAGATAAGTAATCACGATTTCTATAATGCCCCATATTTAGGCTTTAGGTAGTTAGAACCTTGATCTTTCTCATCTTAGTAATTCATTGCTTAAACAACTATTTGGACTCAACAATGTTCATATAGACATTTGACAAGTGTACATCTTGACCTATTTATGTGTTGCATACTATTATTTTCATTGTTATATGCTCATGATGATGATAACTCTTTGATTTGTTTAAACATGCAAATTAAGATATGAAATTTAGGTACATGGATATTGACTCAAATTTATTTTATGAATGCATAACAAAGGCAAGCCATGATAAAAATAAACATAGATTTCTTAATTGAACGCCAATACAGATATGGATTCTTATATGAAATTATGATCTATATGCATAGGTATGAGTTATTGGTGAACTAACCTACAGGTCGATGAGCTATGTGATAGCCAAATGACTACAATGATGAGGTAACATGGATTTCGTAGACATCAAGAAGATAATGTATGTTATAAGTTGTACTTATGGTTTAATTTATGGTTTCAAATATTGCTATGATCTGTGGTAAGTGTGGTTTTGACAAGACACACGACTTTCCCAGAGTGGATGTTTGATGACGTGACTCTAAGAACAGTAGTTGCACAGTATAGCTCGATATAGGGTGTTGACCCTAGTTCTATGAGGAGGGGTGGAGGTATTTCCCACGGTTTATCCTCCGAAACCTAGAGTCATGGGAGGGCTGTGTGAAGTCACGCTCCCCTAGACGTGTGATGGTGACTGCTAGTTGCCTCTTGGGGAAGCTTGGTCGAGATGTATGACACTTCCACTTATGGGTTCTATCTGGATTTAGGTCAATATAGTTGACGCTCCAACTTAGTCCAACAGAGGAAAGGATAGGATGGAAGATGGAAGTAGGTTAGGAAGGAAGGATGCTTCGATGTTAGTTGAGAATACTGATTGGGGATTAGAGATGCCACTATTGTTTACTCACTTGGTTCCTACCGTGTTTAAAACCCTATTTGATTTCCTATTGATATTTTAAGTGTGACAATGAGTTATTGATGAATTGGTGTAATTTAGTTCGTTAAAATTATTAAATGATGCATTACTTGATCTGTTGTCCTACATGTCTTGGTGATCATATAGGAAATATGCACTAGAGGCAATGATTGTTTATCATTAGTACATGCATAAGATATGTGTCCACTAGCTATGCACACATACCCTACCCATGTATACTAGTATATGTAATTAATGTATTAATTATTAAAATAAATTATTAACTATTTAATTGAATGTTTATTGAATATGTAAATTATATTGCGTACAAATATCTAGAAGCATTAAATACTTTCTTGACTTTGATAGATGGTGGGTTTGATGAATTAAATGAGCATGGTGGAGTGTTATGTACATTTTGAGGAAAATTATCAAATAACATTTATTATCTAGCATGAGAATAATGACTTTTTATTTTATTTATTGTTGTTTAATGCAAGTCATTTATATTTAGTTTTATTTTAATATTTTCCCAAAATATCTAGATAAGGAAGGTTGATGGATAGTAATGAGGCAGGGGTTGAGGAGACTTGGCGAAGTGTGTATGGAAACTTGATAAATAGGGAGAATAAGTAGAGAGGAGAGGATGGAGAGGTTGTGAAACTCTTGGAAGATGTGATTCTTGTGATAGTTTTCTTTGAGAATTTGTGCTTTGTTGTTCTTGGAGTCACGGGCACGGAGGGCCAAGAAAACGAAAGGTTTCTTGGAGGTAGGAAGTCGGCTAGGCTCCTAGTTGGCAGGGAGGATTCCATTGTTTCACTCTGGGAAAGCAGGAAAAGAATGCTTGGAAGCACCTAGGACTACATTGCAACTGATGAGCTTCTACAAACTGAGGAGGTATTTTTCAGTGATATTTTTGTTATTGATATTTTGGGTATACTTATGTTTTAAGTTCTTAAATCTTAAAGTTAGCCTACTACTTATTTCATCATGTTATTAGACTTATCATTGAGAAGATGTACAAGAAATGTGTAAATAAAAATCAATGAAATAATGCTTAAACAAAGTTGTTAATGTGTAAGTATTTAAATAAATGGTTAATTTCTTAGCATCCTGTGGATGGGTGCTACAATTTCATATTCATCTACCTGGTCTCCAATTGCTTCTAGTTGTTCATTGAACTGAGAAATCCTAGAAAAATAATGTTGAATTGTTTCTCCCTTTTGCATTTTAGCAATCTTGAGTTGGGTTCTCAAATTCATCTTCCTGTTAATATTTCTTCCTTCACACATCTTGGATAGGTCATCAAATATTTATTTTGGTGTATCCTTGGAATACACTTGAGGGATCAAGTGGTATTTTATGGAATCTACAATTATTCTCTTTTCCCTAATCATGTCCTTCTTGTACTTCTCTTTGGCCTCATTTCCTTTTTTCTATAGAACATTATTCTTTATAAATTACACAAGATAATTTTCCTCGAGAATGAGACTAATTCTTTATTTCCAAGAACAAAATTTTTTCTGCACCTTCTAAATTTTCATCAAGCTTAGTGCTTGAGTGCATTTTGGCCCTGAGGATGGAAAAATGAACAAAATTGGAAGTGCTCAAAAAATGAAACAGACCTTGTGAGAAGATCGTTGGGATGAGGTGATTTGACTGGTGTTGGTTGTTTATTATAATTCCAATATTTGACCTCTGAAACTTGACATGCACAAATATGGACAAGTAATTCTAGGTTTTCTAGTTTTCTGGTACCATTCAAACCCTAATTTTGACTTTTCAAAATATTTAACCACTGGAATACTTCATCCAGGCTATCAAAAAATGCACTATGGTTGGGCACAAATCCCAATGCTATCCTTGGTCAAATATTCTTTCTCTGTAAAAATACCTTATTTTCTTGTCCCAACAACCAAGAGATGTAAATACCTAGTAACAATGTTATTATTCATTCTATCTATGATACCATGTTAATTTTTAATGTTGTTATTAACTTATATCCAAATTACATGAGCATTCAATACACCAACAAAATATAAGGATCACTGAAATAAACAAAATCAAAAGGTACACACTATTTTATCTTGGGAAACCCTCACGGGGAAGAAAACCCAGCAAAAACTTCCTCAATATAGATAGACCAAAAAATGAATACAAGATCCTCCTCTACTCCTTCACTAGGAAGAGTACCACACCAATTAATCAAGATATACAAATATATAGAACAAAAACATCCTTGATGTCACCCCTAGTTGTAGTAGGTTCTCCTCCAAGACTTGCACACTACAGAGCTAGTTGGTGAGTGTGTCAAAATGAGGTGCTAGCCGACCTAGGTCTAGGCTGACCTATCACTTTACCCTCTTAATTTACATTTAATTTTCAAGGCACAAAGGGGTATACTTTTACAAAGGCACAATAGGGCCTAATTATTAAATATAATATAATAATATTATTCAACATTCCCTCTTAGGTAGAATATTCTTTGAAATTACAATATTTCAATAAAAAGTGAAACCATAAATTATATTGCCTCGCTACCTTTGTGAAAAATAATTTATCAGGTACATAATATGGAAGAAAAGAAGGATTTTATTTTGAGAAAAATATTCTTATGATACTATGATTTTCCATTTTCTCTATCGTCCCCTTTTTCTCTAAAAATTTGCCAGCTTCAATAGATATCTTGGGAGTGATTTAGCCCAACAAATGTTTTTTGAAGAATGAAAAAAAGTCATTATAAACTTCATAGAAAAATATAGGGGTTTATGCCTCCATATTGTCTGATACCAAAAGTTAACGGGTTCTGTTTCACAATTTTCCCTTTTACAGATAGTCAAATTTGGGAATTGGCAATAGTGCATGATAGAAAATATCAAATAATAGGCCATAAAGAATTTCATATCCTTTTTTGTAATGCAATAATTGGGAGGCAATTTCGATGGAAATGAGCTTCCCCCAATCAAAAATATATTTTTCTTGGACTGGAAAATACATAATATACAAAATCATTCAAGATATAGAAAAAGTATTCTCCTCACCTATTACTCTGGTAAATAGCCACGGAATTTCTCGATAGGGATTCTTTAAATATTCAAACTAGATTTTGGCTACACCTGTTGGGACAGACACATGATTCTCCAAGCACTTCAGAAGGAGGTCGAGCCCATTATTATGTTTCTTCAAGAATTATTTGCAGTATTCACCTTTGAAAGTGAGGGTCTGCTCTGGAAGCTTTAGCATTTTATGGAAGACTTGAGGTGAAAGAGAAATTGGATAATGTCCCTAGAGCTATATAATCCTTTTGATTTGGTACGTACTTTTCCACACATCATGCAACAATTTACTTACAATGAAAAATCTGTGTAACACAGCCAATATGATAAATACCATATGTCCAAATTTTGTTCTCGTCTTTATGTGCATCAGGAGGGGAGGAATAATACTAGTATTCTCTCGACCATTGGAAGTTCTGATCTTTGGGTCCAGAAATATTTAGAGTGTCACCAAAGAACTATTATCAAGTTGATGCTGGAATTAAGTTGACATAACTATTTCTTCGGCTGGGTAATGGTCACAAATAAGCCTTTTATGAAAGAAAATAATAGTTTAATCCATTGGAAAATGAAGATTAAATGAGAATTTAATGAAACGTTCCTTGAGCCTTTCTCCATTAATGAAATCCTTTTTGGGGCCTCTGCAACATTTGTTAGAACTTAAACATTACTTAAGTCTTATTGGGAAAAGAAAAGTAATGGCAAGAACAGGTGTGAAACAATTTCAATATAGAAATTTTGTGAACCCGTCAACCTGCAGTTGTAGAGATGATAAAAATAAACTAAGTACAGAGGAGCGATCATTTCGACTCATGTGCATGAAAAAATGGAATACTTGGGAACCCGACACCTGCAATGAAGCTAAAGGTTAAGTGATAGTTGAAATGTATATCATGAAAGTTGAAGTGCAATGTGAGGGTGTTATAGCATGATTTGCCTCACCATTTCTATATTGCACAGAGGGCCTTTTTCCATTTCCCTATGAAAACTTATCAAACCCCTTTTTGATAAATCCAGAGCCAAAATTATATATTTTTCCACATATATGCTTCCTAACTGCTTTGCAAGATGCGTATATGCTTGCTGCTCCACTACAACTCACGTATATCAGGATTCGTTCCGACTTGGCCCTTTAGTTGCATTCTGGAGGCTATAAGAGCACAATTTCAAGCTCTAGAAAAAAGAGAGAGAAAGTATTCAACTTTGAGAGAAAAGTTACTCTGGAGAAATTACTTCATATTGAGTCTGCATCCCTTTGTCCCTCAAGTCTGAACATAGTGTTGAACCCCCAAGCTCTTCCCTTATTGTCAAGAGTATCTCATTATCTCTTTTCTATGATCTTTCCTTTGGTGGAGGATTGAAGTGGTGCAGACCCAGTTGGAAGGAACTTGGTTTCTTGGTTTCAAACCCTGCCGACACGAAAGTTTGTAATGTTGATACTTCTGTTGATCAATTATTAATAGAAATACTCCTTTCCCATCCTATCGATATCTTGAAAATATATGATTATTATCCATGGGAATGTTTGTAATGTTTATTAATGGATTGTTCTATCTAATGTGCTAACTCATTTTATATACTTTCACTATATACTTGCATCGCTTGTTTGTTGAGAACTTCTTGCAGGTGTAAAGCTTTGGGTCAAAGTGCTCAACGGTGGAACGACATCAAATGCTTGGATCGAGGTAGGCTTATTCCTTGTATTGGAAATTAGTTTATATAGAACATGTTGGAATTGAGTTTATTTCTGCATTCATACCTATCTGTTGTGGTTTACCCTTGGCCATAGAGAGTTTTTCCCTTGTAACAGAATTGGTGACTCCGCTGGGGAGAGATCTTCCTTCTAAGGGTTGAAGTATTTTTCCTTCTTACATTTCTCTTTTTCCTTTGTATTTATTGTCTTATCATAGTTGGACAGAGTCTTCTCACTCTGTGTTACACCTCAATATTGCTCACTTCGATAAGTGTCATAAGTGTCGCATGTCCCTCTCAACTTTCGCAAGTGTCGCATGTCATTCACAAGTGTCACAAACGTCAAAAAAAGCACACTTCCATGATGACGGCAGCAAGGATACATCTAGAATAACTCAGACACTTGATTTGGAGGAGAGAGAATGATTAACTAAAGTAAAGGAACTCTTACCACCTAAAAGGAGCTCTTAAACAAGGGTTTTGAAGGTGAGTGCTCCTCTGCATCAGCCTTAGGAGTGTTGGTGCTCCCCTATAAGGTCTTAGGGAGTGTTATAACGCCCAACTACCCCTCTGAAGGAGCATTATTCATCCTTGGAGTGTTGGCACTCCCCTCAAGCTTCCTAGGGAGTGTTATAGCACCTTGATGCGCCTTTTGAGGGAGCGCTGTCTAATCTGGGCAGTGGTTGGCCCGTTGAGGAGAATAAGGGAAGGATATTTCAAGTTTGGAAGGAAGTTGAATTAAAATTCTTGGTTCTATCAGAAGATCCTTGATCTAAGGAGGGAATTCCTCAACCTACCCTAAAGATACCTCAAGAGGTTAAGTCTCTCTTAACCTATATAAGTAGGCTCTATGATGGTGAAAAGGGGGAAGAATTGCTAGCATGAAACTTATGATCTCATAGGAAGCATACAGTCAGATAAAGGAGAGTGATCAGTGAAGCTGTTATCATCCAAGTCGTGGATCTTTAGAGTAAGGGTTAGATGAAGGGGACTTGACGAAGCTGTCGCATTCGCATCTACGATTGTAAGTACTGATGTCGTTATTCTCATTAATATGACACGCTTGGCCTGTTTCTTTCTAGTTTGTGTCTGATCTTACATGAACTTATCATTTTTATATAGATCTATTTTCAAGCTAATATCAATAGAGTAGGAAGTGTTCATACTTTTCTTGTCTACAGGACTCATCGAGGAGAGAAAGATTGGAGCTCGACTCGGAGTGTGCAGGGACAAACGTCGATAAAGAGGTAATTTTGTTCTCCTTCCTTCTCATGAATTAGTTTGTATAGATTTTAAAGGAAGTCAATGTCCACATTAAGCACTTTCTGTCTTATAGTTTAGGGTCTATCTCTTTGAGGCAATCTACCTATCCCCAGGGAGATTTTCCTACAATAGAAACTGACAACTCCACTGGGGACAATCGAATCAGAACTTTTGGTTTTGATTTATCCTTATAGAGATTTTCTTACAGTCTGATTGTTTTTAGACCTTGCAATACCCATTTATCTGATTGCACTTGATGATTGATTCTTTACCCCATCACACTTAGCCTGATTGTCAAAATTTGACTGAATTTTGGGTTTTTTGGACTTTTTTCTGAGCTTTAGGACTCCAACGCTCCCCTGCCTTGTTAGCAAGGTGACAATGCTCCCTTAAGCTACTAGACAGAGCTTTATAATGCTCTGGTGGCCCTTATACTAGAGTGCCAACCCTCTTTTGGCCAAAAACACTTTCCAGAATTGCTCTTTTCAGGGTTTTACCCCTGTGTTTCACTTGTTGAGTCTCCCTGTGAGTCAATGCTTCTTCTTTCTTAGCTTTTACATCTTTATTTTTGAAGAAAAAACACCTTGCTGCTCAAATTTTGTAGCCTTCTTCACTGTTGTTTTGAGTTTTTCTACTGTTTGGAGTTTTGAAACCCATGCATTGTCTTTCTCTCCTTTTTCACTGAGCGAAAAACTCTGGTGAAGGTCATCAGAGGCCTACAGATTTTTCATTTGGTTTTAGTTAAGATCATTGTTCCTTGACATTTATGTTGGTGTAAAGTTCTTGATTTTTCTTTGATTGTTTCTTTTCTTTCGCTTCTTGTTTTGATCACAACGAGAGGGTGTATTGTTTGTATGATTCTTTCTTGTGTTGGTCTGATTTTCATTGATCCAAAAAGATAATTAGCAAGATGAGCATTGTTTTGAATTAATCATTATTCATATACAAATAATAAAGAGACATCTCCATGATTGATTTTGCATATTAGAAGGTATTTGAAAATTTTTAGCATCACATCAGATTTGACTGAAGAAAATTTCTTTGAGGACATTCCTTATTGGTGCTTGTTAGTGAAAAGAACTCTCTCTCTCCCTTAGTTAGATGTTCATCGAAAAGAAATTATTGCTTATCATATTTGATGCATTTTTGGGACTGAGTCATAATTCCATCCGTTTCAGTTCCATGCACCCCTTTTGAGTAAAGAACAGCTATAAAATGAACGCTAATTAAAAATTGTTTAGAACATTTTCTTTTATAGGATCCTCCACCAACAGTGGACTAGGATTAGTACTTTGGATTAGGTTGTGAACATAACTCTCCAAAGTTTCCAAAACAAACATTAGCATCCTAAGTTAGGGAGAGTCAAATCCAATTATCATATTAGTCTGCCTAGGATCCCCCTCTCACACAGGGGTTACACACGAGGTCGCATTCGGGTGAGTTACAGAGATTATCCCTCCATGGTTCAACTGTTTGTAGTGGTCGGATCGTATATTGGGGGTCACTGGAAGGTATACCCATGATTATGTGTGGGAGCCTTTCAAGTTGATTTCAGACTTGTTATCCTGCCCATACGTTCCAATTGGACTGTCGACTGTACCCGCCCAGGGGCTGACTACGAGTTGGTGACCTTAGTAGCCACAGTCTTTAGGGTATCACACAAGGTGACGGTGAAGGGAAGTCTCATTGTACCTGGAACAGACGTTGGTCAAACTCACTCGGGCTCCTTGGAGGGTAAATCCACAATTACTACATGGAATCTTGCACCAAGGCGTAAGTCCATTAAGCAGGTCACCAATGTAACTGATCCACCCGCTCTATCCTCGCCCCTTCCTATTTTGATCTCGCAACATTGGATTTCATCACCAACTAGTGGTTTCATCATAGGAAGGTTTGTTTGATTGATTGCTTCTCAGATTCATAGTGTGTGTTGTTTGTTTTACTTAGTGGACCTTAGGTCGAGTCAGTGTTAATGGCATCAAATCCTGGGAGTACCAATGGAGGAACCCCTTCTCCTGGGGAACCTTATACCTTTCCTTCATTTGGAAACTTTGGTCCTCCATATGTTGCCACACTGAGTCTTCCAGGTCTCACTATTGGATTACCAGTTTGGTTGTTCCCCACTCCGGTGATCCCGAATCCTCCCAATGTTTCAGTTGCATATAATACTTTGGATGTCAATACACGACCCACACATCAACCTCATGTCGACTTTTCGCTTTCTTCATCCATCAAGTCTCCTTCCATTTCTCCTTCTTCGCCTAGTGAAAGCTCTAAAGCAAGTAGGCAGGTTGATCAGAAGAAGAAGAAACGGAAAGAGAAGAAGAAGAAAAAGAAGAAGAAGAATCCGAAAAGGACAAAGGCCCCAACAACATCAGATGTTGGCTCTAAGAAACCAGTTACTGTTAATAGTACTAGGAGTGTTGATGAGGTCAACAAGATTAAAATGAAGAATCAAAAACCCAAATTCCCTTGCAGCCTTTGTAAGGGTGACCACTTTCTAAGGGATTTCCCCGGTCTTACCCAGGTCTTATAGATGTGGTCCTCCACGTCATCGGCCTCTGTCAGTCATGTTGATGATACCCCATCAACTAGTGATGTTGAGGTTGGTAAGAAGAAGAAAACTGTCAAATTCCCTTGCATGTTATGTAAAGGTAATCATTACTCCCACCTTTGTCCTCGCATGGACGAGGCTTCTTCTCTTTTGGAAAAAATTCAACTTCCAAAAGGTTATCGTAAGCTTTCCTCTGGTCCATCATTGGTTGATGGACTGGTCAATCTGGTTCCATCCCCGGTCATTCTAGTTGATCAGGTGGTCAATCTAGTTTCCTCCTCGATTGAACCATGAACCCAAGTAGTTAATCTAGTTCTATCATCGATCAGCCCCGATCTTCATCAAAAGAGTGACACCAAAGTGGTTGATCTATTTTCATCCTCAGTCGATCCCTCTCTCCCGTTAGAGAGTGACACCAAAGTAGTTGATCCGTTTCCACCCGTCGACCCCATTCTTCCCTTGGAGAATGAAACTCAAGTGGTCGATTCGGTTCTGCCATCGGTCGATCCCACTCCTCCTTTGATGAGTGCCAAAGTGACTGATCCAGTCCCTTCCTTGGTTAGTCCCACTTTTCCTCTGAAGAGTGCCAAAGTGGTTGATCCAGTTTCTCCATCGGTTAATCCCATTACTCCATTGAGGAATGTCAAAGTGACTGATCCAGTCCCTTCCTTGGTCAGTCCCACTCTTCCTTTGAAGAGTGCTAGGGTGGTCTATCCAAGTCCACCATTGGTTGACCCAATCCAATCATCGATCGATCCTACTCTCCCTCTAGAGAGTAAAACCGATACTGCCCATGTTCTTCTCGTTAATACAGACTCTACTATGCCAGGGGACAGTCCTCCTTTTCTTGTGAAACCCCCTCCAAGTAATGAGGCCATCCTTTTTGATTGGGGTGTGCTAACTTGACCTCATCTTCCCTCTCACATTCCTCGCCATATTACAGTACAAGTTCGTGGTCGGGACGTTCCTCAAACATTGATAGATGAAGGCGCGTACGTTAGTATTTTGTCTTTTGTTTCTTGGTATGATTTGGGTTGTCCGCAGCTTGCATCGGTTACGTAGAATCTGTTAGCTTTTAACAGAAGAACTAGTCAACCTTTAGGGATCCTTCCTCAGTTTCTTGTAACTTTGGGAGGGAAAACTGTCTTTATCGATGTCATGGTAGTACGAGACCCCTTGTATTTCACTTTATTCCTTGGGTGGGATTATGTCTATGCCATGAAAGCTATTGTATCCACTCTTTTCCATGTGATATATTTCCCTCACGATGGAAGAATCGTGACTATTGATCAACTTCCATTCATTAGCCCCAGCTGGGTTACCTCCCTAACTGGTTCTTATATGCAGACAGTATCGCCCCCGCCGCATGTCAATTATGTGGCATTGTCTCCCATGACCTCAACTTCCGATGATTTGGATCCAGTCGTTGACATGGTGATCTCTTCGGTAGGATTATTGGAGCCTGATCTCCTTACCCCTATCACAACCCTTGACATGTGTTCCTTCCAGAGTGATTCTCTTCCATCCAACAAAGATCTCTTGGAATCCATGACCAAGTTTTTCCCCTTGACATGGTATCCTTCCAGAGCGTTATCCTCTTGGAAGCCATGATCAAAGAAGAAACCATGAGCATAGTTTCTCTTCTCTGTGGCAAGCTCGTTAAAAAATGAAACAGAGGTTTTGAGCATAGTTATTTTCTTGTGTCAAGATCGTTAAAAAATGAAACAGTCACCTCTCTTAAACCTTATTTTCATCCACCCTTCTCCTTTTTCTCATCTACTAGATAAATTGGTGATGACCTCAGAACCGGTGAATGAATCGAATCTTGGAGGGCATGTCTCCAACCTTTGATGATCTTTTTGGAGTTAAGCCACTAGCTTTCAAGCTGGGGGCGTACCGAGCTTAGTCTTTGTTCTTTCTCATGCTCATAAATACATGAGAATGCATCCGGGTATACTTTTATCTCTTTTTCATACCCGTATGGACACACAAAAAAGGAACCCCCCTGGAGTCATCTTTAAACCCTTTTCAGACTCTCTAAATATGAAAAGATTTCCGAGTGACCTTGCTTCCTTTCACACTTGTTAAAAGGTTCGAAAGGGCATGTTTTGAGCGATATTTTATCTCTTTTTCAGTCTCGTTAGACTACTGTACGAAAAAGGAACTGAGAGAGTTCTCTTTTAAGTGTTTTTTGAAACTCTATAATCCTAAAAAACCTTCGAGTTTTCTATCTTTGGACTTGCTAAAGCACACATTGACAAGCCCATACAGGATCGAACCCTTACTTCTTCCAGTTCGTTAAACAAAGGAAGAGGAAATTACCGAAGGTGAGTTATATAGAGCATGTATTATCCTCCTCGAGATCATTAAATAAAAAAGAGGTACTCGTCTATCTGGATGGGGGAAAATTGAAAGAAGCAAGCCAAGCAGTCTCTTGAGAACATTATCAAGCAATTCTTAGAGTCACCCTTGAACACAACACTTTTTCTTTTGCACACATTATAACCCACTGAACCTCTATACTGAGCCAATCATTTGAGTTTCTTTCACTCCTTTGGGTCACCTAACGTAAGTCACAACATCCACTGCATCATCAAGTTTTGGTCCATGTCATGTTTTGTTGTTGTGCCTCAGTGTTCAAGGGAAGTATCTGCCTCTAGAGTCAGCCATCCCAAATATCTTGCCTCAAAACCTGTGTCAGTCCACGTCCTTTTGATCCACCAATTACATCTCTATGTATGTTTCGTGTCATTAATGGGGGATACATCAAGGCCCTCCTTCGACGAGCTTATTCCTGTCGACCTCAGCACATTATCCGGGAATTAGGCTTAGAAACTAGTTAGTACTTTGGGACTTGCATGCCTCAATGGTAGGCCTCCTCACATTTGATAGTAGGTTTACATGATTGACCTCTGATCGGATTATTCCATGAATGTTCGACTCTAGCTCATCCATTCACATTCATTGGAATGTACTAGGGTACCTTGGGAATCATTGACATTAATGGTGATCTCCCTCACACTTGTTAATGGTTCACACCATTGACCGATAATCAAGTGGTTTCTGCCATGTTCGACATCAGGACATCTATTCACATGGTTATAATCGTACCACATTGGGATCGGTAAGAAGACCCTGGGTTGAGTGATCACTTTGATATATACTTTGCCCAGGTTGCAAAGGAGTTTCTCTTGGATGAATGATGCATACACTGTTACATAGATCTACTTTGTATTGGTCATGGCTATGTCTTGTCACCTCATAGATCCACTGTGTATTCTTCATGGCTACGATCAGTCTAGGTCATCAGAGTATAGATCCACATTGTATCCTCAGTGGCTATACCTTTTTATCGATATAATTATGGATCCGTAGTGTATTTTATGGTGGCCATATCTTGCAAGTCTTGATCACCCAAGCATAGGTATTCCTACCTTGGGTTTTGAAATATGTCATGATATTTGTTGGATGTTTGTGTGCAGCTTCCGTCAGGTTCTCCAAGTCCACAGCCTTGCTTGAAAATCTACAAAGAATTTCAGTTATCATTTTTCATCTTCTAACTTCATACTTTGGGGGGAAATCTGTTACACCTCAATATTGCTCACCTCAATAAGTGTCGTAAGTCTCGCATGTCCCTCTCAACTGTCGCAAGTGTCGCATTTCATTCACAAGTGTCGCAAATGTCAAACAAATCACACTGCCATGATGATGACACCAAGGAGACATCTAGAATAACTCAGACACTTGATTTGGAAGAGGGAGAATGATTAACTAAAGTAAAGGAACTCTTACCACTCAAAAGGAGCTCTTAAACAAGGGTTTTGAAGGTGAGCGCTCCTCTGCATCAGCCTTAGGAGCATCGACGCTCCCCTATAAGGTCTTAGGGAGCATTATAATGCCCAACTTCCCCTCTAAAGGAGCACTATCCATCCTTGGAGCGTTGGCGCTCCCCTCAAGCTTCCTAGGGAGCCCTATAGTGACCTGATGCCCCTTTTGAGGGAGTGTTGTCTAATCTAGGCAGTGGTTGGCCCATTAAGGAGAATAAGGGAAGGATATTTCAATTTTGGAAGGAAGTTGCATTCAAATTATTGGTTCAATCAGAAGATCCTTGATCTAAGGAGGGAATTCCTCAACCTACCCTAAAGATACCTCAAGAGGTTAAGTCTCTCTTAACCTATATAAGCAGGATCTATGATGGTGAAAAGGGGGAAGAATTGCTAGCATGAAACCTATGATCTCATAGGAAACATATAGTCAAATAAAGGAGAGTGATCAGTGAAGCTGTTATCATCCAGGTCATGGATCTTTTGAGTAAGGGTTATATGAAGGGGACTTAACGAAGCTGTCGCATTCGCATCTACGATTGTAAGTACTGCTGTCATTATTCTCATTAATATGACATGCTTGGCCTGTTTATTTCTAGTTTGTGTCTGATCTTACATGAACTTATCGTTGATAGATAGATATGTTTTCAAGCTAATATCAATAGAGTAGGAAGTGGTCGTACATTGTTTGTCTATAGGACTCATTGAGGAGCGAAAGATTGGAGCTCGACTTGGAGCGTGCAGGGACAAACATCGATAAATAGGTACCTCTGTTCTCCTTCCTTCTCATGCATTAGTTTGTATAGATTTGAAAGGAAGTCAGTGTCCACGTTAAGCACTTTTTGTCTTAGAGTTTACGGTCTATCTCTTTGAGGCAATCTACCTGTCCGCAGGGAGATTTTTCTACAACACTCTGGGTCTGAGTTTTCAGCCTTTTAACCTTGCCTATCCTTTTTCTAAAAGATATATGCCCTTTTCTCTTTAAGCTGAGCATATAACACTTCCCCCTTGCTTGTTTGATTGGTTTAGTGACTATTGGGTAGGTCTTGAGGATCACTGAGCCTTGTTAGGTCTCTGTGGTACTTGTTGAGATTATCTGGGATGACAGGAAACCTTTTTGGAGTTGAATTTTTGGGCAACATCTTTCTCTTTGGTTTTTGTTTTTGATTTTTCCTTGGTAGTTGGGTTGTTTACTTAGCCGCTTGGTATTCTTCTCAAGTTATTTCTTTTATACACAGTAGAAGTTATATATCAAGTCACTTATCATTCCATGCATTTTCTTTTTAATACATTTAAAATACAAAAAATTAGTCGTTTTTCATTGGTTGGTATCTTTGTCTTGGAACCTTTATCATTAGCTTAGCACATTTAGTGAAAGATCGCATTTTACTTCTGAGTTGCAAGGCTAAAATTGAGGATTGCACTATTTTTATTTAGCATATCATTCACTGAAAAGTTAAAGTTAGGATTTGCATTATATCTAAATTTATTTTTATGTAGAGTCATAACACCATGAGTTTCATTTCCATACCTTTTTGAGTAATCACGACCAATAAAATTTACGCTTTAAACTAAAATTGATTAGTAATGATTTTATTGTTTAGGGTGCACAAACTAGCCTAGGATTTAGTGCCTTGGAATAGGATTTTGTGAGTAAACTTCTCCAAGGCAATTAAATCAACATATGTGTCTAAGACAGGGAGTTGAGAAATCCATTGTATAATTGGTAATATCAGGAGGCTCCGCTCACACCAGAGTTAAGCATGAGGTCGCACGAAGTTTGTTGAAGGGATAACCCCTGGATAATCACCTAGCGTCAAAGATATTTCTTTGGATTTATTTGTATTTGGGGATCTTTCTAGTATCCATACCCTTGTGAGAGGCGATACTTTCAAGGTTTCGGGCTTTGCTACCCTGCCCATACAGTAATCCAGACTTACAACTATTCACCTGTGCATCAGTTATACAGTGGTTTGTTAGTTGCTTAACTTAGGTTTCCCATAGGTTACTTGCAGGGGTTATTTTTCTTGTATCCTGAGTCAGATAGGGGTCGAACATCACACAACCTTTATGGAAGATTTCCTCTCTGGGGGGATATAATCGACTGGTTGTTAAGCCTACGTTGGCCCTTATAACTGATTATGTTACCTCCAAACTTTAGTAGGGATCCTCAGGGACTCTTGGACAAGACATACCTTCTTTAGCGAGGGAGGCCACTTAGCCACTTTAGCCCATTTGCATGCATATTGTCCATTTGAATTTTGGTATGCTCTTTGACTATTAGTTGACCATAGGATTTTGTGTTGAGTCTTTGTTATCATGGATAGTGGAGTTTCTTTTGCTCCCTCATTTACTACTACCGAACCCATGATGCCTACTCATTTCATGGGTATGGACACTTATGCTTTTTATAATGGTATGCAGAATTATGGTACTCAGTCAATGCCTTAGGTCTCTTATCATTTTTCTCATGGTATGTCTGATATGTCTTCGCACTTACCATCCTCTATCTCGCTTCCTTATGAGAATACAATTTTTGGGTCTAGGGGCATGATTCCTCCTTCTTATCCCTCTATGTTTGGTGGGAGTCATATCCTTCAAACACCTCTTACGGTAGGAGGTGGGAATGTTCCTTCCTATGAATCCACTATGTGAGAATTATGTTCCCAACTATGCAATAATTCTACTTATTACACTCTGTCCACCTATCCTTCTTCTGCCATGTTAGTTCCTACGAACACTTTTCCCATGGACGACCTCCATCTGGCCTCTAGTGTTTCATCTGGGGGAAGTTATTTTTGTAGTTTGGGCAACCCCCCTCACAAAGTTCCTTCGTCTGGGGGAAACATATATCCTCGCATGAGTAACCCTTGTCATGTTTCTTTCTCTTCGCAACTAGTTTCCTCAGTGTTGATTCCCTTACAACCCTTTATGAATTAGTATGGAGGAGGATACTATCCTGCTGGACAGGGACATGGTGTAAAATAGGATCCTTCTTGGCCTGGAATTTCTCAAAACCAATCTTTCCTTGGACCTTGGTCTCAAATTCCACAATTCACTACTGCCACAAGTCCAGTCACTATGTGTCATACTAGCATTATATCACCAACCTCTGCTAGTCATGTTGAATATTGGTCGACAACATCTGTGAGTCATGTTGAAGACCTGCAACCAGCTACTGCAAGTCGTGCTGGGGGAACAAGTCTAGTCATTGTGTTTCATACTGGAAGTATATCACCAACATATGCTAGTCATGTTGGATATTGGTCCACAACCTCTACGAATCATGTTGAAGACCTGTAACCAGCCGCTACAAATCATGCTAGGGGCACATGTCCAGTCACTATGTGGCATACTGGCATTATATCACCAACCTCTTCTAGTCATGTTGGAGATTGTTTGACAACCTCTGCGAGTCATGTTGAAGGCCTGCAATTAGCCATTGCAAGTCATGCTGGGGGCACATGTCTGGTCACTGGTAGTCACACTTTACATCCATCACCAGCCTCTTCTAGTCATGTTGGAGATCCATCACCAACCTCTGCTAGTCATGTTGGATATTTTCTACTAGCCTCTACAAGTCATGCTGGGAGCATGTCACCAACCACTGCAAGTCATGATGGGGGCATTCATATGATTGAGAATCCTAGACGTCTCAGACGTAAGCCTAGATTCCTTTGCAAGACTTGTGAAGAAAGTCACCTTACTCATTTGTGTCCTATAATTGTTGGAATACCAGAAGCGTGGGGCTCACCTAAGGGCCCTTCAGGTTCTGAGGCATCTATGGTTTTACAACACTCTATTCCTTCTTTGGTTGATACAACAGTCATGTCGATGCAATCTTTGGCTGACACCCCTTTTCCTTTCTGGGTTGATGCATAATTTGACCTTGTTGTCTCACATCCCATCTGACTTGTGGTCGTGTTGATGAAATATTCAACCGACACCTCTCCTATGTTCAGGATTGATGCATCTCTTGACCTTTTTGTCTCGCATATTTCTCAACCAATGATCATGTCGATGCAATATTTGACCAACAACACTCCTATTTTTTTGGGTGATGCACCTCTTGACCTTGTTGTCTCACATTCTATTCAACCAATGGTTGAGGAAGTGGTCGTATCGATGCAATATTCAATTGAACCCACTCTTCTCTTGGAGAGTGAAAAGTATAAGGAAGTGGTCACGCCGATGCAACTTTTGGTCGATCCCACTCTTCTAGTTCTGGTTCTATACCTTCTATGCCATGTCCTTATCATTTCTAGAACTTCACCTTCTAAACAAGAGAGATTTTTACTCTTCTTGAGTTCTCTCCCTCCAAGTCTTGACAAGGTTCCCTTTGATTTGGATGGTCTTGTGGGGCATCCAATGCCTCCACCTATGTATTTTCCAAGAATATACATTATCTGATATAACACAGAGACAATAACCTCCATCAACACTTTTCCCTCCTCGAATTGGAGAGCTTTGGGTCTTCCCGAGATTGTGTCGATTCTTCGTAAGATACTGACATTCCATAGAAGTTTGGCACGGGAGCCTTGGCCTCCCCCGTGACTTTTCACCTAGAATCTCCCAATGACTCCAAGTTAAGCCCTTTTCTGACTCGATCAAAAAGAAAAAAGATTGTCGAGCTATTTGTTCCTTTCACGCTCATTAATTTGGATTTGAAAGGTCACAAATATCAATTAAGCTCTTTTCTAAATCATTATTAAAAATTGAAAATATCACTGAGTGATTTTTTCCTTCCACACTCGTTAAAATTGGATTTGAAAGATCCTGAGTCTTAGTTAATCTCTTTTCCGACTAGCTATCAAAAATTGAAACGATCGCTAAGTGAAATTGTCTTTTTCACACTCATAAATTGGATTTGAAAAGACGTCTATTTGGCACAAGTTTACCCCTTTTTTCACACCAAGTAGACTAAAAGATATAAAAAAGGACATTTTTTGGCATTAAATTATGATTGCATCTCATGCCCTTGCTTGCAGCATTGAGCCTTTAGCTGGTTCTCACTTTGCGTTATAAACCATCGCCCAAGCAGTTTGCATCCTCAACCAAGAAGAGCCTTGTTTATATCCTTCGCAATTTGAAACCCTATACCTTGGAAGGAACATCACCCCGAGTATCCATCTCCCACATGCATTTCCTTGCATTGAGCATAGGTATGTCCCACTGTTGAAACTAGTTTTTCTTACTTGCGACACTCGTTCCCTCCTCTGTATCATAGCATTCACTTATTATGGAAAAAAAAAAGATGAGTGGGAAGGGAGTACTATATTGTAATTGGAAGCAGTCATGTCGCCATTGAATAGAGCACAAAGTTATTGAGTCCTAGTGTCATCATAATTTTGGGTTTAGCATGGCCTTAGGAAGCTGATCTTGTTACAGAATTTTCTCTATTGACTAGTTAATCTTCCATTCACTATAGAGAACATTATGGATGCCTCCTGCATATAGTTGTCACATCCTTAAGTCTATGTTGTCTGAGTCCACTGTATGTCTCATGCTCTTGTTCAAAGGAATTATATCAACCTGTGTTGGCCACTCCTTAGAAATATTGACTTCGCATGTCGGACATACCCTCAATTTGTCTCAGAGTCACATGATACTTTGGTCTTATGGTGCACCCTGGCCCTACTTTCATCATTGGTAGGTCACCTTGAACCCAACAATTGACATTTCATCATGGGTTGTTGACTGGGGGGTTTCCCTTGTGTTTGACAGCAAGACATCTATTCACACTTTGGGATTCGTGCAGTGTCTTGGATTCCATTAGCCTTATTGGTAGTTTCCTTGCCTTTGTCAACAATTTTCATCACTGGCTTCTATTCAAAGGGCCTTTTTCATGTACCACTTGCATTTGGAACACGAAAAATATGCATAGGGTCGTTGGCTCATGAACATGTTCTTCGTCTAATTTCCACCAAATCATGAAGCTCATGCTTTGTTCCTTGTGTTGACTGATGAGAGATGCTCTAATGCTCTCCTTTTAGCGGGTCTCTTTCCATCGAATTCAGCTCATGTATTCTGGATACAAGACTTAGAGTTTTATGAGTACCTTGAGGTTTGCAGTCATTAGTGGCATACTCTCTCGCCATTGACAGATGAGAATACATCAATGTCTCCCGATCAATGGATCTCTCAAATGTTTGACACCAGCTCCTTTATTCACATTTGTAGAGATGAACTCAGTGCCTTGATACCTACTTTCATCATTGGTAGGTTGTCTCACATTTGTTAACGATGTCTCATCGTGTTCGACCCCAACTCATTTATCCACATGATGTAGACTTGCACCATTGGCGGATTGTATTGAATACTTGAAGACATCACTTTGTAGACACAACTTTCCTGAGTTGTTGCTTCCATTTCATCAGACCAGTACCTATTTGACTTCAGCGATCATGGGAGATTAGATTGTACTCCATGGTATACAGATATCTTCATATTGATTTTGAGACTGGTTTCACTGGGCCTTGTTCGTGACTATAACATCTATTGGCATGTAACCACATTTATATTTGCTTACTCATGGTCATGAACACTTGTTGGTATATTTTCCACATGGATCTGCATTGTATTTTTGGCAGCCATGTATGCAATGTCAGTACATAATGTAATGAGCAATTGAGTTCATCCAACTGGTTCTCTACCGCTCCACTTCTAGGTTATTTATAATGTATTTTGGCCATCGCAGATACTCCTCTGATCTCACACATTAGGGGGCATCTGGTATAGCAAAATTTTCCTCACCATTGCTATCTTGCATAGAGGGCCCTTTTCCATTTCTGTATGCAGACTCATCAACCCCCTTTTTGATAAATCTAGAGCCAAAATTATATATTTTTCCACATATACACTTCCTAACTACTTTGCAAGATGTGTATACACTTACTACTCCACTACAGCTCGCGTATATCAGGATTTGTGCCAGAAAATACAAAATGAGGTCAGGTTTCCATGTCAGGACAAATGATCTCTGATCTTTGGCCTTCCATATACTGTAAACATTCCGACTCAGCCCTTCAATTTCATTCTGGAGGCTATAAGAGAACATTTTTGAGCTATGCAAAAAAGAGAGAGAAAGCATTCAACTTTGAGAGCAAAGTTACTATGGAGAAATTACTTCATATTGAGTTTGCATCCCTTTGTCCCTCAAGTATGAACACAGTGTTCAACCCCCAAGCTCTTCCCTTATTGTCAAGAGGATCTCATTATCTCTTTGCTATGATCTTGCCTTTGGTGGAGGATTGAAGTGGTGGAGACCTAGTTGGAAGGAACTTGGTTTCTTGGTTTCGAACCGTGCCGACACAAAAGTCTATAATGTTGATACTTTTGTTGATCAATTATTAATAGAAATACTCCTTTCCTGTCCTATCGATATCTTTCAAATATATGATTATTATCCATGGGCATGTTTGTAATGTTTATTAATGGATTTTTCTATCTGATGTGCTAACTCATTTTATATACTATCACTATATACTTTCATCGCTTGTTTGTTGACAACTTTTTACAAGTGTAAAGCTTTGGGTCAAAGTGCTCAATGGTGGAATGACATCAAACGATTGGATCAAGGTAGGATTCTTCCTCGTATTGCACATTAGTTTATATATCACATGTTGGAATTGAGTTGATTTCTGCAGTCATACCTATCTGTTGTGGTTTACCCTTGGCCATAGAGATTTTTTCCCTAGTAACGGAGGGTCACAGAAAAAGGAGAGAAAATGTTTAAGCCCGTATACCCACAAATTTGAGTAAAATATCTAAGTGTTGAAGGGGACTTAAGCATGAATAAGTGGATGGAAATGAAAATGTAACAACTCGCGAACCCAAAGGTACACGAACTAAAATACAACTAAGTATAGTAACCAAGAAAGGGAAAAAAATAAGGGATAAAAGGAAATAGGAAAAACAAAAGTATAGAAGGGGGAAAAGAAAGGTAGTAATGAAGTGGGGAAAATAAAATGTGGGAGGGAAAAAATGAAATAATGAAAAGGTCTTAAAAGGTCTTTGTATCTTTGGAAAACTAACAACGAAAATTTCTTACAATTATCATGGCATTTGATTGGTCTCGAGTGATGCACTAGGGATCTTTCTAAGAGTAATAGCTATTGGAAGTGGAGTTTAAGCCACAAGATATTCCTTTCTTTCTAGTTTCAATACAATTTCATTTGCCAACTATTTTCATTATTGGTATTTTATAATCAATAGAGGAAGTAGAGGGTGGGTTTATGATGTCAGTAAAAAAATGATATAGATACACGAAGGAATGATCTTGGGTGGTAGATAGGGATATCATTTGAAATAATGGAACCAATATACATGTCTCAACTCTCATTTTGGATTTCCTACCACATGAACCTGATATAACTGACTCATATAATGGTAACCAAATGAAACAAAGTAGTGAAACAAAGGGTAAAAAGAGAAAATAAGTAACCCAGTGCGTTGAGAATTAGAGAGAAGAATGAATGTCAAGGCTCTTTGAGGGGGGAAAATCATTTTAAAATAAAACAAATGTATAAAATGAGATTCTTTCTAAAATATGTTTCCTTGGTATATATAGGAGACAAATGATACAATTACAATTAAAGGGTCTATCCAATAGCACTAATATAACAATATAAATGTAATAACTCAATATTTATGGATTAACATGCTAGTCCCTTTCAAACAAGTGTTTCCCTCTACAACTGATTAGTTGCAAATTTTTATGCATGAAGGACTCATCTTTTGATGTCACCTCTTCTATTGTTTGGTTCTTACACTTGATGAGGTACTCAATAGTTACTCAATTTATTAGTTACTTGATACTTGTTTCAAGGATTGTTCCTAATTCTAGTATGATTTTTCTTTATTCGTTAATTTTTAATATAATATTTTAAACTCGGATCTTGTCACCTATTACCTTCTTTAAGAAATAAACATGGAACATTGGATGTACACATGAATATAGTTCCAACTCCAATTTGTAATCCATATTCCAATGTTGTGCAACACCTTATAGGGACCATAGTACTTGAGTGATAATGTATTGTCTTTCTTTTGTTGCTTGAGGGTCATATATTTTTATGGTTTAATATTTATAAATCAATAATCCCCCACTGCAAATTCCATTTCACTGCAATGTTCCTCTGATTTTTGTTTCATCCTATTTTATTTTATAACCACTTGTTTTCCTTCAATAGTTTGATACCAACTCCCCGTGTTCCATGGAACCATCCGGAAGGAGGATACAACGCCCTTTCATTTTCTCATTGTTTCTCCCTGAAATAAAAGTGTAGACTTAAATTGTCACTACCACTGATCAACCTATAATTGTTGGAAATACTACAATCCTCACGATATCAACCTGTAGAGGACTACAATCCTCCCAAGATCCTCCCTTCCACCCTCACTATGTGATTTTTATTTTTACTCATATATTCTGGTGACTCTGCCTCAAGTATACTCAAATATATCCTGACTCACACTTTCATTATTTATTCTGATGGGTTTATATATCTTACGAAATAGTGTGCATCACTGAACCATTGTGTCTCCTCAATGAATCAATGTGCCTCTTTATTTTATTAAGAAAATAACAATAATGTTGTCATTTTAATTATGAACATGTTTTCTCCTTTGTTGATATCTTTACAAAAAGGCTCTTTAATTACATATTTAACTTCATTTTCCTTGACTTCATAGTTATCTTGATCATGTATTATATCCTTTATCAGTTGATTAGACATGATTCGACTCTTCTTATTTTAATCTCATGTTTACTATAATATCATATTAGATTTTGAACTCAATTTCATGGTGCATTTTTCTTGTACCTGAAATGGATGATTCCCATATCACCAGAATGTTGTGACTTATGGTTTAGACAAATATGGCCCAAAAACCTATACTTTGGCTATTTATATGTTGGGAAATTCTTAACCACTCAAGCCAGAAAGTCGAGTTGGAAAGTAATGTAGAGTTGACTACCTAGAAGTTTGAAATGGAAAAATGAGTCAGTCATAATGAAAATCAAATTTTATTGGGGCTCAATTCAAAGATACTTTAAGTCAAATTTTATCGAAGTTGAAGTTGAAGTAGGAGGAACTTCAAGTTGAAGTAAAAGTTATCCAAGTCACAATTGAAGTTAGTGGCATTGTAACTTGCATTTTGTCCAAGTCGAAGTCAAAGACAATGCAATTAAAAGTTATCCAAGTCAGAGTTGAAGTCACAGGAACTATAAGTCGAATTCTATCTAATTCAAAGTCGAAAGAACTACAAGTCTAATTTGGATTCGGAGGTAATGTTTCAACTTAAGAATGTTTTCACAAGTTTCGACATCTCTATGGTCTATTGACCTGATTGTGAAGTTCCACTTCTCTATGTTCTATGCATTTTTGTTTTTGTTTTCACAATTTCCCAACATCCTGATGGTCAATTGTCCCCACTATGGATTTCCACTGCTCTACGTCCTGTTTGTTTTTAAAAAGTTCCCAACATAGCTATGTTCGATTACCACGACTATGGAGTTCCACTAATCTATGTTGTTTGTGCATTTTGTGTTGCAATCTCTTCTGATCTTCTCTTTGATCAATCAAGTTCATCCTCTTTCTGACATAAATGACAACACTATTCAAAATTATCCCCCTTTGGCATTGATGAAAACATAGTAAGAACCCTTTATTTTAACTTGGTAACTAGATTTTATTGTTGATCCTCCCCTTTTGACAACAATGACATAAGGGAATTTATTTTCTCCTCCTGAGGTGACTATACCCCTATTTATGTGCTCCTCCTTATGATTTGTTGGTTTTTAATGAGGTATGGGAATTACTCCCAATTTATGTCGAATATTTTCAAAGGTACTTCTGGGTAAGGGTTTTGTAAAAATGTCTACAATTTGTTTCTTTGTTTCTACATACTCAACTTTCACCATTTTTTGAGTAATCTGATCTTTGAGGAAATTGTATTTGATTGGGATATGTTTGATTTTTTATTCAGATTTTATGAGAAGAATGAAAATGAATGAAGATTATTATTATTCTTAACATAGAGACACAAGAATAACAAAGACGCAGAAAGATAGGTGCAATAAAATTGGTTTCTATTCAATAAGAAAATATGTTGAAACTGTAAAATGCACCAGAAAACAATCTTGCTACAATGGTAGCGGCTTATCTCTGAGAAGAGATGTGAAAGATGCACTCATTTTCAAGATGATAAATACAATGAGGCTCTCCGAGAATTTTTTACAATAAACAAGAATTCCAAAACCCTAGACATCCAAAAACCTAACCCTAGGAGATGAATTGCCAAAACTCATGTGGTCCCCGTTGGGGTAAGCGAGTACAGCAACTTCTTGGAGTCATAACTTTTGCATATGATATTTGTTTTAGGCGCATGATATCTTGTTGGAAATTTCTATCGAGGAATACACATGTTGCCATTAGAATCTAACTTTGTATACATTTTAATTATGGCTAGCCCTAAAAACGTTGTTTAGGGCCTCAAAATGGCCCGATAAGTCAGGGACCCAAAAACTAGGAAAAAACTTCCAAACTTCCAAACTGCCAAAATGAGCCAGTTGGAATAGGTGGGGGGACAAAAACATCCATATGGATCAATCCTCTCCCATTAGGAAGAAATAGTCTCCATTTCATTGAGTTCCCCCATCAAATGAGGAAATTTCTACTGAATTTGTCCCTAGGTGAGCCACTTTCCTTGGTGTAGGAGTTTCCCTTATTTGAGAACCTGATAAATATGGATCCTTTGTTGGAGAGTTCCCTTGACCTTTTTTTCCAAAATCAGATCACTGAATTCATCTTGCATGAAGTTCGGTTTGAGCTTTGTTGGTGTCAATTGTTCTATTATCTCTCAAGTGTCCAACAATGATGGGAAGTATGGTCGAAGGAGATCTGCATTGAACAATGGGTGCAGGAGAGGGAAAGGAGGAATGTTGAGCTCAAAATTATTATCACCCACAACCTTGGTGATGGTGTAAGGTCCATAATGGAGTGGGAGAAGCTTCTGATGGGGCCCTATAAGGCATTCTTTCTGCAAGTGTAAACACACTTTGTCTCCCACCTGAAACTTGTGTGGCACTTGGTGTTGATCATGGCACTGCTTGTACTTGGAATTTGACTTCTGTAAAATATCCTGAACCCGTTGGAGAATTTGATAAATACACTCAATGAAATAGGAGGATTTTTTAGCTTCATTTGGATCAAGTGATGAGTCGGTCAAGGTGGTCACAAGAGGTAGTGCAACATCCATGGGACCTAATGGTTGGAATCCCAAACTGACCTGAAAGGGGTTTTAGTCGGTTGAATTTTTTAGGGATCTATTATAGCTATGATGAAAATAAGGAAGAATCTCATCCCATGTTTGAGGGTGCTTGGAATTGTACATGTGCAAGATATGCACTATCATATGATTGATGACCTCAATTTTTCCATATGTCTGGGGGTGGAAGTCAATGGAATTGGTGAGCATCATATCGAGGAGTGACCTGAGGCTCGACCAGAATGTGCAAAGGAATCAAATATCCTGATTTGAGACAATGGTTTGTGGGATTCCAAAATTTATCTAGACTCATTCAAATAAGATCTTGGCAGTGGCCTCTACTATGATTCTCTTCTTAAAGGTGACAAGGATTGCCATATTGTAAAAATGATCAACAACCACAAAGACACAGTCATCTCCCCTCTTAGTCGACAGAAGGCCTGACATATAGTCCATTGAGATGGATTCCCATGGCCTGGCAGGAGTAGTATGGGGGGTGTATAGTCCCTACTTCTTAGTGGTTAGTTTGGAAATAGCATAGGCAGTGCAGGACCTGATATACTTGTTGACATCCTGTCAAATTTTTGGCCAGTAGAAATGTTTCTACAACACTACCACTATCGTTTCAACATCGAACTATCCTTCTAGCCAACTGTAGTGGGATTCCCAAATAAACTTCATTTTATCACTTGATGGAACACAAAGATGGCCCAGTCGGCACAATATCCTGTCCTGAAAATGGAAACTAGCGACAACTAAGTTTGCACCCAAAATTTGGTATGTGGTGGTCAAGTCAGTGTATGTCTCATAGAGGTTGGACCATCCAAAGGTCTCATGGGAAAAAGAGTCTAAAACTGTGGTGAGTGTCGCAGCAGGAGGTCAGCTGATGAAATTAGTGACTCAGTTTGTACTACATGTTTTATACTTGGTGTTAAGGTGGCACTGCTACAAGTATGTGGACCACTTTTGACGGTGGTCATTCTCAAATTTTCCATGTGTCTTCATGAATTGTAGTGGTTTATGATATGTGTGGATGAATGTCTTCACTTGCGGAAGTCTTTTATGATGGAATATATTTCTTTGTCATAAGTAGGGTACTTACGAACATCATCTGATAGTGTCTCACTATGATAGGCCATAGGGTGGCCATGCTAAGTGAGAACTATGCCCACAACATTGTCCAAATAATATGTCTCGATCTCAAAGGGTTGTTGTAGGTCCAATAATGAAAATATTGGGGTTAAGCACAAGCACTACTTTAAATCATCGAACACTTGTTGTTGGGACAGGCCCCACATAAATTTTTCCTTACCACCAACATTGGTTACTTGGCTAAGAGCCAAGGCAATATGGGAGAATGCTAACTTGAACCTATGATAAAAATTGGCAAGGCCTAAGAAGCTTCAAAGCTTAGTGAATGTGGTTGGGTCTGGCCAGTCCCAGATGATCTAGATCTTGGCTAGATCCACATGCACACCATGTTGATCAATGATGTAGCCTAGGTACTATACCATGTTCATGCCGAAGGATCATTTTTCCAGGTTGGCATATAGCTTGTGTTGTCTAAGGGTGTGCAGAACCTACTGAACGTGTTGCAAGTGTTCCACCCAAGTCTTGTTGTAGATGAGGATCTCATCCAGATACACCACTAAAAATGTATTGGTGAACACTCACAAGATATCTTCCATCATCCTCATGAAATTTGATGGATCATTGGTCAAACCAAAGTGTTATCACTGAAATTTCGTCCACACGTGGCGACAAGAAATCCACATCATCAAAACAGGACCAGATTCATTCATGGCACAGGATTAATGCCACAACATTGCAAAAAGGGTCAAAAACTATACCAAATGACCAAAAATTTGAAGGGCGCTTTACATCATTTGGGTGCACGTGCGTATGCGCATAATAGTATCGTACAAAGAGCGCATATGTGCACAAGGCGCGACTGTTGGGCGAAAAACCCGCGCGCCTACTAAACGATGCATTTATTGAAATTGGTCGGCCTCCCAACCACTAATGGATCAGCTCCTAAGTCGATTTGACACCAAATTCGAGCTCAATCCTCATGGTGGGCTGGTCAAAGACCTAATTGTGCCCTAAAGAGCCCCTTTTCACATTCTAAAGAGGTTACATAATGATCCAATG
>JZKD02S2097967.1:847056-863497 GCA_000966675.3 Picea glauca
GCTTGGAGTTCTTTCACCCACATTTTCATCTTTTCATTGTAAAGGAGAGCAATCAAGTGAGGGCCTCAAGAGCCTTCCATTGGAGAAAGAAGGACCCAAGTCCCCTTTCTTCTTTTTTCCTTTGGATTTCATCAACAGATCAGCTTATACATTGGTGATATTGGTCCATTTGTCTCTATTTTTCATTTTCTCATATGCTTTTAGTTTTTATTTGTTTTAGTTTAATTTTGGTTTATAGCTTTGTTGTTTTTCTTTCTAACCTTTTACCTTACAGCTTTCATGCCTAGCAGAGCCCAACTGGGCATGTAAGCACTCTTAATTTGCTCACCTAGTGACGAATTGGGTGCAAACACAAAGGACATGACCAACCATTAAAAAAAACCTTCTTTTGAATTGAAGGATATCTTCCATACATCTGTCTATTCTATGAGGACCTGGTGGTATCCATACTTTAGATCAATTTTACTGAAGTATTTCCCCCCCTGAGCTGATAAAGGAGGTTGTCGATTCTAGGAATCAAGTACCAGTTCCTGACTATGATTTAATTTAGGGCCCTATAATCAATGCATAGTCGCTAGGTTTCATCTTTCTTTTACACCAACACGATTGGGATCCCACAAGGAAATGATATGGGACGTATGTACCCCTTGTTGAGAAGTTCTTGGATCTATCACTTGATCTCCTCATTCTCTATCTGAGAGTGGCGGTAGACTATCCCATTGGGAAGCGATGCACCGGGGGTCATATCGATGGGATTCTTGACCTAACAATATACAGGTACCCCGGTAGGTGAGTAGAAGATATATTTTTATTCTTCCATGACCTTGTCCACTTTATTCTTCTGTGTGGAGAGGTTTTTCGTGGAGGCCCTAGATTTGGCCGCAATATTTCACTCACTCTAAGAGAGAATCATGAAGAATAAAAAATTCATGTTCTCAGAGATGACATTCCTGCAGTTCCTGGCAGAGATCAAGCAAATATCACTAGGTGGGACTGCCTTGGGTATCTTGTTTAATTTTATGTTCAAAGTAATAATAACAATGTGAGTCCTAGACTCATATATAACATGATGCTTCCATAAAAAGGGTTGGCCCAAAAGAACATTACGAACTTTGAGAGGACTAACATCACACAATACCTCATCTTTGAAGGGCTTGATGTCATACAACAAGAGACACTTTTGGATGATGTGAAGATCTCTTTGTTGGCAGAGCCATATAATGGTGTAGGATTGTGGATGCAGCGTTGTTGACAGGGATAGCCACTTGACAACCTCTTATGATATTATTTTCTTCTGGCTACCACTATCGATGATAAAGTGAATTGGGGTACCTTTTACCAACATTTGTGAATGAAAGAGGCACTCACTTTCTTCTGGATCGTCTGGTTCATTGGGATGGCACTTGGTGGTAGAAACAATGGCACTGGATTCCACATCAATGATCTATCTCCCTCTTTCTGGTTTTGAAACAAATTCAGAACCCACATTTGACTCAAATCATTTCACCTCTTCCACCATTGATTTCATGGAGAGACAAGTAGCAATGTTATGCCAGGGGCTCTTATGGAACGCACCACTTCCCGGTATGTTTCTTGTCTTTTCAATGTCCTTCCTTTCTTGTGGCCTAGACTGGTTGTCATGAGGTTGTACATATTTTATATGTCCTTTGTTATGTAGATTGAGGCTTCCCTTTACTTTCTTCTGAAGTGAATGGTTCCCAAGACCAAATTTCCACGTATTTTGTTTAAGATTTTGATCGATTTTGATGGCATATGGATAGGTCATGCCCAAGGACGAGATTTCCAAAAACTCCATTTCAGCATGGATGTATCTATGTAGAACACCATGATAATTGAGCACCATATGTCACTCAAAATCTTTGATACCGAGATTGGTGCGCAAGGTATGAAATATATTTGTGAACTCTGGCACTGCTTGGTCTCTTTCTTGTCGCGTTGTGGTGGATTTTGTATACAGGTCATCATAACTTTCGACAAGGTAGTATTATTCCTTGATAGTGTTCCCGAAGGACTCCCAGGTGACTGTGACTGTAAATAATGAGGGTTCCTCTTTTTCCTTTTTCTCACAGAAAGTCTCCCACCAATCTTTAACATGGGGAACGACTTTGAGGAGTGAAAACATAATATTTTCTCTGTTCGAAAAATTATGGACAAAAAAATGTCCTTCTAGCATATTTAACCATTTGTCTACAACATCTCTGTCTATTTGACCTTCAAATATGGGAATATCAAAGTTTATTTGTACCTTTTAGGGGGCAATTCCTCTATTTGAGGAATATGTGTCTCCTGTTGGTAGCCGCCAAAGTATTTGCGCAAAACTATCCATCATTTCACTCCTCTTGTTACACATTATTTTTGTCACCCCCATGACCTCTGATGATATGTGTATTGCCTATTTCCCTGTTCCCTAAAGGATATTGAATAAATAAGACTTTCCCTGAGAAATGGAATCATCTTTTCATTATTGAAAAAAACTACCATGGAATATCGTCGCACCTTGCCATTGTTAAGGGTGCGACGATCCTATTGAACGCTCAACAAACCCTAAACATTTTATGAAATTTTGTTTGTTTTGGGTACCACTTGTTTTCTTTTGTTTTTCTTTCTGAATTGAGTCCACTAAGGAAGAATTGCTAAAAACAATTTCATGTCTCTTCATCGAGAAAATTAGATTTGTTTGAACCTGTCAATGTTAAACCTTTGTGTCTAAAAGAACTTGGCATTCTATTTAAGAATCTGCAACTAAAATTGTGACTAGTCTGAATACCCTACTATAGACAAACAAGCTTATGTGGTGTACAAAGCAGTAAAACATTCCAAATATTGCATCCTAAAAAATCACACCAAATTCATCGTGCCTCATCCTGGAGTCTGATACAGATTCACTCAACAGGAGATGGGGGAGAAAAGAGGAAATTGGATGGTGATTGTCCAAGAATTTGATCTAGATATAAAACTTGCCAAACTAGTGAAGGGGAAAGGATTGTGTAAACTGGTCATAGAATCCCATGAATGAATAAATGAAGACCTCGAGTGTGAGAATGAATTAACATTATGGTGTAGTGAAGATTTATACATTCCCCCAAGGAAAGAGTCTTGGTATGGAAAACTGATTTACCTCCTACATCATGGAACTTGCCCAAAAAACCTAAACTCGAAGGAAAGAAGAGCTCTCAGGATAAAATATGCACAATATCGCCTCATAACTTCAGTACTTTTCCATTTTAATTATGATGGAGTACTCTTGATATGTCTCAAACATGAAGATGCAAAAAATATTCGGAGGGAGCTTCATGATGGTCCTTCAAGTGGACATTTTGCATGGAATACCACAACTCACAAAATATTAAGATTCGACTATTACTGTCCTACTCTATTTAGGGATGCTCAGACATATTCTAGGAATTGTAAAAATTTTCAAATGTGTGTGCGGAGATAAAAGAGAGTAGTTGTCCCACTCCAACCAATGACCATATCTAGACCATTCGAGCAATGGGGGTTAGACGTCATAGGGGATATTACCCCAATCTCTTCAAAACAACTTAAATACATACTGACTTCAATGAACTATTTTACGAAATGGAAAGAGGCCATCCCTTTGAATCACATGAATGAAAAGGTTGTAATCCAATTCATAGAAAAACAACGGATCACAATATTTGGAATGCTCTCCATTTTTGTGTTTGATTATGTTTCTTATTTTTCTTCCACTCTATTAACAAAGTTCTCTCTAGACAAAGGAATCACAATAAGATATTTTGTAAACTACTATCCACAAGGGAACGGGGTGGCAGAATCAACTAATAAGAACCTAGTGAGGATATTGAAGAAAAAAGTTGCAGACAATCAGAGGAATTGTCATATCTCACTTCATAAATCATTATGGGAAGACAGAGTAAAACCCAAGGAATCTATAGGGAACTCTCCATACTTTCTGGTATACGAACAAGAATCCATTCTTCCAAATGGGTTATATCTCTCATCACTTATCTTGCTCAGGGTTCAAGAGGACAACCCTCATCAGTTATTGAACAAAGAATTGATACCCTCCTCATCATGGAAGAGGAAAGGGATAAATAAAAATTGAATTTCATCGCTCATCAGTAGATAGTTAAAATATGGTTTGACAAGCATAATGCCAAAGAGAAGAATTTTGAAGTAGGAGACTTAGTATTGAGATGGGATAGAGAAAATGAACCTAAGAGAAAAAATTCAAAGTTTCAGAATTTGTGGCTCGAACCTTTCTGGGTATCCAATAAAATTGGGGTGGGCATGTATCGGTTACAAAATATGAGGAGGGAACCCGATGCCCTCCCCGTAAATGGCCAAGCCCTAAAACAATATTTCTGTTAATATATATATATATATATATATATATATATATATATATGATGTGTGTGTGTCTTTCCATGCTATATTATGATTAGGATAAAAGTGTATGTTTAGGGTAGATTAATGGTGGAGTCCTTTTTATTCATGTCTTTTATTTTTTGGTATTTTCTTGTAACAAAGTTGTGTTCTGTAAAATATTGGTTGACCCAAATAAATATGGTGTAGCAAACTCTGCTCCTAACTCATGGTTACGTACGACATAAGAAACATTGTGCAATTGAAAATTTCTTCAAGGAGATATACATATTGTCTTTGCAAACAAATGAACTTAGTAATAGATGAAGTGTCTGCATGATGGTCTGCTAAATCCCAAAGGGAAAGAAGGAAAGTTGGAAAGGACCACATGTACCTCTGGAAATATCTAGGAGGAATTTCGCATTAACCATTTCATATTGTAGATAACAGACGTCCTCCTCTCCAACTCCCTCAGGGAATTTCTACCAAGAATAACTCAATTATATTAAATGAGTGCAGAGAATGAGAGGGTATGCAGATAACTCCGTCGGGGCTATGGACGTTCGTTGGGAGAGAAGTAAGGTCTATGACATCAGGTGAAACCGTCGGGGCTATGGACGCTCATTGGTAGTGGACCACCACTATAGCTAGTGAATAATGATAACTAAATAAGATTTTAACTAGTGAATTCATTACTCGACTCTTTTTAAAAGGGGGTGTGGGTCACGGTCAAGAGGAATGAAGGTGGGATAAGGGTTAGACTCCATAGGAGGACCCGGATTAACAAACCGGGGAAATTTTACATGCATGGACAAGATATATTATGACAAAAGTGAAGCCAATAGTTTCTCAACCAGCTTCTGCACACGCTAAACCTGAGGGAAGGAACAAAGATTTTTCTTTTGCCGAGAGAATATCCATTGTTTGAGCGCTCAACATACCCTAAAAGTTTTATGAAATTTGTCTCTTTTGGGTACCACTTGTTTTCTTTTATTTTTCTTTCTGAATTGATTCCACTAAGGAAGGATAGATAAAAAAAAATTCATGTCTCTTCATCGATCAAATTGGATTTGTTTGAACCTGTCAATGTGAAACCTTTGTGTCTAAAAGAACTTGGCATTCTAACTAATAATTTGCAACTAAAATTGTGACTAGTGCGCTTATGTTTTGCGTCGACAAACTCCAAGCAAGAAAAATGACCACATATTAAAAAACATCGTCGATCGTCAATCCATCATCGACATTGGTAAAAGAAGGAGTAAATTTGCGCTAATTGTTCGCAAAAATGATTCAGAAGTTGGTTGATTTCCCATCGATGTCGGCGAAATACGAGAGGGATAAACATTCGCATGGGCCATGAAGAACCCCTGATAGACGATTACAGATGCATTTGTTTAGGGTCGGTGAAATAAATCATTGATAATTTATGCATTGATACATCGTCAATTGTCGATCCCCGATCCCCGATGCACTTTCGGCATCGACAAATTTCAAGGGGGTTAATTCATGAACACTTGTTTAAACTTATCATCAATCTTCGATCCATGATAATTTTTTGGCTTAGGCAGAGTAGGACCTATTGTTAAAAATATTATCTAACGAATGTCCCCGATTCAGAATAAAATGGTTAAACAAAGACTCCAATCTCAAATGCCACATGTCTTTTTTGCGTAGGCATTTCATATGACCTAGTTTCATCCCGAGTCACCTTAGGTTTCCCCGTGTCCTAGTCACATTTCCAAGTTATCTTTTCCACATCGACATTGTATGGAAATATGGATCGATGTCATATTTTTTTCCAAGAGTTATCTATGAACATTGTCTAAAGAAAAGTCTCGACTCCTGATCCACCTGTTAAATTAGCAAAACGATGGGATGTTTTCAGCATGATATATGGTCGGATTCTTCCATTTAATAGGCCAGATAATGTTTTTCTCTCCATACGTTTCTACCCCATGTGCCAATTGAAAAAAAAGAATATGAAATCTCCAATAGACCACATTATAACTTGTGCTCATGCCGCCAATCTACGATTGCATTTAATCTTAAACATAATGAAGATCTGGCCGCAGATTTTGTAGAATCGCACACATATCCCAAATTGAATAACTGATGCGACAAGGTAAGTATTATCTCTGTTTAAATCAATAAGAAAACTTCAAACACCTCCATTCTTCACACAATTTTCCATTTCTATAGCATCCGAAGAAGCAAAGAGAGCATCTCAAGAGTTGCATTTGATTTTCATACTTTCAAAAAAACAAGTTAAGCTAGCATGAAGAAGAGGTATATGTTAATTTTTACCAGTTCAATGGTCATAATTTTTATATATCAGCATTTTATCTACTACACAGTGTCTAATGATGTTCTATCTATAGGGAAAAAATCCCTCTAAGAAAGACAACAACCAGATGCTCGCTGAGGGCACCGAAATTAAAGGAGGCAGAGATTGGTGAAGGTTCTTCTCCCAAAACTATGAGGAAGTTAGAATATGCTCCTAAGGTAGAACCCATCATTAAAAATTTGATGAAGGCGACATTTATTCAACCCCCTACTTTTGGATATATTGAAGAAACCACTGGATCAAAAATAATGCTCCCACAGTGGGGAGATTTATTCAACAGAATCAACCAGGAAGATTACCCAGAGTTTATCCTGCACAATGACCCTAATGTGAGGGTGCTCGATGACCAGGTTTTCCCGAATATCTGGTGGTCATGCTTGCATATAGTATCCCACTGAACTCCAGTCTTTCCATGCACTGATACCTTTAGTTGGATATATGATTGCACAGATGTGAAAAAATTCCTGATAAATGCTAAGAATGGCAGATGTGTAGGATATTTTCTCCCGACAGAGGTCTAAAAGTACTACAAAATCAGGGACTCAGATGAGCAGTTGAACACAGACTTCATGGTGAATTTCTATGAATTTCATGACACCAGTTGTTCAATGGATTTCTGGTAGAAGGAAGACAAGAAATTTATGAACCTTAGCAATGTCTGGTATGGGACAATGAACCTGAGGGAGCCATATATCTACTTGATGGCTCTCATATATCGATTATATGGAGAAAATGAATGCACCAAGTTATTGGAGGCATGGATTCCCATGGAATATACTGTGACGATTCCTGGGAGTACCTTCAACTGGGGAGAAATTATCTCCAAGCAATTGAGAACTAGTACACTATAGGCCTAGTCACCCAAGGAGGGAGAAGCACGTGCTTTTCACATGGCCTCGTATCTTCTAGATGTAATCTGTGCAAGGAATGTCTTCGTCGGTATGAATTTGAGCTGGCATGTCACAGAGCTACATGTACATGTCTACTTTAGCATCCTATGGAAAAATAGGTACAAGAAGTCTTATGCCCTTATTTGCGATGAATTCATAGCCCAAATTTATTTTATTATATTAAAAAGGAATTCCAAAGGTTGTTTGTAGTGGCCAAGAAAATGATTTCAAAAGTAGGCCAATGGTACCTATATGAACACAAAACCTATATCAGGGTGTTCAAGGCCACTGGAGAACCACATTTTCTCCCCACTCACATCACAGACTGGCTCGTTGTGGGATAAATATGTTACTAGACTATCATGCAAGGCTACAATGCCACTTTGGTTAAGAACAAGAAACAAACATTCATACCCTATGGTTTCCATGTGGGGTTTTATATAGTGAAGGAAATTTCTAAATCTAAACAAGAGGGTTTGATTCAATTGGAATATAGGTTCCTAATAGGACGGTTTCACAAGAATGACCCTAAATTCCTAGTCCTCCAACACAATTCACAAGTATCTTCTTGTTGGCCATACGCGCATGACAAGTTTGAAAATGATATTTTTACAGAATGTGCTCAGGACTGGGAGGAGGTATTACAGAGAAACGTTAACACGAACATGACTAGGGTCAAATATATGAGTATGGATGAGAAGGTTGAAATAATAGAACAATCTAGCCAAGAAGATATTAGGGTCAGAGGAGAAATCATAGAATCGTAAACCACAGAGGAACAAAGAAGGGGTTTGTTGTTACTAGAAGGAGCCCAAAGAGTCATCAACTAACTAGAGAATTATCCTCAACTAATATAAATGATGAGGATCCCATCGGATGACCCAATCACAACTAGAGAAGAGCTAAATGGATCAAAGTCAACACAATTGGAGGAAACCACCGGTTAGGAAAATCCTAGAGTTCCATCACCACATGCCAAATCATCGGTGACCATCCCAACCTAGTATGAGGGTTCCAAGAACACCATGTGAAACAGTTGTGCCTAATCACATGTTTGATTTAATAACCATATATGATGATGAGGAGAGTTTGGAGGTCTCACTTATAACTCTGATACAAATTACAGAGGAGAAATAACCAGGGGGAACATCTACTCCAAGTCCCAATGCATCCAAATGAAACCCTCTACAAGGAAACCATGCAGCCGAAAGTGTCATATAAATTGATTTTATTGACCTATTAGAGACCTCAAAAGACATCTCCAAGGATGAGATAGGTTCAGGTGAACAAAAAGAATAAGTGGAACAACCATAGATCGATGCCTCGAAAATCGACCACCAAGTAAGTATTGAACCTATCATTGACTCTTAAATTTTGTTTGATACCTCACCAGCTGATGAACACCAAATGAAGGTCAATCCATCATAACATATGGAAGAAGTATAAGAACCGACATTGGAACAAATACATACATCAATAATCTTGGGCAACACTCTGACTTGGGGAGAATAACAAATCCCTAAGCCCATTGATGAGGTCGTCGATATACATGTGATCGCTTATGATAGGAAGAGAAAAGCTATCATGAGAATGACCACCAAGAAGAGGAGAATCATTCTCAATAGCTTGATTCTCATCACCACGGAGGACAAGCTACTTAGCACTGAAAAAGCAAAGAGATCAGAGCTCATTAGTGTAGGGATGGATATCATTGATGCCACATTAGATCGAGCAAGGTGATATGAAAAGGAACTGTTCGTTGCACTAAAGGAGCTATATCATTTGTTCCATTTGGAAAAATATTACCAAGACTCAACATAGGCCAGAGTGTTTCTGAAGAGTGAGTTCCAATATGCTTATGCAAATTTCACAAGCAAAATAAATATTTTCACTATAGGTATAGACCATTTCCAAGAAGATACCCTTATGTCACTGTAAACTTGCAAGAACATGGAGATATGGTATGAAAAATCATACCAAGTGGTAGAAATAATTGACTACATCATTATAGTCAAGAAGGGTCAAGACGCAAAGGAGCATGGTATTCAAGTGTTGAGGGATAACATCATCTATTGGATCAGGAAAGCAGTCGAATACTGGGTAAGCATGGCCTAGGAACCTCAATAAGAGATACAAAAGAAGTAGGATGAGTGCAAAAGAGGCTAGGAAAATATCAATAAGGAGATGAAAGACATTGGCCACCTAGAATTTGGCTCACTCGAAGACTTTGTCAACTTGCATGACATAGTCAAATGACATGCAGAACAAGACTGAACATAGGCAGTGGAGGTCGCACAGGTGGCGAGCATGGAACCAAGACAAATACAACATTTTATGGAATATTTGATCAAGGCTCATGTAATTCTACAATGTTTGAGTGCTAAAATCATCAAATACAAATAAAAAGCAGTAGAAGTGAAAGAAATCCTTTCAGCCCCGATGGATCAACACCGATTCTTGTATGCTAACTCATGCGAGGATCTCTTCGTCAAGTGGTCAGAATATGAGAAGAGTCCTCCACTTCAGTAGAACTACGAGATGATTTCCAAAGAACAAAGAGATCAAGTGCCACGTGGAAATATTTTGTTTTACTTAACAGAAACTTGTAACAACTATTTTTAGTTAGTGATTCTTTATCAATAGGGGGATTAACCTTTTAGAAAGGGTCGATGGTTTTGGGAAAATACCCTCTTTTTGAGAATTGTAAAAAACTATTTATGAACAACCTTAATTCAAAAGTCTTGTTTAGGACCAGAGACAAAATTTTATTTTTCATCAAAGGTGTTATGTGATTGGATTGAGGAGGAATTACTTCCAACTTTTATTTCAGTAAATGATGTTGTAATGAGCAAGAGTTTTTGAATCTATTGATAAGTTATATGTTTCAATATTTTAGTAGTTCTTTTCTTCTTAATGATGAAAATAAAATCATTGTGTTAATGTGTGATTGATAGTAGAGCTAAGGAAAATATTTTTTTTTGCACTCATCTTATTGCATGTGTATTTTCTTTTGATAATTGTATCTCAGTCAATGTTGAAATACCAACAAGTTAATGTATTATTACTAGACTTGTAATAGTTGTGGATATCTTTGTCTGCATGCTTGAGCATGAGATTTATCCCAAGATTAGCCTTCTTCAGTAGTTAATAATACCTTCTATCAATTGGTTTATACCAGCATATCTCATTTTATCAGACTCATCTAATAAAAGACAAGGAAAAATGAGAATGTTTAATATGGAAGAGGAACTTTCATTAAAAGATATCCTATCAATTATTAAGTAAATCCTATAGATAAATTATCTAGATCAAAAAATATTGAGAACCATTCCACCATCAAACACTGCAGAGTCTAATTGGGCCTCTAAGGCAAGTTTGGTTTCTACTTTTTAGTTAAAGGGATCTCAGACCCATCAACATAATTGGCACTATAAGGAGGACCTGAATGAATGGCTAACAATATTTCTGATATAATATTTCACATAACATATAGATTCAAAATAGCCCACATGCATGGCTAGTCATTCTCAAGACAAACCACATACAGAGAGTACTCCCAAAACTAGTAACTCACCCCATCATGAGGAAGAAAACCTATTTCCTGAAATACCTTATCCTCTTCCCCATGAGGATTTGAACCAATTCATAAGAATTACAAGAGCTTACGCTCAAAAAATTGGATCGTTACCCTTAGCCCCATTACTTCCTCGTAGAAAACAAGTAAGAAGACCAATGTTCGATACCCCCAACTAGGTTTTTGTTCACATAGTATAAGACCTGTTAGATTTTTCCCTTCCTGTGATCGAATAACCTCTTAATCTAATCCCCGAAACACCAGCTGATAACTACTCTGATCTAGACGATTTTTAATCTGATAAGGAAGGGTTTAACTCGGATCACTCAGTTTCAGAATCGGACAACATGGAGGATAATAACGTAATAATGAAGAAAGGGGAAATCCACCTCCAATTATTCAACCTTGGTTGGCCAGTGATGATCTGGAAATCCCAGTACGGGTACATAACCTCCCTCTCCATCCAGAAATATTTCTTCTCAAATTCAACCCTGAAGCCTCGGATTGCCTGAAGACCATATTAAAAAGTTCATACTATCTATAAGACTGATGAACTCACAACATGAAGACGTAGTATGTAGGTGTTTTCCCTATACCTTTGAAAATTCATCCTTGACTTGGTATTTAAATTTGTCTCTGGGGTCCATAACTAGTTGTAACGAAGTTTCAAAAATATTTCTTAGACAAATTTGCAGAAGAAACCACCACAGTAGCTTTAATGGCTTAAATATTCATCGCCACCATGAGTTCAAAAGACAAGGTTAAATACTTCCATCAATGGTTTACCACTATCCTGAATAATTTCAACCCGAAGATAAACCTACATAGGATTTGCAAATTGAGGTATATGTTAATTCTCTCCTTGCTTCCATTTCCATGTTTGTGAAAAGGGATGCCAAACATACTCTAGCCAAAAAATTTGAGGAAGCCAAAATGATTGAATTCCAAATGAAGGGATGAAAAGAGGGCTAGGTCTCACTATTTAAGAAGGAAGTTAAACCTCCATCTAGGAGAGGAATTTTGTTGACTAGACCCATGGGAAAACAAACAAAACAAGGTCCTGAAAAGGGAAGTGGGGACATAAAATACCTACAACGGATGATAAATAAATTGTCAAATGAAATCGTAGACATGAAAAGAAGTTTTGGGGTAGGAAACCAAGGTTAAAGGCCCTATAAATCCATTTTTAAGAGAAATCCATCTTTCAAAGCAATTGAACCTCCCCCAGCCAACTTAAATGTCGACCTAGGTAATGTAGCTTCTAACTCTTTTTGTGCGTATCATCAAGTGAAACATTCTGAAATCGATTGTCCCCAATGGGTGAATGCTGTGAATTTGATGCCCAATCGGTTCCTATACATATTTTCTCTTACCAAAAAATCAAGCAACGTAGTGGTCAACATCGTCGATCAGGAAGAAGTTGAACCACAGGAGGAAAAAACCATGTTGTTATGGGATCTTGATTTGTCGCTGCTTCTCGATGATGTACTTGAAGTTTAGGAATTGCCTGCTAAGTTTTTGGCAGTGAAAACACGAAGTAAGGGTCAACCGATCTCAAGTGACCTTATCACTATCCAATCTTTGAGGGGAAAACAAAAAACCAATCACTTAAAATAAAAAAATTTCTCCCAAAAAAATCCTATAAACATACATACACGGGAGTCACTCAAGCTGGACTACAACATACTAGAATATTTAAAGAAGTTGAAGGCTAATGTATCGGTCATGTACATTTCTATAATTCCCCAACAAAAGTACTTTCTATTACAGGACTTAAGGTCAATAGAATCTCCGATAGCAAGAAATGACTTAGGTGAGGACCCTTCTCCCACATATCTAAAGAACAAACCAAATGTGAATGCTTTCTCTGTAGACAAAAGATGAAATTCGTTTGTCCCACCTTTACTTTTAATGTTTTAATTCTTCAACATAAAACTCCATAATTGTTTAGTCGATTCAGGGGAATCCTCCAATGTCATGCCATTATCAATCTACAGGAAATTGAACGTAGCTCTACTCAAAAGTGATAAACACGTTATACAACTAGACAAAACTCAGGTAAAATTTATTGGAGAACTCGAGGATTTCATGATAAAAATGTCTACATACTCGAAATTTGTTCATGTAATTGACATCATTGTAGTAGATATACCATAAGATTATGGACTACTACTTAGTCGAGATTGGTTCGATAAAATGAATGGATACTTTAGCAAAGACTGGTCTCACATCTAGTTGCCACTAATTAAGGCATACCAACATCATTAGGATTGATAGGGAGAGGTATCTCAAACATACTGTCACTGATTTAGAAGCCTTCAACAAACCCTCATCGACAGATTCCCCCCTGCTAGGAAACTACACATGTGATTTTGATTTCGGCAATTTCTCTCCTTTCTCGTATGATGTACCTCTTAGTCAAAACTACAGAATGGATTTTAAAGTGAATCTACTAGTAGAGGAAGAAGAAAACATCTTCTATAAAGAACCTCTATTGGAAACTGCAGACAATGTATACGAAGATGAGGAAATAACTCGGCATGAAGAAGTTGATAAATTTCTCTCACAAGTTTGGACATTGTACTTTGATGGGTCTAAATCACAAGAAAGGTTAGGAGCAGGACGTATCCTCAATGAACCAAAGGGGAAGAGAAATTTCCTATCCTACAGACTAGAATTTGAATGCACTAATTACACTGCTGAGTATGAAGCTCTAGTTCAGTGACTGAACAAATCCATAGACTTAAACATTAAATAACTAAAGGTTTTTTGGGACTGAAATTTTCGTCAGGAAAGTAAAGAATATTGTACATTGCAACTCACCCCACTTGAGGAATTACCAACAAGAGGTGCATAGGCTAATAGAAAATTTTGAGGCCTTTGATATTACTACAGTTCCTAGGACAAATAATACTCTTGCTGATTCCCTAGCTACTGCAGCCTCGAGGTTATCCCCTTTAGAATACTATGAAGCCTCCAGGTGATCTGAACCTGGGGGAAATAATTTTCCAATAATTGGTTGATTCTGTCACTCTTTCAAAAGGGTTAGTTATAGATTGTTTTACTTGAGCGATGTGAAATTAAAGGTAAATTTGAACTCTTATGAGATTGAATCCAAATTGAATTAAAGTATTTGTAGATTCCTTATGTGTTATATGTCATGCTTTCATTTACTTATATATGTGTGGAATTTCATGAAAGTAAACATAAGGAAAAATACACATACGAGATATGACACTTCCCTTGATAACGGAGTTCACTCGATGTGGGATACCTCTCTGGTTCATGATCCAAATCCTGACCGATTTATTATCCTCAATGTAATGATGTCTCTACTTTACAAGATTGTAAGGCCAAAGCCCCTCTTTGGTGATGACAACAAGAGATCAGAATGTGATCAGGAATGTATAAAAGCTTCACAAGTTCTCATGCTCATGAGGCATCCATGATGTTGACTTGGACATCATTCCCACATAGTCAATACATAAAAGAGGAAGAATAAAAGATGATCCCCATCACCATGGAGCCATCAAGTCCCTTAGATCTGCTGCTCAGATAAAAGAATAAATATGCAGCCCATACAAGGATACTGAAACCACGATATTTAGAACTGCTTCATTGGCCACTTATCATGCAAGTGCCACAATTTTTCTGTCACATATCACTAATTGGTTTGATGTGGAAGAAGAGAAGAAAATAATATATAGAAGGAATAATTTGGTCATGTTTCCTTCCTGTAGCCTCTCCATGCTCCTTCAAACTTGTAACACACATGATATGCTGCAACATTTAATGACAAAACAACATAATGAAAAAACATTCTTACATTGGCTTCTTCAGAGCTTAGCTTTCTGATCTGAAACTTTGATGAAAAACAAACCTCTCCATTGGAATCACGTTGTTGAATTACCTAAAAATGACTTTCAAATCATCTCCATCGGACACAGTCACCTTCAGGACCTCTTGCCTTGATCCATGTGCAATTCTGGAAAATTAATGCACTGTATGCATTGAAATCCATGCCATTGTATGACCTTACTCCCGAGCTAGTTTATCTAAATTGGTTGGTAGATGCTAGGTTAAGGTGTCAGTTTAGAGGAGGCCGTGATGTCAAATCCATTGGCCTCCTTTTTTTGGCATGCTTTTGAATGCATTGCTAAAGTTGGTGAATCTCTGTTAGATTTGGCAGAATTTTAGTTTGAGCTGAAATTCAAAAATTTTGGCATGCACCCTCATTGGGAATTTTTTGTCTGCCACATTGTAGCGTATGATTGGGCCACGTGGCAGCCACCCATTGGCCCTGTTGATCGGGCCTACCACATCACTTGCTGATGTCAGTTGTATGGAATGCAACATCAGCTACTGACTATACCTACCACATCAGCTGTATGGACTTCCATGTCAGTTATACAAAATGCCACATCAACTGCTAACTGTACCTACCATGTCCTCTGTATAGAATTCTATCTTTGTTGACCAGGCCTACTACGTCACCTATACAAACTACCATGTCAGCTAGTGACTGTACCTGCCACATCACCTGTACAAAATACCACATCAGTAGCTGATTGTACTCACCATGTCATCTATACAGACTGCCATGTGGCATGATCCAATTGGTCCACAGATTGACCCAAAAATGCCAAAAATGGGTGACACATGGCAGCATCTAATGCTTCCACATCATCATGCTAACATCAACATGCCACATATCACCTTCTTGCTCCTGCCACGTGTGTTGTACAGATGTTGAAGTCATTCTTATGGATGATGATGTTAATAGTACGGATGTTGACTCATCCCCTGCTAACTGGGCTAGGTTGACCAAACTTTGATCGCGAATATATTTCAATCCGTAAATCTATTTGACGAGTTGTTTTCACCGTTGGAAATATTGTGACTTGCTCTTCATGATCATGTTTTTTTCATGGAGTTTTGGGAACTCTAAATTTTTCCCTTTCTCTGCCCGTTGAGGCCATTCCGAGCCTCCTGGGACACTTCTGAAACTTCTTTGATGTTCCCTAGATCCATCTAAATCACGCCTCCCAACTTAAAGGAATTTTGGTCCCCAAAAGTCATTACATTATAATTTTCATGTCCATTGGACTTACAATAAGAAAACCATATCCAAACTACCTCACAAGGCCTAACAATATCAACATGTGCCAGAAAAAGAAGTAATATCAATAATTATCACTTTTACAGAATACCTTTCTACGAGGTCTGAATTGCAACATGTGATTTACAAATATGGCCACTCTCGAC
>JZKD02S2097967.1:864214-902703 GCA_000966675.3 Picea glauca
AATCAAGAAAGGAACTACACATGGTTTATTTACCTCCATCTCAAACTGGGACCCTTGGTCTGCTTCTTGAGATGTGTCTAGTTGTTCCTGGTGAAAAGGATCAGTGGAAGATGATCCTAGGAATCCTCCTTGGTTTATGGATGCATGTAGGTCATCTTCATTTGCTTGAAAAAATGTGCATGCATTTTCACTGTCATGCTCGCACACATAACTAGTAAAGTTTCCATGGTCATAAGATGGTTTTATCATCATCTCATTCATAGAGCCTTCCTCTGTCTGCATCTTCATGGCTTGCAACTTCTCTTGCAACCTTTAGTTATCTTCTTCTACAACATGCAATGACATATTCAATCCAACATTCTCTGCTTGAAGCATTTGGTTGACCTCTTGAACTCATCGAACCATAACTATTTTTGTGACCTTGCCATCCTTAGCTTCTATGATACCACATGATTTGAACCCAGGGTGATAAGTTTCCAATAATTGGTTGATTATGTCACTCCTTTAAAAGGGTCAGTTATAGATCGTTTTACTTGATGGATGTGCAATTAAAGGTAAATTTGAAGTCTTAGGAGCTTGAATCCGAATTGAATTAAAGTCTTTGTAGATTCCTTATGTGTTATATGTAACGATTTCATTATTGATCTATGTGTGGAAGTTCATGAAATTAAACATAAGGACAAAATACACATAAGATTTATGACACTCCCCTTGATAACAGAATTCACCCGATGTGGGATACCTCTCTGGGTCATGCTCCAAAGCCTGACCACTTTATTCTCCTTAATGTAATGATCTCTCTCCTTTACAATATTTTAATGCCAAAGTCCCTCTTCAATGATGGAAATAAGAGATCGGAATGTGATCAGGAATGTATACAAGATTCACAAGTTCTCATGCTCATGGGGCATCCATGATGCTCACATTGACATCATTCCCACATACTCAATACATAAAAGTGGAAGAATAAAATATGATCCCCATCACCATGGAGCCATCAAGTTCCTTAGATCTGCTGCTCAGATCCAAGTATAAATATGATTCACATACAAATATCCCGCAACCACAACATTTAGATCTGCTTCATTGGCCACTTATCATGCAAGCGACACAATTTCTCTGTAACATATCATTGATTGGTTTGATGTGGAATAATAGAAGAAAATAATAGATATAAGGAATAAGTTGGTCATGCTTCCTTGCTACAGCCTCTCCATGCTCCTTCAGACTTGTAACACACATGCTATGCTGCAACATTTAATGAAAAAACAACATAATGAAAAAACATACTTACATTGGCTTCTCCATATATTGTCTTGTTGATATGAAGCTCTACTGCAAAAAAAAACCTCGCCATTGGATTCACATCGTCGAATTACCTAAAAACGACTGTCAAATAGTCTCCATCAGACACAGTCACCTTCTAACCCTTTCTAGACCTCATGCCTCAATCCACGTGCAATTATGGGAAATTAATGCACTTTATGCATTGAAATCTATGCCACTATATAGCCTGGGCATGCTTCCTAGTGCACTGGTAGAGTTCAACACTTAAGTAAAAAATAGGGAATACTTACCCATGAGCCAGTTTAGCCGAATTTTTTGGCGGAGGCTAAATTAAGGTGTTAGTTTAGAGGTCATGGGGTCAAATCTGTTGGCCTCCTCTTTTTTTCATGCTTTCCAATGCATCACTAAAGTTGGTGAATCTATGCCAGATTTGGTGGACTCACCATATTTAGTGGGACACCGCCATATTTGGCACAATTTTAGTTTGAACTGAAATTCAAAAGTTTTGGCATACGTCCTCATTGGGGATTTGTCGTCTGCCACATGGAAACCTATGATTGGGCCACGTGGAATCCACCCATTGACCTTTCTAACCGGTCCTTCTAGGTTAACTATACAAACTTCCACATCACCTACTAACTATACCTTCCATGTGAGCTGTACGGATTGCCACATCATCTGTTGACTGTACCTGCCACGTCAATTGTACAGAATGCCACGTCAACTATTGGTTGTACCTACCACTACAGTTTTACATAATTCCACATCATCTGTATTCACTTCCACATCATCTTGACACATCACTATATGGAGTTCCATGTGGCACGATCTTATTGGTCCACGAATCATCCCAAAAATGCCAAAAATGGGTGACACATGGTAGCCTCTAGTGCTTCCAGGTCAGCATGCCACGTGTCTCCTTCATACTCCTTCCATGTGTTTTGTACAGATGTTGACATCATCCATACGAATGATGATGTTAGCAGTATGGATGTTGACTCATCTCGTGTTCACTGGGGTAGGTTGACCAATTGTTGACCATGAATATCTTTCAATCTGTAACTATGTTTGATGAGTCGTTGGCATCGTTGGAAATATTGTGACACGTTCTTCGTGATCAAGTCATTTTCACAAAGTTTTTGGAACTTTGAATTTTTCCATTTCTCTACCCGTTGAGGCCATTATGAGCCTCCTAGGACACTTCTGAAACTTTTATGATTTTCCCTTCACCAGGTTCACTGTGGAACTACTCTACAAACCATCCGTACCCAACAATATTTCTAATTGGAAGGTTTTTGAAGGAGATGAACAAGTTGTATATTTTCTAACCAATCAATAAAATTTTAAAGATTTATCTATTGATGATGAAGTATTCCAAGAGCAACTAGAAGAAATCGATTTCCAATAACAAAAGGGTGGAAGAGGTCACTCTAATAACAAACCAAGGTTTCTCATGATACTGAAAAGGGTAGCCAATTTGGAGAACCTTTTTGGCTTGAGGGAAATATGTAAAGGGTCAAATAACACAAAGACAGGGAGTTCATGTCCCATATACGAGACTATAAATCTAGGAACCTCATCCCTAAGAATATAAATCTATCAAAAAATAGTGTCTAAAGAAGACAAGAAAGTTTATCTCAAACATTTTAGAGAATATCAAGATGTCTTCGCATGGTCCTACCGAGAATTGAAAACTTATGACCCTCGCATTATTCAACACACAATCCCATTAAAATCCAGAGTAAAACCATTCCAACAAAAGCTTAGGAAGTATCATCCATCTATGGAACCCCTCATATATCAAGAGTTAAATAAATTACTAGATGCTAAGATAATCTTTCAGATTAGATAGTCTGCTTGGGTAGAAAATATGGTTCTTGTAAGGAAAAAATATGGGGAGATCCGCCTGTGTGTATATTTAAGAAACCTTAACAGAGACTCAGAAAATGATAACTACCTAGTTCCATCCATGGAACATATCTTGTAGACCATGTCTAGTTTTACAATTTTCTCCCTTCTAGATGGGTTTTCAGGTTACAACCAAGTTCTAGTTTCATAAGAGGATGGATTGAAAACTACCTTCTGAACCAAGTGGGGAACTTTTTCTTATAAACGCATGTGTTTTGGGTTGATTAATGCAGAAGAAACCTTCCAAAGGGCCATGGAAATATATTTTCATGGATTGATTAACAAATGTGTAGTAGTATACTTGGATGACGTGACTGTGTATTAAAAAAATAGAAAAGACCACATCCAACATCTAACCTAGATTTTTGAAAGGTGTAGGAAATATGGAATATCTTTAAACCCTAAGAAATCTATCTCTGGTGTCGAGGAAGGAAAATTAATAGGTCATATTATATCTCAAGAAGGAATTCGCATATATCCAGAATGAATAAAGGCAATAGCTCATCTTCCCTTACCCCACAAAAAAAAACTATGCAATCCTTCTTTGGGAAAATTAATTTTGTGAGGAAGTTCACACCCTATTTCGCTAAAACTGCCAAACCCTTACAAAAAATGATTTGCAAGGATGTTGATTTTAAGTGGGATGATGAGTGAAAATATTCTTTCAACAATATCAAGACTACAATATCTGAAGCTCCAGTGTTGTGGAGTCTCGACTTTAGTAAATATTTTTTCCTCTATACTTTCACCTCAGACCAATCCTTAGCTGGAGTTTTGACCCAAAAGGATGATGATAACAATAAAGCACCGATATCATTTATGAGTACCAACCTCCAAGGAGACAAATTGAACTACCATTCTATAAACAAACATGCTTATGTGGTGTACAAATAAGTAAAACATTTCAAATCTTACATCCTAAAACATCACACCAAAGTCATCATGCCTCATCCCACAGTCTAATCCATATTATCTCAACAGGAGATGGGGGAGAGAAGAGGAAATTGGATGGTATATTTCCAAGAATTTGATTTATATATAAAACCTTCCAAATTAGTGAAGAGGCAAGGATTGTGTAAATTGGCCACAGAAGCCCAAGATCGAATAAATGAAGACCCCGGGTGGGAGAATGAATTAGAATTATGGTGTAGTGAAGGTTTATACATTCCCCCAGGGAAATATTCTTGGTATGGAAAACTTATTTACCTCCTACTTCATGGGACTTTCCCAAAAAACCTAAACCCGAAGGAAAGGAGAGCTCTCACAATAAAATCTCCATAGTATTGCATCATAAATTCAGTATTTTTCTGCATTAATTATGATGGAGTACTCTTGAGATGTCTCAAATGTGAAGATGCAATAAAGGTTTTGAGGCAGTTCCATGATGGTCCTTCAGGTGGACATTTTGCAGGGAATACCAAAACTCACAAAATATTAAGAGCCAACTATTATTGGCCTACTCTATTTAGGGACACTCATACATACACTAGGAACTGTAAAACTTGTTAAATGAGCATAGGGAGAGAAAAGAGAGTAGTTGTCCCACTCAAACTAGTGACCATATCCAGACCATTTGAGAAATGGGGGTTATACGTCATAGGCAAGATTACCTTGAGTTATTCAAAAAAACATAAGTACATATTGACTGCTACAGACTATTTTATGAAATGGGCAGAGGCCATCCCTCTGACTCACATGAATGAAAAGGTTTTAATCCAATTCATAGAAGAACAACTGATCATGAGATTTGGAATTCCCTCTGTTCTTGTGTTTGATAATGCTCCTTATTTGTATTCCACTCTATTAACAAATTTATCTCTAAAAAAAGGAATCATAATAAGATACTCTGAAAACTACTATCCACAAGGGAATAGGGTGGAAGAATCAACTAATAAGAACTTAGTGAGGATCTTGAAGAAAATAGTTTTAGGAAATCAGAGGAATTGGAATATCTCGATTCATAATTCCTTATGGGCAGACAGGGAAACACTCAAGGAAGTTATAGGGAACTCTCCATACTTTCTAGTATACGGACAAGAAGCCATTCTCCCAAATGGGTTATATATCCCATCACTTCAGCTTGCTCATGGTTCAAGAGGACAATCCTCATTAGTTATTCAACAAATAATTGATACCCTACTCATGCTATAAGAGGAAAGGTTGAAATAAAAATCTAAGTTCATTTCTCATCAACGGATGGTTAAAAGATGGTTTAAAAAACATAAGGCCAAAGAGAAGAATTTTGAAGTAGGATACTTAGTCATGAGATGGGATAGAGAAAACAAACCTAAGGGAAAAAATTTGAAGATCCATACCTTTCCAAGTATCGGATAAAATTGGGGCAGGCACGTATCAGTTGAAAAATATGAGGGGGCAACCCAACTCCCTCTCGGTGAATTTCCAAGACCTAAAACAATATTTATGTTAAAAACAAAAGAGGGATATATATCTATGATTTGTGTGTGTCTTTTGATGTTATATTATGATTAGGATAAATGTGTAGGTTTAGGGTAGACTGATTGCAAAGTCATTTTTATTCCTGTCTTTTATTTTTTGGTATTTTCCTGTAATAAAATTGTTATCTGTAAAACATTGGTTGACCCAAATTAATATGGTATAGAAAACTCTGCTCCTAACTCATGCTTACGTAGAACATCATAAATGTTGGGAAATTGAAAATTTATTCAATGAGATATATATCTTGTATTTTCAAACAAAGGACCTTAGTAAGTGATGAAGTGTCTGCCTAGTGGTCTGGTAAAGCCCAAAGGGAAATATGGAAAGTTGGAAAGGACCACATGTACCTCTAGACAAAGCTATGAGGAATTTCGCATTAACCATTTCATCTTGCAGATAACAGACATCCTCCTCTCCATCTCTCAAAGGTAATTTCTACCAAGAATAAATCAATTATATTAAATGAGTGAAACATATAAGACGACATGCAGATAACTCTATCGGGGCTATGGATGCGCGCTGGAAGCAGAGCAAGGTCTGTGACGTTGGGGTTACTTCGTTGGTGCTATGGATGATCGATGGCAGCAGAGAAAGTCTGTAGAGAGTAAATAATGATAACTAAAGTGGCCTTGAGCCAATGAATGCATTGTTTGGCTCTTGCCAAAAGGGGGCATGGGTCACAGTCAAGAGGAAGGAAGGTGGGATAAGGGTTAAAATCCATATGCAGACTTAGATTCATGAACCAGGGAAATTGTACATGCATGGATAGTAAATAATCTAATAAAAGTGAATCCAATAATTTCTCAAACCACTTCTGCACGAGCTAATCCCGAAGGAAGGAACATAGATTATTATTTCACCAAGAGAATCTCCATTTGTTGAGCAGTCAACACACCCTAAAATGTTTATGAATTTTTTTCTCTTTTGGGTACCACTTTTTTTAATTTGTTTTTCTTTTTGAATTGAGTACACTAAGGAAGGATGGATAATTTTGTTTTCATGTCTCTTCATCAATCAAATTGGATTTTTTTGAACCTGTCAATGTGAAAGCTTTGTTTCTAAAAGAACTTGGCATTCTAACTAAGAAACAATGGCTAAAATTGTGACTAGTATGTTTATGTTCAACATCGAAAAAATCCAAGCAATTTAAATGACCACATAGTAACAAATATCATCGATCGTCAATCCATCATTGGCATCAGTAAAAGGCAGAGTAAATTTTTACTAGTTGTTTGCAAAGAAGACTCAGGAATTGGTTTATTTCCCATTGTCGTTGATGAAATACGGGAGGGATAAACATTGACATGGGCCATGATGAACCTTTGATATCCAATTACAAATGCGTTTTCTTAGGGTCGATGAAATATCAAAGGGTTAAATCATTGAAAATTTCTGCATTGACACATCGTCGATCGTCGATCCCCGATGCACTTTCAACATCGACAAATTTCGAGGCAGTTAATCTAGGAAAAATTGTTTAAAATTATCGTTGATCATCAATCCCTGATACTTTTCCAACATCAACATAGTAGGAAATGTTGTTCAAATTCTTAGCTAATGAAAGTCCCTGATTCTGAATAACACTATTAAACAAAGATGCCAATCTCAAATGCCACGCTTCTTTGCTACGTAGGCATTTTGTATACCCTAGTTTTGTCCCGAGTCACCTTAGGTTTCCATGTGTCTTAGTCACACTTCCAGGTTAGGTTTTTCATGTCAGCGTTCTATGTCAAGATGGATCGACATCAGAGTTTGTTCCAAGAGTTATCTATGAACATTTTCTAGAGAAAATTCCTGACTCTCGATCCACCCATTAAATTAGTGAAACAATGGGATGTTTTCAGCACGAGGTACGGTCTAATTTTTCTATTTAATAGGCCAGTTAATGTTTTTCTCCGCATAGGTTTCTACCCCATGCACTAATTGATCAATGGGAATTTTAAATTGTCGATAGACCATATTATATCATGCACACAAGCCGCCAACCTACGACTGTATTTAATCTTAAACATAATGAATATCTGGTAGAATATTTTGTAGAACCACACTCATATCCCAAATTGAATAAATGATGTGACAAGATAAGTATTATCTCTTTTTAAATCACTAAGACAGCTTCAAACACCTCCATTCTACACACAAGTTTCCATTTCCAGAGAAGCTGAAGAAACCAAGAGAGCATCTCAAGAGTTGCGTTTGATTTTTAGAGTTTCAAAAAACTAGGTTAAGGTAGCATGAAGATGAGGTATGTGTTAATTTTTATCAGTTCGCTGGTCATAAATTTTATATATCAGCATTCGATTTGCTACATCATTTCTAACAATGCTCTATCTACAAGGAAAAATGCCTCCAAGAAATCCAACAACCAGACACTCACTGAGGGCACCAAAATTAAAGGAGGAAGATATTGGTGAAGGTTCTTCTCCTGGCACTATGAGGTAGTTGGAATATTCTCCCAAGGTGTAACTAGTCATTAAAACTTTCATAAAGAAGGAATTTATTCAACCCCCCACTTTTGGTGATACTGAAGAAACCACTAGATCAAAAATAATGCTCCCACAACAGGGAGAGTTATTCAATAGAATCAATGAGGAAGATTACCCGAAGTTTATCCCACACAATGACCCAAATGTAAGGGTGCTCGACGACCAATTTTTCCCAAATATCCGATAGACGTGCTTGCATTTGGTAGCCTGACGAACTCCATTATTTCCATGCATCGTGACCTTGAGTTGGATAATTAATCACACAAACATGTAGAAATTCCTGATCAACGATGAGAATCACGGATGTGTAGGATTTTTTCTCCTGATAGAGGTCTAGAAGTACTACAAAATCAGGGACCCATAGGAGCGATTGAACACAGAATTCATGGTGAAGTTATATGAATTTCATGAAACCAAACACTTAGTGGCTTCCTAGTGGAAGGAAGACAAGAAATTTATGAACCGGAGCAACAGATGGTATGAGACAGTGGTCCTGAGGGAGCCATATATCTACTTGATGGCTCTAATCTATCAATTATATGGAGAAAAGGATTGCGCCAAGTTCTCGGAGGCATGGATGCCCCTGGAATACACTGTGGAAATTTCTGGGAGTATCTTCAACTGGGGAGAAATTATCTCTAATAAATTGAGCACCAGTATATTGCAGGTCCAGTCACCCAAGGAGGGAGAAGCAACCGCTTTTCAGAGGGCCTCATATCTTCTAGATGTAATCTACGTTAGGAATTTCTTTGTCAGTATGAATTTGAGTTGGCACATCGCAGCTTCCTATACATGTCTAGTTCATCATCCTATGGGAAAATAGGTACAATAAGTCTTCTTCCCTTATTTGTGATGAATTCATCCCCTAGATTTATTTTATTATATTTAAAAAGGAATGCCAAAGGCTGTCTATAGCGGCCATGAAAATGATTTTGAAAGTAGGCCATTGTTACTTGGATGAACACACAACCTATATTAGGGTGTTTGGGGCCACCTAAGCACTACATTTTCTCCCCTCTCACATCCCATACCGACTCATTGTGGGATAAATATGTTACCAGACTATCCTGTAGGGCTACAACACCACTTTGGTTAAGGACAAGAAACGAGCATTCATACCCTGCGGTTTCCATGTTGGGTTTTATATAGTAAAGGAAAATTCTCAAGATAAACAAGAGGGCTTGAGTTAACTGGAATATAGATTCCCGACAGGCCAGTTTCACAAGAATGACCCTACAAGCCTAGTCATCTAACATGCTTCACAAGTCTCTTCCTGCTAGTCATACGTGCAAGAAAATTTTGAAGATGAGATTTTTACAGAATGTTGTTAGGACCGAGAGGAGGTATTAAAGAGAAAATCTAACCCAAACATGACTATGTTAAAATCTATGAGTATGGATGATAAGGTCTAAAAATAGAATAGTCGGCCCAAGAATCTCTCAAGGTTAGAGGAGAAATCAGAGCAGCAGAAACAACAAAGGAACAAATAAGGGGGTTGTTCTTACTAGAAGGATCCCAAAGAGTCATCAACCAACTAGAGAACGATCCTCAACTAATATAAATGATGAGAATCTCCTCAGACGACCCAATCATGATCAAAGAGGAGATAAATGGATCAGAGTCAACACAACTAGAGGAAACCACTAGTCACAAAAATATTAGAGTTACATCACCACAGGCCAGATTGTCGGTGACTATCCCAACCCAGTATGAGGTTCCAAGAATGCCAGGTGAAATGGGTGTGCCTAGTCCCTTGATTGATTTGATAACCATCTATGATGATGAGGAGAGTTTGGATGTCTCACTTATAACTCTGATACCAATTACAGAGGGGAAAGAACTAGGGGGAAAATATCCTCTAAGTCACGATGCATCCAAACCTAAACCTCTACAGGGAGACCATGAGGCCAAAAGTTTCTTAGACACTGAGTTTCTCAACCTATCGAGGACCCTGAAAGATAGCTCCATGGATGAGCTAGGTTCAGGTGGACAAGAAGAAGAAGTAAAACAACTAGATATTGATGCCTCAATATCCAATAACCAAGTAAGTACCGAATCTATCACTGACTCTTAAATTTAGGCCAATACCTCACCAACCAATGAACACCAAATGAAGGTCAAGCCATTAGAACATATGGAAGAAGTACAAGAACTGGTCCTGGAACAAATACATATAGCAAGAAGCTTGGGAAACACTCTAACCTAGGGAGAACAACAAATCCATGAGCCTATTGATGAGGTCATCGATATACAAGCGATCTCTTATGAAATGAAGAGGAAAGATTTCATGAGGAGGACCACCAAGAAGAGAAGACTCATGATGAATAGCTCAATTCTCAACACCATGGAGGAGAAGTTTCTCAACACTGAACACACAAAGACATCAGAGCTCATCAGTGTAGGGATGGATATCACCGATGCCACGTTGGATTGAGCAAGGTGAGATGAAAATGAACTGGTTTCTTCACTAAAGGAGATAGATCGTCTGCACCATTTGGAAAATTATTACCAAGACTCAACGCAGGCCACGATGTTTCTGAAGAGTGAGTTCCAAGATACTTATGAAAAGTTCACAAGAGAAAGACATATTTTCACTGCAGGTATAGCTGATTTCCAAGAAGATACCCTTATGGCACTGAAAACCTACAAGGACGTGGAGAGATGGTAGGAAAAAGCATACCAAGCAGTATATATAATTGATTGCATCAATGTAGTGCAGAAGGGATGAGATGTAGAGGAGCATGGTATTCGAGTGTTGAGGGATAGCAACATCTCCCAGATCAGGAAAGAAGCTGAATATTAGGTAAGTATGGACTAGGAAACTCAGGGAGACATACAAAAGAAGTGGGTTGAGTGCGAAAGAGGCTGGGAAAAGATCAATCGAGAGATGAAAGACATTGGCCTCCCAGAATTTGTCTCACTTGAAGACTTTGTCTACTTTCATGACATAGTCAAATGACATACAAAACAAGACTCAACATGGGAAGTGGAGATCACACAGGTGGATAGCATGGCACCGAGTCAAATACAATAGTTTATGGAACATCCAATGAAGGATCATGCAGTTCCACAATGTTTGAGTGCCAAAATCATCAAATATAGAGAATGAGCAATAGAAGCGAAATAAATTATTTCAGCCCCAATGGATCAACACATATTCCCGTATGATAACACATGTGAGGATCTCTTCATCAAGTGGTCAGAATATGTGAAGAGTAATCCACTTTGGTAGAAACACGATATGGTTTCCAAAGAACAAAGATATCAAGTGCCACATGGAACTATTTTGTTTTACTTAACAAAAACTTGTAGCATCTATTTTTAGATAGTGATTATTTATAAATAGGGGGATTGTCCTTTTAGAAAGGGTTGATGGTTTTGGGAAAAGACCCTCTTTTTGAGAATTGTAAATAACTATTTTTGAACAAATTTAACTGAGAAGTCCTATTTAGGACCAGATACAAAATTTTGTTTTTCATCAAAGGGGTTATGCGATTGGATTGAGGAAGAATTACTTCCATCTTTTGTTCCAGTAATTAATACTATAACGAGTGAGAGTTTATGAATCTATTGATAAGCTATCTGTTTCAATATTTTAGCAATTCTTTTGTTCTTAATGATGAAAAGAAAATCGTTGTATTAATGTGTGATTGATGGTAGAGATAAGGAAACTACTTTTTTTTTCACTCATCTTATTATATGTGTATTTTCTTTCGATAATTGTATCTCAGTCAATGTTGAAATACCAACAAGTTAATGTATTATTACTAGACTTGTAATAGGTGTGAATATCTTTGTCTGCATGCTTGAGAACAAGGGTTATCCCAAGCTCAACCTTCTTCAGTAGTTAAGAATCCCTTCCTTCAGTTGGTCTGTACCAGCACATCTCATTTTATCAAACTTGTCTAATAAAATAAAAGACAAAAGGAGAATGCTTAATATGGAGGAGGAACTTTCATTGAAATATATCATGTCAATTACTAAGTAAATCCCATCGATAAATTAGCTAGATTGAAAGATCTGGAGAACCATTCCACCATAAAATGTTGTAGAATCTAATTGGGCCTCTAAGGAGGGGTTGGTTCCTACTGTTGAATTAAATAGATCGCATACCCCTCAACAAATCCCAAATTTCCGCATGTGACACCACAGTGGCATGCAACATCATCACAAGTTTCTCATGTTGAGGGTGCGACGATGCTCAAACAAACGAAAAAGAAGAATTTCTCGAAGTTTATAGAATGGAATATTTGAAAGGATGAGGTGGCCTTTGATCGATTTGGATCTCACTCAAATCTTTGATTTAGTGGGATCATCTTAATTCCTTCATCCATCCCTCTTCACTCTATATAAGGATGGATCTCTCATGGGAAGAGTTAGGATGGCTTATGTATGAATAATGTTGATGAAGATTGTGCTTGTGATATATTTTTTTTAGATTTCCAAGTCACGTTGTGTATAATCCTCATCAAAATCATCGGGGAAAAGATGTGTGTGTTGAGGTAAAGGGCCATTGTAAGGGACCTTGCAACATCAATTCATAGGTTGTATTCTCCACTTTCATCAATATAATACAATAATACATTTCTTTCCTATAAAAGTGTCTCCATTTTTATTTCATAGCTCCTTGATCTTATGCATAGGTTTCATTGGAATATATATATCGTTTTTCTCTCTTTGTTGGTTTGTGTTTCTCAACAGGTTCAACATCTCGTGGACCTTGAGCTGGAGCAAGGACAACACTAGAAAGGATCAAACAATGTTTAAACGGTATGTCGTTTATACCTCATTAAACTAGTATACATTTACAATAGAAATATAAGGAGAAGTTTTTATTTTGTCATTTTTTGTTCTAATTTCTTGTTGAAGTTAGGGATATTATTTCATGTGAGCACTTAGTGATTTGTTCGGTAACACCTCTATTGTGTGAGGGCTTCCTTGAGAAACATTTTGAAATGATATCTTATCCAATCGTCTTTCTTTTCTCCCTCCATGAGAGGTCTCTTAGGTGTGTGAAATATTTTGTCTTTAAGAGAAACAAGCTCGAGACCCAATTCTTTGTACCTTGACCTCAACGGGGACATGCATTAAGAACAAGAAGGAGCAGAAAACTCTGATACGACTGATCTAGATTTTATGAGCACAATAAAAATGAATGAAGATTATTATTATTCTTAACATAGAGACACAAATATGAAATAATAGAGATACAGTAAAACAAGTTTCTATTCAATAAGAAAATATGTTGAAACTGTAAAATGCAGCAGAAAACAAGCTTGCTAGAATGGTGGCGGCTTATTTCTGAGAAGAGATGTGACACATGCACTCATTTGAAATAAGCTAGATATAATGAGTCTCTCCGAGCATTTTTTACAATAAACAAGAATTTCAAAACTGTGAACATCCAAAAATATAACCCTAGGAGATGAATCACCAAAAGTCATGTGGGCCCCATTGTGGTAAGCTAGTACATCAACTTCTCGAGGTCGTAACTTTTTCATTAGATATTTTTTTTAGGCACACGATAGCCTGTTTGAAATTTTTGTCTAAGGAATACACATGTTTCCATCAAAACTTGAATCCGTCCACATTTTTACTATTGATCCAGAATCAGATGCAAGAGCCTGAAAGGCCTCAAAAAGACTAAAAAATGAAAGTTCTCAAAATCGAACAAAACCAATTTCACTGCGACCGACTCGTCGCACTGATTCCAGCCATATATTCACTTTCTCAAATGGGTACTGTATGAGAGAGTTATCGCAGTCTGACCATTTTCCCAAACAACTAGAAAGTAAAAAAAAACATCAACGGTCAAAAGGTGACATGACACTCTCTGTAGGTGACATGTGGCAGTGGAAGAAGTGACATGTGGTAGCACAAGCGACAGGTGACTGGGCAAATGATGCATACTTGGACCAATGGCAGAGTGACACTTGTCAATTTTCGGGCAAATGTGGTGGTGCCACGTGGCCGAAGCATGGGAAGCCATATGGCACCTAGTCATTAGTGGAAGTGACAGGTTTCAAAATTTTTGGAGCCCATGGGATTCAAACCCATAACCTCTTGGTAGACGCCAAGCTCTGGGAAATGTCCAACAACCAAGGCACCATATTATTTCTTATTACATGAAACCCACTTTATTATATCTAAAGTGTATGTTTTAGTGTATGGGCGGAACGAGGCTGGGGCTAAGCCCCAACCCATGGTTCATTATATGTAATGTGACCACCAAAAGGGTGCAGGCACATAACTAAACCACCAACATGCGTTTTATGGCACCTTCCTCCATGTAACCCGGAGCCATAACCACGGGCTCGGCGCATGGGAAGGGACACAGTTCTATAAACAAGCAGCATATGATGATAATAAGGGGGCGCACACCAGTAAAGGGGGATAAATCCTAAATTTAAACATAAAGTGGGTTTTTATCCAATGTTTAGTGGATTTTATTGATTTTCAGGCCTGTTAATGGAGGATTTGGCCCATTTTGGGGGATATTGGACTCTTTTTTAGCCCGGATTTTGGGAGGACGTTGGGGATGGATAACCAACTTCAGATATACAAAAATCAGGCCTGTTTGAGGCCATGAAGGATATTCATATCATAGTTATGCTGAAACAGAGCCAATAAAAAGCCATTTTTAAGCAGGGAAGTTGTTGAGGAGCAGACGCTTGCGGGCCATTTCTGGGAGCTACACTCAGTCTTTTTCAATGCCGTCAGTTGTGTTGGATTTTTGAGGTCGATAAGAACACATTGAGACTAGTATGATATCCATTTGATGTACTTTTTTTGTATTTTTAAAGAATTGAATAACTAATAAAGAAGCCTCGCCCACTGAGACAAAGGCTCGAAGACGTAGGCAATTTTGTGCCGAACTCCGTTATCACTTCTCTTGTTATGGTTTGATGTTATTATTGCTTCATTTAAGATATGTATATTTTCTTTTGGATGTTATGTTTCCTCATTAAATTTATCCTCTTTCATTCAGCTTCTTAAATGGTTAATGAACACATGCAATTAATAACTCAACCACAGTCATTAAAAGATCTTTTCATATCAAGTGGTATCAAAGCTAGTTGATGTTTGGATTTGAGTTTTGCATGTTAAACAAGGAAAAGATACAGCATGGTGAAGATGAGGTTTCTAAAGAGAATCCATTAATTGGATTGAGAAAGAGATCTTCTCACAATGAGAAGATAGCATTGGAAGAGGGAATTTCTTTTGATGAGAAAGAGTTTAAAAAAAATATTTCCTTGCTATGTCAGAGATGGCGAAAGTTTTGTACGAGGATTACTTGGAACGAAAGAGACCAGTTCTGGGGAAATATTCAAAGGGAAAAAGTGAAGAGGAAGAGGATCCTCCTCAGATTCCTCCTTCACCTCCATCATCACCTCCTTCTTCTCCTTCTTCTTCAAGTTCAAGTTATAAAACCAATGCAAAGAAACATTTTCATAAACCTAAGAATGAAATGCCATTATTAAAACTGGATGTTAAATTTGAGTTTCCCATATATTATGGTGAAGTTAAAGAAGAGAGACTTGACAATTGGGTCAGGAAGATGGAGGTTTACTACAATGTGAAACAGATCAAGGATGAGGCCACACAAATCAAATTGGCTTCTTTGAGACTTGCAGGTACAACTCTCATATGGTACCAAAGAAAGTTGCAAAATGGAACACAACAAGTGGGTAATGTATTTCCATCATGGAAAAGTTTCATTTTTTCACTTAGGAAACAATTCTATCCTTTGAGTTATAAAGGAAAAACATTAATTGAATGGCAATCTTTAAAACTAAGAAAAGGAGAAATAGTGCAAGAGTGCACTGATGGCTTTTGAAAAATGGCATTGATGTTAGATATCCATTTACATACATAGGAAACCCTTATGAAGTATATATGAGGTTTACCTGTGCATATTAGAAACAATGTATTCATGTTTGGATCCACTAACCTTGATGAGGTTTATGTTCAAGCGACATACATTGAAGCAGGAAAAGTAGGTGTATCAGGGGAATCATCATCTTCAAGGAAATAGGATAAGAGGAAACGACATGAAAAGAATTCAAATGCAGTGGCAAGAAAGGATGAGAATCCCTCTTGCAAGCATTGCAAGAAAGAGGGGCATGATGAGGACATATGTTGGCAGTTTCATCCCAAGAAGAGGCCAAAGTGGTTCAAAGAAAATAAGGGAAGGCGAACAATTGCAACGACAACAAGACCCACAAACTTGGGATCAGATTTGGGTGACAAATCTAAGGTCTCATTGGTTGGTATGACAGGTAAAATTGGTGAAGGAATTGATTGTAGAAGTAACTTGTTTCATATAAGGACCATCATGCGACACACTAAGATAGACAGATTAATCGACAGTGGATCTCAATCTAATCTAATCTCAGAATAATTGGTTAAGCAATTGGGGTTAAAAACACAAGCACATCATAATCCTTGCACACTTAAATGGATAAGAAATCACCATCAAATGCAGATAACAAAGCAATGCACAATCAAATTTGCAATGTCATCTAAGTATGTGGACGAGGTAACATGTGATGTAGTGTCATTAAGTGAATGTGGAATGGTATTAGGTAGTCCATACTTATATGATCGTAAGGAAATCTTCTATAGGACAAATAATCAATATCAATTAACCAAAGTAGATCAATATTATGTGGTTCATTCTCATCATTTAAAGGAAAATAAAACACTTCAAACAATGGAACAAATTAAATAAGGCAGTGCAAGAAAAAAACAAACAATAATTGTTTCAAATGAAGTAATCAATATCAAGCAAGAACAGGAAATGATTGTTGAATGGAAAATCAATCGCAAGTTGCTTCAAGATAAGCTCATGTCATGAAAATATTACAAGTATATCAACTCATTTGCAGTCGCCTTTTTTATGCTATCATTAGTAATGTTGTCTACATGGATGATAGTGGCTTCAGTAAGATGTAACAAGGTTCAAATGGCTAACAATATGTTGTCAGTTGTCATGATTGTGTTATAGTTGATATTGATGAGACAGGTGCACAGGATAGAGTTTAGAGATAAAGGACAAGCTGGGTGGCCTACCCCGAGTTTGTTAACTGGTCAGAACATTTTGGGACCAAAAGGTCCTTTAGTGGGGAGGTGTGATCCAAAATCAGATCCAGGAGCCTGACAGGGCTAAAAAAGGCTCAAAAATTAAAGTAATCAAAATCGAACGAAACCAATTTCATTGTGACTGGATCGTCGCATTGATTCTGGCTATATATTCACTTTCTCAAATAGGTGTCGTATGTGAGAGTTATCACACTCTGAACATTTTCCCAAACAAATAAAAAGTAAAAAAAGAAGTCAACAGTCAAAAGGTGACGTGGAACTCTCTAGAGGTGACAGGTGGGACTGAAAGAAATTACATGTGGCAGCATAGGCGATAGGTGACTGGGTAGATGATGCACACTTGGACCAATGGCAGAGTGACACTTGTCAATTTTTGGGCAAATGTGGGGGTGCCACGTGGCCCATGCATGGGAAACCACGTGACACCCAGTCATCAGTGGAAGTGACATGTTTCAAAAATTTTGGAGCCCATGGGATTCAAACGCATAACCTCTTGGTAGGCACTAAGCTCTGGGAAATGTCCAACAACCAAGGCGCCATATTATTTCTTATTACATGAAACCCACTTTATTATATCTAAAGTGTATGTTTTAGTGTATGGGCAAAAGTGGGCTGGGTCTAGGCCCCAACCCATAGTTTATTATATGTAATCTAACCACCAAAAGGGCACGGGCGCATAACTAAACCACCAGCATGCATTTTATGGCACCTTCCTCCATGTAACCCGGAGCCATAACCACGGGCTCAGCGCATGGGAAGGGACACGGTTCTATAAACAAGAAGCATATGACCATAATAAGGAGGCGCATGCCAGTCAAGGGGGATAAATCCTAAATTTAAACATAAAGTGGGGTTTTATCCAATGTTTAGTGGATTTTATTGATTTCCAGGCCTGTTAATGCAAGATTTGGCCCATTTTGGGGGATATTGGACTCTTTTTTAGCCTAGATTTTGGGAGGAAGTTGGGCATGGATAACCAACTTAAGATCTATAAAAACCAGATCTGTTTGAGGCCATGAAGGGTAGTCAGATCATATTTATGCTGAAGCAAAGCCAAGCCAAAGCCATTTTTATGCAGGGAAGCTGTTGAGGAGCATACACTTGCGGGCCATTTCTGGGAGCTACACTCAGTCTTTTTCAGTGTCGTCAGTTGTGCTAGATTTCTGAGGTCGAGAAGAACATGGTGAGACTAGTATGATATCCATTTGATGTAATTTTTTTGTAATTTTAAAGCATTGAAGAATTAATAAAGAATCCTCCCCCACCGAGACAAAGGCCCAGAGACGTAGGCAATTTTGTGCCGAACTCCGTTATCACTTCTCTTGTTATGGTTTGTTGTTCTTATTGCTTCATTTCATATATGTATATTGTCTTTTGGCTGCTATGTTTCCTAATTAAATTCATCCTCTTTAATTCATCTTCTTAAATGGTTAATGAACACATGCAATTAATAACTCAACCACAGTCATTAAAAGATCTTTTCAGATCAACTATGGAAATCCCTAAAAACGTTGTTTACGGCCTCAAAAAAGCCCCAAAAGTCAGAGAACCCGAAAAATAGGAAAAAACAATCAAACTGGAAAACTGCCAAAATGAGCCAGTTGGAATAGGTGGGGGGGCAACAAAATCCATATGGATTAGTTTTAGAGTGAGTTACAATATTTTAAGAGATACTTATAGTGTTGGTGTTATGACAATTGATAGTGATTGGATGATCACATTTCACTTGTAAATCTTCTAGGGTTTGTTTCATCCAAATTACTTGTGTGAAACAAGATGCATCAACAATGTATTATGATTATGATGTGGATAGTGATATAGATGTTTTTTTCTTACTTATCCATGTCACTAGACACTTTGCTAGGAAGAATGCTCCTCCACTAGTTCTTTTCATATCATCTATACTACCTGCCCAATCTGCATTAGTATATGCATTCAATGTAAACTATTTTATTTTTGGGTACCATAATCCAAAGTATAATGTAGCTTGTAGATATTTGAAGATCCCCTTTACTTATTTTACGTGAGTGTCTTCGTCTATGGATTGAAACCTCCCCACTAGTCCTACATCCTGCATTATGTTAGGTCTTGTTGCTTTTGCTTAGAGCAGACTTCAAATAATGGATCTATACATAGTTTGGTGTACTTTTGGTGAATCGTCATATAAGATCATTTTTCATCTTGTGACCATATGAGTGCTCATTGGTCTGCAATCTTCCATTTGAAATTTCTTGGTAATTTTTTTGATATCTTTACTTTGGCATATGGATATGCCTTTTTTTGTTTGAGTAACTTGTTAACTTAAGAAGAAAGTCAATTCACCTAGCATAGACATCTCAAACTCTTTTTGCATTTATGTGGAAAATAGTCTTCTTAGTATATTCATATTAATTCCAAGGATTGTATCATCCACATGTACCACTGCAACAATAATATTTTATTCTTTAATTTTGATATAGATTATTATCAGTATTTCCTCTCTTATATTCTTGTTGTTGTAAATATTGATCAAGTCTTCATAACCATGCTTATTGGGTGCATGCCTATTTTGGGAAGGAAGTCTATTTTGGGTGAAATCCTATTTTTTGAGAAGGATCTATTTTGGGGAAGGACCTATTTTTGGAAAAGGGAACCTAATTTTGGAGGAAAAGCAATAGGTGGAAAAAATGCAACATGAAAAAAAACAAGGAAAGGCAGCATGCATGAGGTAAAGCAATTTGGTGCATAGGAAGACCAGCCTAACCATGATAGGGTTATGGTTTTTGATAAGTATTGCAATGACTATAAGTCTATAAAATAGTACAAATAGGGACCTAGGAGGTCTAGGTAAAGGGTGTGTTTGAGATAGAGAGATATCATATCATAATAGAGGGAGTTGAAAAGAGCACATAAGATAGATCTTTGTGGATGTAGCCCCAGGAGGGGTTGTACCATGGTAAACCTTGAGTTATCTGTGATTTTTAATGAAAGATTTAATTTTGTTGATCTTTATCTTAAACAATGAATGGTTATATTAGCTTTATCATCATGCATGCATAGGTTTGAAGATAAATAAATCATAGAAATAATTGAATGGTTAACAAGGATAGTGCATAAGGAAGGAAAAACACAACCCCAGATCCCCACTCATTCTTAGACTACAAAATCTTGAGTATTGCAGTAACCTATAAAATATATCTCAGGTGAGAGTGCGTTGTGCACCCTGTGTGCAACATTTCCTTCTGTTACTAGGCGGGACGATAGTTTTTTAGGGTTTTCTTGGAAACCTATTAAGATCTGAACTTGGATCATCCTAGGAAGAATTAAATGAAACAACCAAAAAATGGTTTTGTTGCAGGCTGGAGCTTCATGGGATTGAGTGGAAGGGATCCATGAAAGAAACACATGGAGGGTGAAATTATAGAAGGGAATGTTCATGACATGGAATCCAATGAAGGAGGAGATTGAAATATGTTTGACTAGAAATGAAATTGAGTTTGTGCAGAAGGACAACATAAATCCTAAGTTAACACCGTGAAAATATCTCGACAAATACGTGTTTAGCAACTTGCATGAGGTATTTTTCTAGAATTTGCCACATTTATTGTAGAAGTGGTTATTGAGGTTAAATCAAAACCATCCTACAAATTGAATCAGACAACTAGAGTGGAATCCTATGGAGATCGTGCAATTACAACAAGTTAATATACAATTTATGTGCACAATAGATTTTTGGTTAGGAAGTATTGTTGTAGGGTTTATCACCGAATTTGCAGTAGATATCACAAAGTCTTACACCACAACAGAGAAGTATTTTCTAAAGGGACCCATAGATAGGTACATCATATCATTGTATACTTCAATCAATATTTTATTGTATAACAACGATGTGATCACCATGGAATCTGATAGCTAAACTTCCCTGCGTGGATGGGGGAAGGGGGGAAGCATTGAAAAGAGGTTGAGATATGGAAGATGAGATGGATAAGGGAAAGAATAAGAAGGCCATTGATCTAATCATGATGGAAGAATACCATATAAAGAAGATAATGGAAAAATATGGAAAGATGTGTAGCGGAGTACCCTACAATTATGAAATGAATAACAAGAAGAGAGATATAGCCGATAGAGAGTTGTTGGAAATAAACAAAGAGGAGGTAGAGGATCTATGGAATATGAAACATATTGAGGAAATCCTCCACGTAATTTATGAAATGAAAACAAGAGATTCAGGGTCAGGAATAGAAAGAAAAATTCCAATCCAGATCACTGTCAGTGTGGAAAATACAACCCCATGTGTGACTAATACACCAAAAAGAACACGAACGTTTAAACAACCATATTTTAGGGGAAGCAAATCAACAGGACATGGATCCAATCAAGGAACATCAACTCGAGGAGCCAATTTAGGAAGTAACAATCAATTGGGTACACCACATGGAGTAAGTAGTTCAACACAGTTCAAAATGGTAGGACATTATCCCATGATCAGATTACCATAATTTTGGGGAGAGGCATCAAAGAACCCTGGAAAGTACTTATTCACCTATGAGAAGATATGGGAAGGAAATAAAATCATAGATTATGAGAAAAATATCGCACAGTTAGTTATCACACTAAGAGACCGAACATTAGACTGGTACATGATCCTAGATGTAAACAGTCCATAGGGAGTAATAAAGACTATTGCAGATGTTAAAAAACTATTGGTAAACAAATTTCATAAGCCTAGATTAAAAGACTAGTACATGAATGAAATTATTGAAATCAGATAGAAACCAAGTGATCATGTTTGACAGATTGATCACAGGTTCAAATGTCTGAAAGGTAAGTTGAAATATGTAATTACTGACATGAAACAGAGGCACTTATTTGTGAACTCATTGTTACCACACTTGAAATACCCATTAAGACAATAGAAGTTCCAAACTCAGGTAGAGTCTCTACATGTGTTACATGTCAAATTTTCTCACTTTTATAATGTCACATTCTCATTTTCGCAAGTGTCATAAATGTCTCATTTTCATTCTTCATATTTCACATTGTGAATGACACCATGGAAACACTTTATGCATCCTCTAGAACATGTTATAAGGGGAAACCACATCATTTGAAAAACTACGAAAAAAAAAATTCCTTGAGAAATGGTCATCTTAACAAACTTTTGGAAGATCAATGCTCCCCTGCTCATATGCAGGGAGCACTAGTGCTCTTTTTCCATCTATAAGGGAGCGTTGTAACGCTCTATTTCCCTTTATGAGGGAGTGTCAATTGGTTGAGACAATCATGGGAAGAAACCCCCCTTATCTCTAAAGACAACTAGAGATAATCTGAGTTGGTTTAGCTTGAATCCAAGCTTTAGGATGCATTTAAGGGAGATGCCACAATTGATGGAGTCATATCCTCAACTTATTCCAAATATAACTAAGGTGTTTGAGCCTCTCAAAGCCTATAAAAGAAGGCATTCTCATGGTGAAGAGGAGGATAAAAATCAGCAAAAAGTATTGTCATTTTGATCGTGTATCTTTCGAGCAAGGGGTTAGACAAGGAGGACTTGGAAAGGTTGTTGCAAGTGCATCTACAAATTGTAAGTACCTTGTAATGTTCTCATTAATATATTCTTGGCCTATTTCCTTCAAGTTTGTATATTGTTGCATATACTTGTCTATTATGGATAAATTTAGTTTAAACTAATCTTGATAGATTAGGAAGTCTATGTTTTCTTTGTTGTCCATTGGATTGCAGATATCACTAAGGAGTTTAGAGATCAATTTCATCCTGAATTAAGAAAGGACAAGCTTCAAAAAAAAGGTACATCATACTTTCATCCTCTTTTTCCTTTGACTAATTTAAATACATTTAAAGGAATGTTAGTGTCCATTTCCATCTTTTTGTCTTGGTAGTAGGGGTCTAGAATCCAAAAGTACATTCACCTTTCCGCAGGGGAATTTTCCTACGATAACATGATTCCATACAACTAGAAGAGAACCAGTATCAGAAGACAGATCTAGCAATAGAGGAGATGAAGGAGGATATGAAGAATCTAACATTTCAACTTAACCAGAATAAGGAAAAAGAGAAAAGAGAAGTTGTATAGTGTACCCTATGTAGGATATAAAGACAACATAAGAATGAATGTCCCACTTTTACGCAGTATATGTAAACATCAATACCAAACCCATTTCTAATAGGATTGTCCAATGATGCAGAAGTATAAGATAGTTACCAAAAGTTCATATTGAAATTTTTTTCAAATCATTAGGTCATGATGATAAGGATTGTAGAACGATGGATATGATGAGAGAAATAACTTTAGATACTTATAGGGTTCAAGTAGAAATGATGGCAGGACAATATGCACCTTATTTCAGCCAGGTACCACCACCATACAAAAATGCACATAAATAGTACATCAATGCGCAACAACAATACAATAATGCACAACCATAGTATAACCCCATGTAGTATAACCAAGTACTCTAGTATAATGTACCATGAGGATATAGAGGTGGATACAAAGGTGGAGGATGAGGTATAGGAGGATTTGGATGAGGAAGAGGACTAATAGTGTTCCAAAACTGCCAACAACCAGGGAATTATGAAAGGGATTGTCCACTTCCACCAGGGACATGTATGTATTGTAGCGCAACAGGCCATGACACAAAAGAATTCCCAACACTCTTGGAAAAGATCCAGGAAAAAGTGAACTAGAAAAAACAGAATGTCCAATAGATTTTTGCAGAAGCTAGGGATGATGGGAGAAACATCAATATAGTCACCCGAGGAGGAGCCAATACAATAATTGATGCAACAATACAAGATCTAGTTAAAAACCAATGGGTAAATAAGAATAATGAACCACATAAGCAATTTGACATGTAGAAATAAAATGAAACATTTAAGGAGGTTAGACATGATTTTCTCAAGAAGAACTTTGCATCTACATTAGTCATGTAACAAACTCAAAACCCACCAATGTATGATATGTCATCCTCAATGGATCATACCGATGAAGGACAACCTTTAGAGAAAGTAAGTACCATAAAGAATTTTTTGCAATCATATGTTCAGTTATTGAATGATCCATCATCTGTTAAAGTCTTACAAAATGTGCTATATAGTTACAACGTGGAGGTAGAAGGGAAGTTAAAACAGAAAACAATCAATCATCTCCATACAAGAACAAGGACAAACTGAGAATTCAAACTAAATTCTAATATTGGAGATTTCAATATGGGAGATATTATACTAGAATTAGGCTCTAAAGTAAATCTCTTACCTGAGAAGACATGGCAGTGTATGAGAGAACCCACACTAGGATATTCACCTATCTAGTTGAAACTAGCAAATCAACATAGAGTGTTACCATTTGGAAAGATTAAAGGTGTGACAATAAATATGGATGGAGTGCACACTAAGGAATATTTTGAAGTGATATAGATAGTAGATGGCACAACACTTTACCCAAAATTACTTGGATTGGATTAGGAATTTGATAACTAGGTTATAATCAACCTAAAGACAAGAGAAATGACTTTTGAATCACACAAATATAGATTCATTGCACCATTGGATCCTTCAGAAGGATAAAGGTTTGTAGAGGCCACTTGTTTGGATATAGAATAAATAAACCAATTGTGCAGAACCACCGCACGAGAAGAGGATTATGTTAACCCAACTGTAGATGGGGTACTCAGCTAGAGAAGCATTAAATTGTGTGCTTCTGACTCAGACACAAGTTTGGCGAATTGGAAACATTTATTACATGATGTTTCCATAGGGAGGTGTGCAAGGATAGACTACGCAATAAGATGGGTTGGTACAGAGATAAGTGAACCTCCCAATTTTCATAGGTTAAATGACTTAGAGGAATTCTTGACAACATATGAAGAGGAAGTGTTAGAAAATAATAGGCTCTTATCCCTAGATATTCTGCTAAAGGAAACACTTGCAAGATGGTGGGGTGTGAAAAAAGAGATAATTCAAGACTCATATCAGTGTAAATGACTACTATGGATTAGATTTGGCACATAACAAGGGAGAAATAAAATGCATAGATATGATGGGAAAGGAACACTCATGGAACAGTTGGATAAGTGAAGGAAACAATGGAGGATGACACCACGAGAGAAATGGTCTCATCACTTTATCCATACATTGGAAGGGATACCAAGGAGCTAGTACATAGAAAAGGATATGTGTAGAGGCACAATAGATAGGACATGATTACATCAAAATTTTGTACTAACCTTCTCATTTGAACATGAGAACCCCAACATTGATTCAGCGTTGAATCTGATACAGGGAGTGATATTTTTTGATGAACCAAATATTGAAATCATGATAGAATATCAACAATAGAATAGACATATAGTTAATGAATTACTCTCATTATATCATGTCGAAGAGGAAAAACCAAATTAAGATGACCCACATAACATTCATATTATAGAGATTGAAGGAAAGAGAGAGGTGGAAATTCCATCTCTAGAGTCAGAAGTATTTTCTACACCAATCAAAGTTAATAAAGTCAACATTGGGACGAATTAAAACCCTAAAATGGAAAATATTGGAGACTATTGGGATGAGAAAACAATGGAAAGAATAACAGAGTTACTATGTGAATACAATAACCTGTTTCCATAAAACTTTACATAGATGAAAGGAATAGCAGGAGAGCCAGATAATATGAAGATAACCCTCAAAAGTGAATCTTGACCTATCAGATAGAGACCTTATAGACTGAATCCAGTGTATAAACAGAAAGTGATAGAAGAAATTGACTGAATTTTGGAAGCTGGAATTATAGAACTAGTGGAGGAATCTCAATGGATCATTCCCATGGTAGTCCAAGAAAATAACCAAGGGGGGATAAAGATTTGTGTATATATAAGGAAACTCAATGATTATTTCTTACATGATTCTTTCCCTACCCCTTTCACAAATGAATTCTTAGAAAATGTGGGAGGTCAATAAGCATACTCATTTACGAATGGATTCTCAAGTTACCATCAAATAAAAATAGCTCTAGAGGATAGGTATAAAACTAATTTTTCTACAGAATGGGGATCCTACCAATATATAGTCATGCCATTTGGGCTGAAGAATGCACCGTCTATATTTTCAAGGGTAGTCATAGATGCTTTTAAGGAATTCATACATCATTTTATAGAAGTATATATGGATTACTGGACTGTATATAGTATGTTAAAGGACCATTTATAAGTGTTAATACTAATGTTAGAAAGATCCAAGAAATGTTAGATATCATTAAACATCAAGAAATTCATTTTTGGTACATATTTTGGGATATTGTTGGAACATATAGTGTGTAAACAAGGTTTACTAGTGGACCCTGCTAATATTGTAGTCATTATAAATTTACCACCACCAAAATCAATGCATTAGTTAAGAGAAACACTATGAAATACATGATGTTACATAAATTTTATAAAGGGGTATGCCAAGATTACTACACCAATGGAAAGAATGTTAAAGAAGGACACCATATTTCAGTGGAATGAGGATTTCCAGCAAGGATTAGACACTTTAAAGTAAAATATGGTGACAACACCTGTTTGTCCTAAAGTATGTACCTGATTGCTAAAGGGTAGAGCTAGGCCACCTCAACTTTTGGAATGGTTGGTTTTTTGGTTATTTGATTTTGTTGGTCAGTTTGAGGGTTGGATTTACCAGGACAAGAACATGGTTGGTTTGGAAAAATTATATGGATGAGGGTCCTCCTTGGATTGTGGCACACAAATTACATACAAGTGAGATAATAGAGGTAAACTCAAAGGGAAACAACAAACCACTCAATGAAAAATATGATGTAAGAAGTTTAATTCTAAAAATATTATTTCAAGGCATTAAAAATGTATCAAAAACACAATTACTCCCACAGGTTGCAATAGAAACAAATAGTCACCAAATCATTTGTTTTTTTACATGTTTCATATTAGTAAAGACAATTTATACAATAGATGAAGGAAATGAAATGTACTTTGCACAAATCAACAACTGCATTCAAGATAAGATAAAAAAATATATGTAGATTTGGACACAAACACAATGTCCTCGAGAGTATATTAACTAGGTAAATATATTTAATCCATTCATAGAACAGGTTCAACTATTTTGATGTGCTAATATTCATTTCCCAAAAATCGAACCCTCAAAACACACAAAAATTGCATATTTATCAAAATTGTAGAGGCTCTCATCCATCTGCAACTGAGGCTTAAATCTACATTGTCAGTTCAATAACAACTTATTAATTTAACTAAATATTTCTATAGTATAGTAATGTATACTTCTATATTGACTTAATAAAAAGGATTGGCTCATATCACACATAAATGGCCACTTATTATTCCTTAATCTAAAAGAGTATTGTTATTAAACAACTAAAAACTGCTACTGGTAATCAAACTAGACTAATGCATATGCTGGAGTAAAATAAAATCTAACAAAAACTAACTGGGAGTGACTGAATCGAACATTGTATCGATGACTAGTGTCTATGTGCATTGTTAAAGTCCACTGGGAGATAATTGGGTGTGTTGGTAGCTGCTTCAAGAACTCCTTCAAATTATCTCCTTCAAAAACAAGTCTTCTGGTGCTTATTCTGCAATCTTTGATATTTCTTCTGTAGCCTGGAGTACAATTTCTCCAGTTCCTATGGTTTTGCAAGGTCTAGACTTGCAGCTTCAGTTTATGCACTTGTTGTTTGTCATCAACGTTATGTATTTTGACCTCGATCTATTTCTCCTTCATTTCTTAATCTACGCTAAAGTTGTTGTGGTTAGTGATTTCTATGCTCCTAGTTCTCATACTATAACTATGTAAAACTTCAGGATCTTTCCCTTTAGTTCCTTTAGTGGACCCCTAGACTCTCACAGTGGCAAATTTAACTTATGGTTTAATATCTTGTAAATTGTGAGAAGGATCCCCTGCATGTGGTGACATGTCAATAAATTCTTTCTCGAGATAAAATCCATAATATTGTATTCCCTATTGAATGGAGTCTAAAGGATACTCCTTTTTCACTGTCACAAATGGTGTTTTTGTAGCCTCATTTTCACTAGACTTTCATTTTTTTTTTCACTATCATACCCTTTAACAAATTGACTGTCATTTCCTCCATGGTAGCAAATTCTGGACTGTCATCATCCTCAATCAGAATTGGCTAGGGGTCCTTTAATGATGGTTTGAACAGACCTTTGGATTTCAGCCTTAACTGATTCATAATTCTAGACTTTATGTTACGTTTTCATGGAAATTCAGTGTTTTTCTTGCTCTTCCTTTTCTTATCCTGTCTGGATGGAGGAGATTTTTTAGGTGGATTTTCTAAAGGAACAACCTTCTCTTTAACTAATTCCTTTTTGTGCAAACCAAGTCCAATTTTCCCTCTCATTCGAGTCACATACTTATTAGGTTTTTTCTCGATGGGGGTATTCCGGTCTTCCTCTCAGTGGCTGGATGACAAAGACCTTTGTGTAATCTCTAGTGTAGGTGGGTGCACATTGGAATACTTTCCACTCTTTTTTTCTTTCCCCTTTCTCGTAGACGGCCTTAATTGCATGTGGGCGAAATCCTCTATGGGGGTTTTTGGAGTTTTTATTTTAAGGGGTGTATTTCTCATTTTAGGGCCTTTCTATGTCTTTTCTGTGGTTTGGATAGGATTCATCAAGCTCCCAGCTCTGAATAAACCCTAACCTCCTCACTTGCATCACCTTTGTTTTGTGAATCGAGGACCTTCTCTTGTTCTTTCAATCCCATAGACTTCAAGAAATAGTCTCAGGGCATATCCAATTCCTCCAAAAAGAAAGTTCCCAATAATTTAATCAATCCATGATGGTAAAGAATTATGTGGGAGGATTTAGGGTGACCTTGAACCCTCTTGGCCATTTTGGTTAGACTCTTAAGCAGGTAATATGGTAAATTAAGTTGTCTGTTTCCACTTAGATGCATTAGAAAACAAAGGTGACAACAATGAATGTTGTTGAATCGGCCCTCACTTGTGATATATCTCCATACTACTATTAGGGCCCCTTTCCATTCATCCTTTATCCATGCCACGTGAATTTATGGGATCTAGTTAGGGTCTTGGTTCTCGGGGACTAGGAACTTGTTGTAGAGATCAAGAGGCAACTTTCCTTTCTTGAACCATTGTTCCCCACAGACAGAGAGAGCACAATATTCTCTAATGAAATTTTCTCTGACATGAATCCAGGTATCTCCATGCATTTTTTGGAAGCCATCAAATGTTTGTGCGAAGAGAATAGCCAATCCTGCGTGGTTTCCTTGAAATGTGCACACAAAAGAATACCACTCAGCTTTTACAAAAATGTCTTTAAATTTGGGTATGGCTTCAAATAATTCCAATCCCTATGGCTCGGATGTATTCAATTTCCATCATTCTCGAGGAGGAACCATGCTGGGAAGAGTAGCTCTGATAGTGATAATGCAATGAACGTGGATTCCTTCACATCAAAACCAGTTCTCAAGTGTAGTTAATCCTTCGTTCAAGTTGTAATGGCCATGATGAACTAGTACAATTCTCACACTCATAATTGATACTATGTAATGATGAAACTGAGTGTAATCAAGTGTGGAAGTGTTGGTCTACGATTGGGCATGTATGAAGACAAATTTCAAATAGTCAAAGTATTTAAAATAACACATTAAATAATAAACTGATTTCAAAATTAGCGTGCCAATCCTAGTTTGCAAGAATAACCTCATTCTTGCAATGAACTCCGTTATGCACATAAAACTATGTTATACCTTCCACGAGCTCAAACTATGACAACGTTCATGACAATTATTTCAAATCAAATCAATTAAATGCAAGTATCCCTAAAGAAAGCCACAAGATGGTGCAAAAACAAATCGATAATGAGAGGTAATGATAAAAATGAGTTATTCAACAATGAGGGACCAAATTTAACCAACATAAAATGAATGATTTTTAATGAAGGTATAGGGAAATGAGAAAGGAGGGGCATGGATGCAGACTTAGGTCTCAACATTAGCTCCAACTAGGGACAAAACGCTCTTGTGGGGTGCTGAGAACAACAAGTCAGTGCCTTTGAACCGAATAACTCACTCCCATCTTCCTTTTCTTACCTCTGTAGCCATCAATCTCTACCAGTGTCTCTCAACCATGCACCTATGAAATTTTAAAATGAAGCTAAACCAAATGCCTTTGTTAGGATATGGAGTCTTTATTCACACACAAAATAAATAATCAAATGAAAACGAAAAAGGAAAGAAACTATGGTACAAGAGGGACCTTCCCTCAATCTTTCAAGGGAAATAATGTTTCTGGAAGCGCCCATTTACTAGGCCTCCAAAGATCTCAGTATCATCCATATTGTGTAAAACAAAAGTATTATTTTCCAGAACCTTAACCACCTTAAGAGGACCAAAACAAAGGTTATAGAACTTACTATGCTTAGACTTCTCATCCCTTCTGGAATCCCACCTCAATACTAGGTCTCCTTCTTGAAAGATATCCTTCTTGGTTTTCCTATCAAAAGTCGATTTGATCTTTCTCTGGTAGGCCTCAGTTATTTGATTGATTGATTCTCTCCTTTATTGGACCTCTATAATCTGAAATTTTCTCATTTGAATTTTATTGGTTCCTCAATTTATTACTGGAGGAATTTTAGAATGGGTAGACCGATTTGAGTAGGGAATAAATCATTTATCCCATAGAATAGTTGAAAATATGATGTTCCCAAATATCCCTTGGCATTGATCCTACTAGCCCACAAGGCATACTTAATTTTAGAGTCTTGTGATTTCTTGTTTTGATTCAACAATTTCTTGATGATTCTGACAAGAGTATTGTTTTATGACTCAACTCGCCCATTCCCATGAGGGTAGTAGGGCATGGAATGTGTCAAGGAAATGTTATGGCTTCCAAAAAATTCAATCATGTCTTTGGACTTGAATTTCTGTTCATTTTTTGTTGTCAACTTTCTAGGGCAGCCCAATTTGGAAAAGATATCAGTTTCCAATAAATTGATGATCACCTTGTTAGTAGCATTCCTGGTGGGCACATCCTCGATCCATTTGGTAAAGTATTCAGTTCCGGTGAGAATCCACTTGTTCTTCCCACTGGAGGGTGGATTTATCTCACCTATGAAATCTAATCCCCATTGTTGAAAGGGGCCACTGGTAGTGATAGGTTTCAGGGGAAGTGAGAGTAATTTTTTTTCTCCTACAAAATTTTAACATTCATTGCATGCCCTTAATATGGTGAATACATCAGAGAAAAGGGTGGGCCAATAGTACCCTACCCCTAATATCTTGAGGGTTCTGGATTTCCAATGCTAGTGTCCCCTACAAACACTCTTGTGCATATCTATTGTGACTTGTTTAGATTCATTTTCATCAATACATTTTACTAGGATGACAACACAATCCCTCCAATATAGTTTCTGATTTAAAATGCATAATTTTATAGATTTTAACTTGAGAGACCTAGGCCTCTTCTTTTTCAAATCTGGTGGACATTCTAGGTGCTACAAAAAGTAAATAACATATCTATACCAAGGTGAAGAGGAGTAATTTTCAGACACTTGCATGATGTGTTTTCTAGACTATGTCATGGGTGCATCCAATTGGGTGAATGTGTGATGCAATTCCATCACCTTATAGTTTGATTCTGATAATAACTTGGCATGTCCCTACCCCTTAATCAACTTTGTGGGATTTATGTGTAGGTCATAATTTAAAAATTTGACAATCCATTTCCCTATGTTCCCCTCACTGTCTATCAGGACCATAATCTCTTTGACATTATTTCTAGGAACATAGGTTTTTATGATAGACTATAACACATACACCCTGAAGGCCTTGAACATTTTGACCAATGCATAGGACTTCTTTTCTAATATGTCATACTTCAACTCATAATCTCATAGGTATTTGTTGAAAAATTCTATGGTGTTCATTCCCTTCTTCATTATTTTGCAGTAGCAAAACAACGATGGTTTCCTCGGAGGCGAAAGAGAAGATAAAGAACTCTTTGGGATATTCAGGGATGACCAATATAGGGGCTTCAAACAAAGCTTGTTTGATCCTTTGGAATGCTGAGTTTTCCTCCAATGACCACTTAATAACAACATACTTATTCAACATGTTGGTTATAGGCCTTATAGTTTCATCAAAGTTTGGCACAAAGCGCCTTAAAGAAATTATTCTACCTATAAAAGACTGAATAGACTTCCTATTTCTGGGAATTTCAATTTCCTGAATGGCATCAACTCTCTTAGGGTCTGTTTTTATTCCTCCTACTGATATTATGTGGCATAAGAGCTTACCTTCAGGCATAGTAAAGAGATACTTCCTAGGATTCAAAGAGAACCCATACCTTCTACATTTTCGGAAAATATTCTCAAGGTGTTTTAAATGTTCATCATTTGATTTGGAGAAAATGGTAATTTCATCCGAATATATAACAATAAATTTTTCATTTTCCACCACGAAGGCTATGTCCATGTCCCTCTAAAAGGTATCCCCTTCATACATCATCCTGAAGGGAATTTTTTCATACATGAACATCCCCCATGGGGTGGTAAATGATTCTTTTTCTTTGTATTCTTCACTCACTGCTATTTTGTTATAACCAGAGTACCCATCCATCAATAAAATCTTGTGAGAACCTACTACCCTTTGCAGTATATGGTCCATCTTGTGCAGGGGGTAGTTTTCCTTTAGAGAACACCTGTTGAGATTTCATAAGTCAACACATAAGTGTATTTCTCCACTCTTCTTCTTCACGAGAACCAAGTTGGCCACCCAATATGAGTACCTCAAGGGAACAATGCTTCTGGCATCAAGCATTCATTTCAACTCTTTTTCAATTATGGACATCTACATTAGATTAAATTTCCTAATATTTTGTCTGAATGAATTATAACCATCCTTGAGAGGGATCTTGTGTTGAATGATGTCAGTGTAAAATGTATTCAAATCCTCACATGACCATGCAAAAACATTAGCAAAATTTTTCATGCGATTGACGTACCTGTCCTTTTGGTCTAGAACTAGTGCGTTGGACAGTTTGACTATTTTGGGATTTTCAGTAGTCCCAATGTTGCAGTCCATTACTTCCTCTTCTTGAGTTTTTATGGGAGCTTCTTTGGAGACATCATAACTATCAAATAAATTTTCCAATGGAACTAGACCCCTATGGATGTGGTTTGTTTTAAGTTCCACAATGTTGTGGCCAACCACTTTGTTCAACAATTGAGATGTTTATTGATTTCTTGATTCATCATCTTCACCCTCTTGATCTACTGAGATACTGGAGAATTATCTAATGGTATGTAGAAATATTTGTAGCTCCAACTCATCACTAAAGAATTTCCAATGTTTTATGTTGTCTGGTATGGTTTTCCTATGTATGAATTCCACCTTATACTTGATATTTGGACCAATAGGAGGTCTGAAGGTACTAACAGCTAAGGCCAAATAATCTTCCTTCTTATTTTTCTCTCTGGGAATGAAGGAGATGTTGAATTCTAGAAATATGTTGTCAACAAGGTCCCACACCTTGTTCATGTATTTCTTAAGCCTTGGTTTCTTAGCTTGACAGATGTTTTTTACTTGATTGATGATTAACTCAGAATCACTGAAAAAGTGATAAACTGTGAGTGGACATGTCTTTGACAACCCTCAGCCCAAGAAACAAATATTCATACTCATCTATATTTTTAGTAGTCTCAAATTACAGCCTATAAGAGAGTGTTATTACCTCTTGTGCAGGGGAAATGAGGACCATACTATCCCCAGAACCTTCCTTTCATGAAGATCCATCGAAATACATCTTCCATACTTCGCTATGTTGATCTATTAGTGACTGATTTCTGCATTTGTTAACTGTTGTTTATGGTTCATCATTATTTAAATGAAAAATAGATGACTTGATCTAATCCTCAACAACATAAACTGAGTGACTGATTGGATTTGGATGGTCACTCATGATATATTCCAACCTAACCTCCCTATATAGCCTCCTATGTTCTCCTCCAAAAATAGGGATGTTGGCATATGTGAGGTCCATTTGTAATGATCCCCCAACCTTCTTAGCCCACATCCTGGACAAAAGAAGACCAAACTTGGGGGGGATGGCATCCCCAACAATGTCCATTACTACAATATTCATAGGTAACTATGCCAAAGAAACCAACAAATATTTTATTAAACCCAAACATTTGACATTTTTGGAGTCAAAAGAGTAAAGGTATTGGTAGGGCTTAGTGATCTCCAGGCCTAGTTCCTCCATAACAACTTTAGGGATGACATTGTGTGAGGGCCATGAGTCCATGAGACAATTATGTAGGATATTGTCATGGACATTTGAATATATGTATAATGGTGGAGAAGCATCAGATCCATCCTCAATATGTGGGCCCACTATAATGTTTGGATTTTAATCCTATAGACTAATTACATCAGAAGTTATAACAGAAGTAGGTGGTTGTAGAACCTTCATAATGGATTTTTTGAAAGGCTCATTTTCAACAATTCTGATAAAGGTACAAGGATCTTGATCTTTCTCAACTCATTCTCTAGGTTGAAATATGCTTGTGGCCCATCAACTTCCTTTACTTCAGGGACAACATGTTTAAATGGAGGGGAATGGTGAGCTCTATCCAATGCAACCTTGCTTGGATTTGGCTTGGGAGGAATTTATTTTTTTCTGTTTTGATCAGAGGTGGTTGCTTTGGGAGTGCCTATTCTAGGCCTCAAGTCATATTTATTTTGGGGCTGGCCTTGAATAACTCCCTCTTCCCCTATCTCAATATAAAAAAGATTTGAGAGTTTTTGTACCTCATAATATTGTTGCGTTAATTGACTGGTGTAAAAATCTGTTTCATTGAAAATTACAACATCACTATCTACATCTGTTGGTTTACTATGGGTTGAACTAGGTTCTAAATACAGGATTACCAACAAACCTTTCGAACATATACCCTTCTCAATACCATAAGGAAACACAACACATGAATTCCACTATGCAGTCTCACCCGAGATGGCTTATAGGGGTGGTCACCAAACTCATATGTATGCAACAATGGGATGGTATGTGCTTATCTTTCAGAGGAATTGGATCTACTCACTATTAGACAACAACCCCTAATTAGATATTACTCCAGACCATTGTCACAACTATTCTAATAGGACTTCATTAACCATTACAGTTGCATGTCTTAAATTAAAAGTATTTATCTACTGTAACACAAGTTCCCGATCTAGACACAAGCTATAACATTCATTTAATTAGAGCTACTCTGCAGATTCCATTAGTTTATTCTTAGTGCACAGTGTTATTTCCTTTATCATTTAACATGTTCATCATACACTTGCTAAAGAAAATACAATCAGAAACATTGTATACATTCGCACAAAACACAGATATACCATGGTTCATCCCCCCTGGGGATACATCCACAAAGATTTGTCGCTTTATCTCTTTATTCATCTTCATGTAAAATATAGTGGTGTGCACTATACAATCCTTCTACCATTACATTCAATCTCCACAGACTGAAATACATCCCACAAATATGAGAAATTCTCACCACTCTACTATCATATTGTCTGAATGGATAACTTACTAACAAAAAGGACAACCTTCTCATCGTCCTAGTACATTTTACTTATACAAAAATTGGGACAAACCCCTTACAAAAACCCTAACCCTAAGAGGATTAGGTTTTTCCACTTTCTCCTTGACTTAATGTCGGTTGGTCCTTGATCCAACTGTTTCTCCAAGTCGATGCTTGTCCACTTTCCAACTGCTCCACACCGTTTTGTCCACTTTGTAACTTCTTTTCTCGATGCTCCTTTTCCTTTATTTGTGGCACTTCTTTTCCTTTATTTCCAGTGTGCTCCCTTATTTTCTCTTCTCCATCATGGATTACACCATATGTGTGGTGATTGGAGGCTTCAATATATATCCTCCCTCCAAGCCTATCTATTCCACCCTTGTCTTTGTTGCATTGATATCCATGACCAATTGTTCTTCCTTGTCCTGCAGAGGCTCCAACTGACTCTTTCTCACAATTTTTTGCACCTGCACTGCTTTCTTCTATACTTGTAGGCTCATCATTTCTTCAGTTATCTTAATTTTTTCAGGAAGTGACATTGTCTTCTGTCATTGTTTCAGATATTCCATTACTGCATGTACCTTCTCTTCCCTTTATTGTAGGTCTTGCAAGATTCCATCTTCTAAGAGTTGTTTCCACAATTGGCCACTTTTTTCCTACAACTCTGTCATCCTATGTATGTCTCGTGCTATAGTTTTCACAGATTCTATTGCATCTTGTTCTCGTTGTGCTCTTACTTCTGGAGGTGTAGTGGGTCCTGCATGCTCCTCCAATTCCTTTATCTAATCCTTGTACTTCTCCAAGGCCTATGTTATTTTCCTCATATTTTATCTAGAAGATACTCCCTTTGAATCTACTTTGTCTGGGATGGTTCAAAATACTCTGCCTATGTAGTTATCCATCTCCTCTACTTTTTTCTGTGCTATCTTATTGTCCTTCCCTTGTTGACTAGTTTCTTCATTTAGTGTTACATTTTCCTCCTGCATTATCTATAAGTTCATTGCATCAGACCGTTCCCTGGAATGAATCTCCTTCACGATGCTAATATATAATTTATAAAGTGCCTTCATCAGGATCTTCATAAATTCCAAGTCCAAAGTGTTGATTTCCTTTAGGGGCCTCTATGTTGCCTCCTCGTTGATGACAAACATCTCAGGGGTTATGATAAAATTGGCATTCCCCTTTGTTGTAGTTTGTACTATTTCTCCAACATGAACTCCTTACTTAGTTTGTGTTGGTTTGTCTTTTGATGATTGCTCTGCCCTGATCCTAAAATAATCCAACGCAGTTTTCACTTCTTGTATTTTTTCCAGAATCGAAGCCATGTGGTTCTCTGCATTCTCCAACATCTCTAACATTCGATCTTCGATTATCATGTCTATTAGTTCCACATCATCTGTTGTCAATGATGTTTCCAGTTGTTTTCTATGGGCCTTATACTTCTTCCTGGAGCCACTTTATTTCTCCCCTATCCTCTTCCTTTTAGCATATGATGGCTCAAATGCCTCTGGAATCTATCTATCCATGCATGTATCCTACCCAAATTCTTCCTCCATAGGTATATTCTGTGTTTTCGTTTGTACCTTAATATGTTATTTCTCTTGGTAGCTGCTCTATGCGTGGTGGATCCTGTGTAGAACCACGCTATGATTTCTTCTATGTACTACTTTTCTTTTGTATGGGGATGCTTCCCCCCACTTGGCCTTGTGAGGCATTCTTATTTTTTCTCACATCATTTATGGTTGTGTGCTACACAAGGACTGTTATGTCCTACGTATGAGTCTGTCCTCCTCGAAATGTCCTTGGGATCATTAGAATTTTCCATTCCTTGGGACACTCTTGGACCTCCATCTGTATATCTAGTTTCATGACACAATAACTTAGTTGTAGCCACTCCTTGGCTGGGTCTCTCTTCACCTACACCCACATGTTCTGGCATAATGCTTGAAAATTTTCTATTTGTCAAAATTCCTAGATAGTCTCTAGGGAAATCCTCCATGTATCGGCTAAGCAATTATGGATCTTCGTAAAGTATAGAGTGAATACATTTCTCTTTATTTTCTTTTCCTTTAGGTCTGTTGTGATTCTAAGATATGTGTAGAGGGCTACACCACAATTTCCTATTCTCAGTAGAAACATATTGTATGTCAATTCTTTCCATCATACAAGTGCAATGAGGATGAGTAACCACGAGTAGTGGAACTCATATCCCCAATACTATGTTTCCTTGCAATCGTTCAAGAAATAATTAAGCAGATAAGGGGCCCAACTCATCAAGCTCCCCTTCGTGCACTGCACTACAACTTATACCACTCCTGTTGGTACTTCCTCCTTTATGCACTTGCACATTAAATTGCACCCTATCATCCTTGTATCAAATCAAGTCATAGGATCATTTATGCTATTGATTATGATTCCCCTATTTTCTCTCTCCATGCCATACTTTGCCTTGATTTCATCAGAGATGGATTTTTCTTTGGTTTTATCCTCTAAGTACTTCTCTGGCTTCTCCCTATCCATGGGTAGTTGTTAAGCCCTAATATTGGCTCATTACCCCTTAATTGGGGAATATTAGATTAGTAATGTTATTTATTACCCCTTAATTGGGGCATATTAGATTAGTAATGTTATTTTATTTATG
>JZKD02S2097967.1:906793-963680 GCA_000966675.3 Picea glauca
GAACATTTAAGTGGGGTAAAAGGAGGTTGCCCCCTCGAAGAGGCTTATTATCTGAAATTATCTCTTTTTCAATGTGTTGAGTACTTTTTCTGAGGTTTTTCTATGCTATATTGATGTTTGGTTCTTAACAGTAGCCCAATGATGGATGCGATCAAATCAACATCGATAGACAATGGCCTATCCATCCATAAAATTCTTCCCTGCACCCTTTCTAGGAGTTTCTTCACACATCCATTGATGTGTTTACCATTCCCAAAGTCCAGTATATCCAACAAGTTCATAATCATTGTATAGTAGATCCTTAGGACCCAGTGTGCATGCTCCAAAAATGACGTTCCTGATGGGCCCTCTGCTCTACTCTCCATATAGTTATGTTGCGCCAAATCTAAAAATTTGACTGTGTCAACCACGTCATGATCGAAGTATTTCATGGTGTCTACTCCTCCCACCATCTCATCATATGCCTTTACCCCCTCTAGGATTTTTTTCATTACTATTTCCAATTCCTCTTGTGTGTGCGATATTCCTTGTGCACCGCTCTCATATCGTACCTTCTTAATCCTTTGCGAGGAAGACACCTTGACCTCTGGTATGCCCTGGTGTTCTGTTTCATGCTCTTCTTCTGTATCTAAGCCATGCTGTGTTGAATTCATGGCTTGTCCTCCATGTTGTGGCCCTTTTCCTCTGGACGCATTGGATTTTTTCCTCTCCCCAGCCTCTTTTGATGGGTTTTGTTCCTCCTCAACTTGTGTGGTATGTGTCTGATATTCTAGTGTGTGAATTTCATCGACATCCACTATCGTCGGCATGTCCTATGTCCCTATTTGCGTCACCTGATCATTTCTTCTCATGTTTCACCTGGCCCTGCTTAATGCTCCAACGCATGGTGGTGACATCTTATTAAGATTCAGACTGTTGAATTCTAATTCTCCACTTGATATCATGAATTCTCACTCTTTCGTGCTTAAGCTTCACTCTTCGTTCTTCTCCTTAGTGAAAAAAGAAAAATGACCACATTTTCCCCCTTTTTCAACTTTAAAGCAGGATGAGGAAATGACTACTGTTCTGCACTGAGAATTTTCACTTTTTAACTTTTTCCTGCATGTTCCACTTTTTGTGTTTGTCAACTATTTTATAGCACGTAGTGTCTTCAACAATGGTTTTTCTGCGACACATTTTAAAATCTAAATCTATTACATAAAAAAAACCTTTATTATTCTTCTATCTTTTTGTCTTTTTGCTATATTTCTTCTTTTTATGGATTTTGGTCTTTTTCTTCTAACATCCACTATATACGATATATATAATCATACTTTCTCTCTTTGTTTTAACCTTAGTTTGTTAGGTCAACTGTCTTGATACAACTTCAATCAACTGCCATTCACCAGTCCTATGATATTATTTCCTACAATATCTTTCAGTTGCACAACACCTCCATTTGTAATGGTCTCTACCTGATAAGGCCATAATGAGTGCATTTTGAACTTTCCTGGGTGTTGTAGATATATTTTGTAATAGAGGAGAACTAGATATCCTTCCTTAAAGATTTTATTATTTATGTGCCTATCATGCGAAGCTTTGTCCTTTGCTTTATTTACTTACTAGTGGAAGCCTTAAAAAAAAAATTCTTCTTCCGGCTCCATCAACTGATCCAATATTTCCTATGCAGCACCTTCTTCTACCATGTTGGTGATTGTTTCAATGCACAAACTAGGTACTAAATAATCCAATGGAACCACTTATTCCTACCCATACACTAGTCTGAATGGTGTACACCTTGTAATATTATTGCATGTAGTTGCATAATCCCATAGTACTTCTAATACCTTCAAATCCTAATCATCCTTATTCACATTGAAAGTCTTTGTCAATGCATTCTCTAGAATCTTGTTAAAAGCTTCTACTATACCATTTTTCTGGGATGGTAATATGTTCTCTTCTAATGATGTATCTCAAATTATTTTGGCATAGTTGTGATTGTATTGTTAATGATATGGCTTCCCTGATCACTCAACAAAATTATAGGATATCCAAACTTGGTCACCACATTCTCAAAGAGAAATTGTGCTGCAATTTGTGTGCTACAATCCTTCACTGGGGTTGTTTCTTCCCATCTGGTTAAGTATTTTGTCATGATGATGATGCATTTGGCTCCTGATTTTCTTGTTAGTGGATTAATATGTCCAATGAAATCCACATCCCATTTATCAAACACTTGTAAGGTTACTTTGTGCATAAGTGGCATTTCATCCCTTCTGGATGGTTTTCCCACCCTTTGACAGATATCATAGATCGAATAGTATTCCTTTGCGTCCTTGTGTACTATAGGCCACCATAATCCTATGCACAATACCTTTTGTGTTGTAGGATTTCCTACATAGTTCCCTTCAACTATCACTTCATGTGCTTCTTCTAGCACCATGGAGAGTTCATGCTCTGTCACACATCTTCTCAGAATTACATCTGCACCTAACTTGTATAAATGACCTGCAATCAACTAATAGTCTATAACACACACTACCAACTATTTTTTCTACATGACAGTAAATTCCTTGGGAGCCATTGTTGTGCTAAAAAATTCAACAATGTCAGAAAAATAATCATCAGCAATCTGAATAGAAAATAAGTTAGCATCATGAAAATTCTCCTCCAAGTTATTTACCTCCTCTCCATTAGTAATTCTTGATACATGATCTGATCCCACATTCAACTTCCCTAATTTTACTATGATTTCAAAATCATATTTTTAAAACAATAACATCCATCTACAGATCCTTCCCCCCAACACTGGTTTGTTAACTGAGTACTTCAATGCAGAATTATCTGTAAACATCTTAAAATGTTGACCCAATAAATAATGTTTAAACTTTTGTAAGGAATATACCATACATAGATCTTCCCTTTCTGTAGTATTATAGTTCTGCTATGACTCAGATAATTTTATACTAGAAAAATATATTGGGTGATCAATGTATCCTTCACTTGGTTGTGCCAATACTGATCCAAGTGAAATGGATGACGCATCCATATGCACATGAAATTCTTTTTTCCAATTTGGAAAGCTCAAGATTGGTTTTGTCACCATCTTCTCTTTCAATATGTCCAAGCTGTCTTGGAATTCATAATTCCACTGAAACCTGATGTCTTTCTTTAGTAAATTCTCCATGTGAATAGTAATATTTTCATAGCCCCTTATAAATTTCTTGTAATATCCTGTTTGGCACACTGACTTTGGTGATCGTAAATTGACAATAACAACAATCTTTGCATGGTATACTATCAATACCTATTTGCATACAATCTGTCCAAGCAGGATGCCAAATAGTGTACTAAATATACATTTCTTAATGTTCAAGGAAATATGACATTGCCTACATCTCTCTAACATTAAACTTAGAATTTCTACATGGTCCTTCAACAAACTGAATATTGTCCAATCATCTAGATAAACTTCTTAAAATTTATGCATAAAGTCCTTGAATGCATCTGCTACTACTCTGGAAAATATTGTTGGTGAATTATTTAAACCAAATGGAATTATTGTGTACTGATATGACCCCCACTATGTTGAAAATGTAGTTTTGTACCTGTCCTCTAAAGCAATTATGATAAGATGGTAACCTAAAAATCCATTTGTAAAGGAGTACACTTCTTTTCCTCCCACATTCTCTAAAACTTCATCTATAAAAGGAATAGGAAAAGGATCATGTAGGCATGCATAATTTAATTTCCTTAGATCCACACATATCATAATCCCTATAGTATTATTTTCCCAAGAAGGCGATCTATAGGAGAAGGTGACCACAGAAGCCATAACTCATCTTCTGACCAAAAACTCTCCTCAAGGGATCAAATCCGAATAGGGGTGCACCATTAGTTTGCATGACCAAGCAAATGGGGATCTAGACTGGGGTGACCCGAGAGTGGCCAAAAGGGTTTTGGCGATCTCAGATTGACCTCTGTGGATTAGTGGGAGAAGCCCCATGTAGCCATGGAAGAGGGCAGACTCACTTCATTCCCACAAAGAAGAAACCAGTAAGGGCACAAACCCAAGTTGGTGTGCCCTCCCTTCTGCCTCAGAAAAATTGAAGGAAATTATTTTCTCCCTGAGAGAGTGGCTAGATAATGAGATAAGCTTTCTCTTAGAGGTGGAAGCATGGAAAATGGAGTCACCAATAGGCAGCCATGAAGGAAGGCGCACTAGTTATTCTTCAGAAAACCCTAAAAAACAAAATTGTCGTGAATGTAAAATGTAAACTCAGAAAAGAAAACAACCAAGACACATAGATTTAGAAGAAAATGTAAGACTGCTTTATTTGTGTCACGGTTCACCTTATATACCAAGGGAACCATCTATTTTACATATATTTAATTCATCATCAAAAGGTGAAGAAGTCTTGTGCCTAGGTGATTGACTTGTGCACCCTAGGTGGGCATTCCCTTAGGTGGCCTCCTCGTCCCAATTCCTCCCTGTTTAGATCTGGAAGCATCCCGGCTTCCATGAGAAGGTGCGGAAACTTGTTGTGCAATACATCAGTTGTGATCCACTTTTCCTGAGCTGGAGTTTGTCCTTGGTGGGCTACCAGATATGAAGTGTAAGTCTGGTGTCTTGTAGAGCGACTTCGAGTGTCTAGTATAGTGTCTTTGGCCAATGGGAGTTGGAAATCAGGAATGTTGTCCACTGGATGAGTGATGGTGATTTGTTCTTCTAAGAGGGAAGGATCAAACAAATTTAAGTGATTTACATTAATGACATTGTGGATTCCAAGTTGTTGTGGTAGATCCAACCTATATGAATTTTCTCCAATATTGTTGAGTATTTTATACGAACCATATCTAATTGGCAGAAGTTTGTGATGGTGGCCTTTGAAGCGCTTCTTATCCAAGTGTAACCAAACTTGATCCCCTGGTTGAAAGGCCATGAAGGTTATTTGTTTGTAATGGTGTTTCTTGGCATGATGTTGGGCTGCTTTTAGTGTTGATGTGACTACACCGCGGTGTTGTGCAATTTGTTGGAGAAATCGTTGAGTTGACAACTGTTCTTGTTGTTGATGGAAGGTACCTTGAGGATCCCAAGTGAGTGGAAGATCAGTTGGAGATGTTGGTTGGAATCCCAAGAAGACTTTAAAAGGTGAAAAGCCTTTAGAAGAATGTGTTTCCTTGTTGTACCTATGTTGGAGAATGTGTAAGTAATTGTCCCATTGTTTGTTGCACCCAAAGTGAGTTCAGAGAGCTTGCACCAAGACTATGTTGACAACCTCTATTTATCCATCCATTTGAGAATGGAATGCAATAGAAAAATTGAGGTGGCACCCAAATGACACCCATATGGTCTTCCAAAATGTACTAAGGAAGCAATAATCTCTGTCTGATATGATACTGCTTGGGAGGCCAAAATGGGGCCATACATGATGGAAATAGAGTTATGTTGTTTGCACTATTGTAGTAGTCTTTGTGCATGGGATAAAAAGTGCCATTTTGATAAAGCGACATACCACTACCCAGATTGAATCATGTTTATTTTGGGTTGCTGGAAGTCCACTTAGGAATTCCATTGAGATTTAATCCCAAGGCTGAGAAGGAAGCGAGAGTGGTTGATACAACCCATGCTTCTGGTTGGATGGCTTGGATTGTGAGCATAAGGCACAAGTTCTGATAAATTTTTCAATTTGAGGCTGCATGGAAGGCCAATTAAAATGGTGTTGTATATGTTGGGTGGTATTTTTTGTCCCGAAGTGGCCCCCATAGGCTAAAGCATGCACTTCCCTGATGAGCAAGAGGCAATCTTCTGAGTGTGGAACGCATAGAAAATTAAACTTATATGGCCACCCATCCTGAATAGTGTATTCTAGGAAGGGGGTTTGATTGATCATTGTGGGGCTTTGCAAAGCTTCCCAAATCTCTTGAAATTTGGTATCAGTAGAATATTGATCTTTCCATGTGTCATAAGTAACACACCGTACTTCTAGAATGGAAAGAACTGGAGTGGGAGGTTGACTTAGCAAATCATCCATTTTATTAGAAGTGCCTTTCTTGTATCTGATGACTAAGTGAAATTGTTGAATGTAGGAGGCTCATTTAAGGTGCCTTTGTTCCTGAATCTTCGATTGAGATTTGATGAAAATAAAAGGGTGGTGGTTGGTATGAAGAATGGTTTATTTAACCAACAAATAATTCCTCCATTGTTTGAGTGCTTGCACCAGACTATAAAATTCCTTTTCATAGGTACTATAATTTTTCTTTTCCTCGGACAGGGTTTGAGAGGTAAGAAATGGAGTGTCCTCCCTGTTTAAGTACAACACCAATAGCATATTTTGAGGTGTCAGACTCAATATCAAAGGGTTGGGAGAGGTATGGTAGATGTAAAATAGGGGATGAGCAGAGGGAGTCATTGAGCTGAGAAAAGTGAGTAGTTTCTTCTTTGGTCCAGATGAATGTAGAAGAAGTACTTGAGAGTTGATGCAAAGGTCGAGCAAGATTTGAAAAAGAGGGAATGAACGTACGATAGAAATTGATCCCACCCAAAAATATTTTCAACTCCTTAACTGAAGAAGGTAGAGGCCATTGTTTCAATTCTTGGATGCGAGTTGGATCTGGTTGAATACCCTCCGAGCCGACCACAAAGCCGAGATAGGGGACTGAAGTCTAACCAAAATATGATTTATTCTCTTTGACTTTCAACTTGTGTTCTTGGATAATTTGGAGAACTTGTCGGACATGTTTCATGTGAGTGTCCCTTGTCCAACTGAAGATGAGAATTTCATCTAAGTATATGACCACAAATTGACCCAAATTTTCTTTGAATATGTCATTGATGAGCGTCATGAAAGTTGTTGGGGCATTGCTGAGACCGAAAGGCACGACTTTCCATTCAAAAAGACCAAATTTGGTCTTGAATGTTTTTTTCCAAACATCATCTAGGTTCATTCGAGCTTGATGGTAGCCGATTGTCAAATCCAATATAGTAAACCACTTAGCTCCTTGGAGGGTGTCAAGTAGTTCCTCAATCCGGGGAAGGGGGTAATGGTTTTTTATTGTGGCTTTGTTCAAGGCTCGGTAATCAGTGACAAGGCACATTTATAAGCTATCTCGTTTAGGGATGACAAAAGCGACATAAGCATAGGGAGAAGATGAAGGTTGGATGTGTCCAAAGTTGATGAGGTTGGTCAGTTTTCTTTCCATTTCATCTATTTTTGTTGGGGCAAACTGGTAAGTAGGGGCGTTAGGTAAGGCATATCTGGGGATGAGATGAATGGAATGGTCAATGTGGAGGGAGGGGGAAAGTCCCTCCAGAGGTTGAAATACCTCTACGAATGCATGGAGGAGGGGAGTCATAGTTTCAGTAATAGGGTGCGTTGTAATGTTTGGTGTTATTGGGCACACCAAACAGAGAGAGACACATTGGTTTAAGTGTACATGTGGGATTTTTTCTTCGGTAGAAGGGGGTTTGGGTTTTGTTGCAGTTAAGATATAAGTGTGGCCTTCTTTGGTAATTTTGTACTGGCAGGATTTGGCTAGATAGATAGAATTTATTTGGGTTTGGTATGGGATACCAAGAAGAAAATCCACACAATCCAAGTGGGAGACGTCACAGAGGACAATATCTTTGAATTGGCCTATGGAAAAAGTGACCAGAAAATGCATGGAAACTAGGAGGCGAGGGCCATCCTTTTGGACTCATCTGCTCGTTGATAGGGTTGTGGATGTGGAGTGGTGACAAGATTAAGGCAGTTGAAAAGGGATTGAGACACCAAATTGTTTTGGCTTCCATTGCCCATAATCAGTTAATCCAAGGCATTTTTTATTTGGCAGTTATGGGTGAAGAGGGGTTGGGTGGATGCGTTCGAATATTCCTGGGTCATTAGAATCAATGAGGGATCTACTTTTGTGGGATTGTACAGAGGAACTTCTTCAGTATCTTCTACTTGGGAAGGCATAATGAGCTCAGTGAGTAGAGTTTTGTTGGTTTTTAGATTTTGGAGGATTCAACAATCTGATGAATTGTGTGAAGTAGTTTTGTGGAATGAGCACCAGGGTATCCTTGTAGTTGTATTGGGTGTGGGGTTTTGAGTCCGAGGAGGTGGAAAGCGAGCTGAGGGCTGGGATATGGATGGTTGAGAGGAAAGGGGGTTGGTGTAAGGGTGGGACTAAGGAATATGACCTCTAGGAGCGACTTTCCTTTCTATAGCCAAAGATATCTAAAATGTTTTATCTAAAGTTGGATTTTCAAATAGCTCTACTTCTCGATGAAATTAAATTAATAAACCAGCCACAAATTTTAATATGAGTACATCTTTTGGATATGGAACATGAAGTAAGAGGCACATATTGCAGAAGAAGTCTATGTAGCTTTGCACTCCTTGTGAAGGGATTTGTCGAAGTTGGTGCCATTTGATCCATAAGGAATGCACATACCTAGGTAGGTAGAAGCGATTTCTCAAATCTTCAGAAAGTCGAGCCCAAGTTTTGATTGATTATGAAGTAGAGGATTCTAGAGCATCCCCAATATCCATCACAAATGTGGTCTTCTCTTGCTCTGTATCCCACCAAGTTTGTGCCAGTCCTTCTAATTGCAAGGCTACAATATGGAGTTTTATTTCCTTGGTAAGGACTGGACATGTATTGAAATAGGTGTATAGGCTACAGATCCAAGAATCCACCATTTGACCATTCGTTTTCCTAGGAAACTTGGGTAGTTGGATTTAAGTGTCCAACCGGAATGGATATAGATTGGTTTGTTGTTGCATTATGAGTAGCTCATTGAGGATAGAGGCAAGATCTTGGACAGGATTTGATGTATTGGAATATGAGTCAACTACCAAAGGATATTTGCGTGGAGGCATTATGAGGCCAACTGAAGAGAAAAGGTGCCCCTAGGTTAAAATGATGAACAAAGGACTCAAAACCCCAAGGCAACAGAGATTGAACTGGTCTAGAGGGAGAGATCTCTGGAGATCCTCTCTATGGAAATTGAGATGTGTGTTCCCTTGGGGATTATGAGACTTGTGGATCTTATTGCATAAAATGGAAACCCTGGAATGGGCAAACTCTGGATTATTTCATGAAAACCTCAAAAACATTTGGCTCAATATTCAAGACTAGAATATTTTCCATGGATATTGAGGCTCTAATACCAATTGATATGCCGAATAAGGTAACCACGCAAGCCATATCTCAGATTTTGACCAAGAACTCTCCTTAGGGGCGCAAATCTGAATAGGGGCACACCATTAGTTTGGGTGACCAAGAAAATGAGGATCCAGACTGGGGTGACCCGAGAGTCACCAAGAGGGTTTTGGCGATCTCAGAGTGACCTCCAAGGATTAGTGGGAGAAGCCTAGTGTATCCATGGAAGAGAGCACACTCACTTCATTCCCACAAAGAAGAAATCAGCAAGGGTGCAAACCCCAGTTGGTGCACCCTCCCTTATGCCTCAGAAAACTCAAAGGAAATGATTTTCTCCCTGAGAAAGTGGCTAGCTAATGAGAGGTGGCTAGCTTGATTGCTCTCAGAGGTGGAAGAATGGAAAATAGAGTCACTAGGAGGCATCCATAAAGGAAGGCGCAGTGGTTATTCTTCAGAAAACCCTAAAAATGAAATTTTTGTGAATGTAAAATGCAAACTTAGAAAAGAAAACAACCAAGACACATAGATTCATAAGAAAAGGTAAGAATGCTTTATTTTAGTCTTGGTTCACCTTATATAGAAAGGGAACCATTTACTTTATGTACATTTAATTTATCATCAAAAGGTGAAGAAGTGTTGCGCCTAGGTGATTGACTTTTGCACCCTAGGTGGGCATTCCCCTAGGTGGCCTCCTTGGCCCACCGAACCACCATTGGAATAATCCATTATGACTCTCCCATAGGTTCTATGATTCCTGATTCTATCATTCTGTCAATTTATGCCTTAACTTCCTGCTTATATATGGGGTTTAATATGTATGGTCTCTGTCTAACTGAACTTGCATCTGGTCTGAGGGTTATTTTCATTTCTCCAAGTTCTCCTTATACCCATTTCATTTTTGAAAATGTGGCTAGGAATAAATCACTATACTTATGTAGTAATTCATTTATCTTTTCCATTGTCTCATTGTCCCAGTAATCTCCAATTCTAGCTATATTTGGATTCTCTTCGCTCCCAATATTGACCTTTTTAATCTTCATTGGTGCAGTAAATTCTTTTGATTGTAACTGGAGTCCTTCCAACCCTCTTTATCCTTCCCCTTCTAATATATCTTTGTCACATGGGTTGTCTTCTACTTCTTCATCCTCTGTGACCTGATAACAGTAAACTAATTTTTGTAGTGTTTATTTTCTATAATCTATGTCTACTGTCACTGTATATACCCCATACTCTTAAAATATCTTCTTTTTAATCCTCTGTTATTCTATATCCATCCATGGATTCTCACTTTCAAATGAAAAAGTATTAATAAAGTTCTGTTGCACGACGCCAAACTAACAATTTCTCGGTGAAGTTCCTTCTCTTTGTACCAATAAATTGGTATTCCTTCTAATGTATGAATAAAGTAATGTGTTCATTCCCATGGTGGTACTAATCCCCATTTAGTGACACAATCATTTATGTGATGGATTGGGTTCCCTCTTCCATCATACTTTTGTAAGGGTCTATCCTGTTGATTCCTACCAAATCTTATGTGCATCAGTTGCTTACACCGATACCAGTCCTGAATTAACTCCTCGTGTTCACCCCACTATCATGCAGGTGTATCCCTCAATGATGTATACAACACTAATAATATATGAGTATCCAAAACCTCTGATTCAAACTATGCCAGGAAGTTTTCTAAATTTTCGTTTTCAGTAAATACAGAAAAATGTCTTACTTCTTTCCCAACCCATGTTACTGCACGTGTAACTCTATCACACCTCCTAGTAGAGACTTCATGCATTCTTTGTCACCAGTTTTCTACTCCAGTTTTCTAATCCACATGTAGTTGGATTCACATAATATTCCTCTCACACAGTAGTTCTATACAATTGGTTTACATCATCCTCTAGAACACTTTTAGGAACATGTTCTACATATCTTTCACAATCCGAGGGATCTAAAGGTGCTACTACCCTAAAGTTCCCAGCTTCAAATATCATCTTTCTAGTCTTTAAATTAATCACGGCATGATTGTTAAAGGCCCAATCAATTCCCAATAGTGATGAAAATGGTATAGACTCGTCCACCATATCCATTAGTTCAAAGTCTATTGTGGTGCACACACCATCTAGATCCACTATTGTATTCTTCATTCTATCTATGGGAATCACTCTTTGTTGGTTTTCTAGATTCAATTGGATATTGGAATACCCTAGCGTAGGTTCTCTCTCATTTCTTCCCAAGTATTATTTGGAAAAAATTTGGCATTTGATCCTAAGTCTAGGATAACATTTTGCATATTAAAGTTTCTTATATTTGCATTCAATCTGAACTCTCTACTAGTTATTTTATTTCTATGGACCTGATTGATATTCTTTGGTTATGTTCCTACCCCTTCTTATATGCTATATTTCTCAAGCATATTTTTAAACAAATCCATGGCATTCTTATCATTAAGTAATTTAAAGCAAGATTCCAAGAAATTATTTAAGTTACTTAATTTCTTTATTTTCTCTCCTTTGTAAGTATGATACAAATACTAAGGCATATAAAAAATAGGAGTATCATACCTCGGTAAAGTTTTCGATGTGCATGCTTCATTCTCCTTCTTTAATTCCTTGAAAGTTTCCTTCTCCTTCTTTTCATCAAACTGTGGTTGCGGCTGAGTATTATTCTAAATCCAACACTAAGATTCCTTATATTGATCTTGTGTATCTAATCCTGTCTTCACTCCTCCTTTATTCACTATAGTGATGTTCCTCCCAAGATCCCTTATTTTTGCAGAAATCCATTGAACATTTTGGTTTTTTAGATTCCTCTTCTCTTGGATCTTTGTCATTAACTTCAGGTACTCTTCTATCACCTGATTTGTTTCGCGACAGTACATACATGTTGCTACTGGTTGAGGACAATATCTGGTATAGTGTCATTCTTGTTGAAAATTGTGGTAGATAATAGTCCCTCTACCTCTGCACATCCACCCTCTTCCTTTACCTCTGAATCCTCCTCTATTCCCCTATGGATCCATGTTATGTTGATGATACTGTGGTGCTTGATTAGACTATGGGGGTTGCTAAGACAGTGGAACTTCTTGAAATTATTACGCATTTCCAAACTATGGTGCAGTCTGTCCTACCATAAACTTAGCCTACATCCTGTATGCATCTAAGGCTATTTCCTTCATTAACTCCACAGTTCTAAAAAACAATTCTTCATGTCCTACTTACTTAAAAAAGTTATATAATGTACTCTTTGGTTCCATATTGTACTTCTACATCACAGGGAAGTGATAAAGATCATGCCCATGTGTCTTTCATATTTCACAGTAAGGCCCTCATGTAAGAAATAGATTATGTATCCCTACTCCCACGTACTATGCAAATTTCGGACACTCATTCTTGTGATGTCCCTCTGATCTGCATAGGGTATACCACATTGCTTCTCTTTTCTTCCTACTTTTGTTTTGGTTCAATTTTACTTTCAAGTTCTTTAGATATTCCTTCAAATCCTCTATAGTTGGATCTTTCTGCTTATATTGATTCTCCTCAAACTACATAACTTCTCGCAGTGACTCTTCCTGGGTTTGAAATTTTTGTTGTCTCAATGGGTATTTAAAGTGTGGTAATAGAGAATTTATAAACAATTTTTTGTGTTGCATATCATAAATGGGATACTTCATTTTACCTTTCATTGTTTTGAAATTTTGATCAATGTACCATATAGAATCTCCTGGTTTTTATCTAACCTCAATCATCTCATTCATAAATTGATCCTCTAATTTCAACCTCTGAAACTCCTTGATCAGTGTCTGCTTGATATCTACTATTGTTCCCAACACACCATGTGGATTGTTTACTACTAGACTCATAAACCAATCCAGCATGTGGTTTCTAAATGTTATTGGTAACTACGTGTTGGTAGCCAATTCACATTTTTATACTGTCCTTATAAGCTACCTACACCAGTGTTTTGCAACCCTTGATTTTCGTCGCAATATTTGCAATAAAAGGACACTATTATTTCCTGCGTTCACACACTTACCTTGTTTTTGTTTTCACGACTGGAAGCGTGAAAAAATTGATTTCTAAGTCATATTAAAAATGTCACTGGATTTTTATGATCACTCTTGTTTATATGTTCATTGCGCTTCTAATTTAATCATGGTTATACAATTGGCAAGACCCCTAGATCTGTATTCATTTGGCATTCTTTATTTGTTAATATGACTTCGTTTTACAAGACTGTGATGATATTCTTTTGATCAAGTTTGTGATGCATTGGTGATTTGATTTATATGTTCTTTCATTGATTTCTTCAACACATTGGTTTCATGAAAACACATTGGTGTTGTGGTTAGACCCTTGGTATAAATCATTTCATACAACACATAGTTCATATAATCGAACCCTTGGTGTGATTTTGAATTATTGCTTTGGTTTTAAAACTATGCTAATACTTTTGCTTGCGCAAGTGTTTGGTCGACGTATCATAGATTTTATTAATTGTTTAAATGGCATAGTTTTTAACCTATGAAATAATGGTTTGAATCGTTGTATGCGTCGGTGGTTGTAATATCAGATATGACTGTTTTGCATGGGCTGAACTAGCTCCACCACCTTCACATGTTCTGTCATTAATGCTTTCCCACTATCCCGGTTCACCTCTGCTAGTTTTTGGATAAGCTTGTGAGTGTTCTGCCCCTACGTATACTCTGTTCGAACCCTAGCCCGTGCACCCTACTCACCATGTGCTCCTATCTATGGCACCGGTGGTGCGTATAGAGATGAATGGTAGCCAAGCTTTGTTGCTATTCGATAATGCCTGCAAGGATTTAGAAAATAGTGATTGGCTGGTGTTTATACAGAGGTTCGAGGGTTTCAACCATTCAATTGCCCAACAATTCTCCCTCACCTTTGACGGGTGCAGGGTTAAAATTAGTGACATACAACTCGAGCTGAATGAGAAATTCATAAGCTCTGCTACAGGACTAGCAGCTACAGGTGAAAGGTGGTTTAAAAAATTCAAAGTCGACAAGGTGTCGTGGCCTTTGTTATTCGTATCATGAAAGGTTGTGTCCTGTGATAAAGGTATTCCTATTTCTACCCTCAAACCCAGGTGGCATGATCTTTTGGTGATTGTGAAACAATTTGTGACCTATGAAGGTCGGTATGGCTTGGTTTTTTTGTATCACCTCCAATTATTGATGAATTTCATGGGCTATCCTTTGAACATGCCGCATTACTTCTTGCATAGTCTTTACAAGATGTCTAAGAGGTTCAAATGCGAGAAGGCTGATAGCAGCTTATTTCATCACATCTTGATTAAACTCATCGTCATCCACCATTTGAGTCTTCATGGCGATAATTGGCAAGCCTTTCTATCTAGAAATGGCTTTGCTAATCCAGAGTCTGCTCAAATTGATAAGGCTGTGGTTAGTGAGACTATGGTCGGGCCACCCGTGCCATTTCATATCCTTCTACCCCCTGCCAAACCCTCAGTTTTCTCTGACATCGACCTATCCGACATCGTAACAGACCAAACTGAGGCTGTTAAGAAGTCAGTGAGTACGAAAGGAAAAGGTAACAATATTGTCGACAACAAGGGTAATAAAAATGCTTGATTGATATCGAGACTTTCCTGGAACAAACCTAAACAGAACATAGACCAAAATCCCATAGTGTTGAGCAAGGAATCAGACTCTGATATTGAGCATTTCCTAGCTAAAGAGTACCCCTATTCCCATGGCCTATGCTCCAAGTAATCCTATGACTATGTCTCTAATTTACCCCCTTGCCTAAAAAACAACCCTAATTACCCGGGAATCAAGCTGCACAATGAAACCCATGGTGGCTTAAACAAACCCTCGCCTGTGTTATCAAAGCCCAAGCAACCATCATGTATCCAATGTAATGCTTGGCTATAGCGTTATTACATCGACGTTCCCCTGTTGAAATCAAAGATCAAAGCATTAGAAGAACATGTGACAGTGTTGACGAAGGAGAACCATAGGTTACAAGCCAGTGAGAAGAAACAAAAAACCACTGGTTCGATTGTCTTCAGGAATGTCGAAGCATCAACAACCTTCGTCAATTCCAAATTATCATGACCGAGTTGTTTTCTGATTGTCTAGGTATGAATTTCAATATGATTTTTCTTTGTAATTTTGCTTGAATTAATATAATGGATTCGGTTTTTCTTTCAAGTTAGCTCTGTTCATTTTAATACATTTGAAATGATTTTGTTATAGTTTGATCATAAAAAATGGTTATGTTGCGGATCCTGTATAGTAGATTTGTTTTACTATACTCAAATGTAGCTATGATTGGGTTATGCAATTTTGTCGTGCCCAGCTTAGTATAAGCAATTGATTGGTTTTTGATTCGGTTTGGCTTGTTTTTGAATCAATTCTGTTCGTCTGATTTAGGATAGTCGATTTGGTTTGATTTTGATTAGTTTCGTTTGTTCCTAATAGACACAAAACAACCCTGTTGACTTTGATTTACCAGGAACGACTCTGTTTTGTATTGAATCAATATTCTCATTTGGATTTTGATTACATTCGACCTATGCAAAAGATCTATTTTCTAAAATTGTGGAGCTGTGTTGATTCATAACGAGTGTGTCAGCCCCAAACCGTTTTGATTCGTTCCTTTTTTATTTGATTTGAAAACGATTGTTGCGTTCCATGCTTAGTATGATCGTTTATATATGTTTAATATAGTTATATCAATTTGAAAAATGATCCTATTGATTTCGTTTTGATTCGAAAACGATTTTGTTAATGGATGAGGCGACATAAACTATTGCATGGAAAATTTGTTTAGCTGGTTACAATTTGTGTCGATTTCAATTGGTTCATGAAAATGATTTCATTACTGTCAAATTATCTAATGCAATTCTGTTTACCCCGAAATGTTGATAACAAATTGAACAGAGTGCATGTACTTCTGTTATCATTCGATTGATCACGATTTCGTTTGCTCTCAAATTAGCATAACAGTTTTGATTCGAATGATTCGTTTGGTTTCCAATTAACAATTAAATACTTGTTCAATAGTTTGAATATAATTATTTAAGATTTGAATTGGTTTTGAAACGATTCTATATTCAATTTAGACCAGCTACAAAATCGCAAGATTCTATAGCTAGTCTCAAAAATTAGATTTTTGTCAATTTTATCAATAAAATATCCTCTAATCTTGTCTATTCTTGTCCTCTTTCAGGTGCATACAAATTTCAATGATCAATTGGGCATGTTGTAGTAGTTTAGGAGATACTTTGGATATGGTTTTGTTTTAGGTTGTTAGCTTGAGTCTAAAATATATATTTGGGATATTATCCCCAGATTTGTGTAAACTGTTTTGATAATTCCCACAGGGATGTTTTACCCCGTGGGAGGTCTTTAAATACCTGTTATTTTTTTGTAATGAGGGAATCATCATCATCACTGTGGGAGAACCAAACTATGGATTTATGATATAGACTGAGATGAAATTTGATGTCTTGTAATAAATTTCGCTTTCAATATATCAAACTTTTTTTTCAAGTTTTATTCATATCAGTTTGCAGTTGATTATAGACTACTTTAGCTATCGTAATTCATTGCAGGTTGATGTGACTTGGTTAATGTGTTATCCATATCTTATCTCTTTTATTATTAAAAAATACAACAATCACTCCATTTCAATTTAATGAATACAAGTTTCTCTTATCATTAATTGAACTATTATGTACAAATTTTGCACAAGGATTTATCTGACTGCGATGATTTGTAAATTATAAGATTGTTGTAATTTTTTATGTCTTGTTTGTCCTGTTATTTATATTTGAAGAGAACACATGCTTCTAGTTTACGAGAAGCTTACTGAGAACCTGGTGTGGGTTTCCTCCATCCAAACAACTAAAACAATTATTGTATACAGGACGAACCTGAAGCATTACTTCAGGTCAGTTTGTTATTTAGTATTTGATAGTTAATTTGTTAGTATAATTTAAGTAGTTTAGTTAGATATATGTATGGTTTAGATTTGTAGTTAGAGTTATTATTTTAGTTTCTTAGTTTAGTTAGTTTTTATTTAATTTGTTTCTCATAAAACTATAAAAAATCAAAAAACAATAGTTTCGCTGTCTTAGTACAGATTACAAATGATTTTTGCAGGTTTTAATTCAAATCTGTAATTTGTAAATATTGTATATTTGTAATTGGATCTGATTCTATTGATAATTAAACATTTACTTTTATAGGATTATAGGTGTATGATTTAGGTAATAGATTGTATATATGTAGTTTAGATTAGTTTATTAGTTTGTTTTAATTATTATTTTCATTTAGATTAGTTTCTTAGAGTAGTTTTCATTTGTTTTTCTAGGACTTAGATCGGCCAATGGAGCTGCTAAACCCATCAGGGTGGGTTATCCCAAACATCTTGGGTTATTTAGACAACCCCGGACTGGATCCACTCTTCCAGTTAGCGAGCGTTCATTTTCGCCTGTCAACAAATGGCACTAGAAGGAGGGCTTGAAATTTATTAATGGCACGATGTAGTCGCAAGACTCCTCCACCACCTAATCGCTCACCTATAGTGAAAAGAAGTCATTGAAACGATAACATGCCCCCTCAAACAGAAACCACCTCAAACAATGATCCACAGATCATAGTTGAGCCAGCAACCCCAAATCCTATAGGTGGTGACATACAAGAGATTGTCCGCCAATCTCTCATAAGAACACATAGTGCCTTAGCCCGTTTGAGGCAACCAAATCAAACGTTGGACCAACCTTTAGATTTATCTGATATCAAAGAACAACTTGGAGGCACTAACCTCACTGTGAACCCTACAGATCCAATCCTCACTCCCGTTGCAGGAGGAACTGGGATACCACCCTCACCACCTCCATCATCCCCTTCTTCTTTGGGAGAAGACTCTTCTGATGAAGGAAGTTCCCCTTCGCAGCCTTCCACACCAACTAAACCAATGGCCAATCAGGGAAATCCTGCTAGACCTTGGCTCAACCAGGATGCGGTAGCCATACTTGGAGATCAACATCCCTTACCCAAACATCCAGAGAAGTGGCTTCCCATGTTTGACCCTGACTCAAAACAAATCGCTGAAGATCACATTAAAATTTTTATGTTAGCCATTAGACTCTGCAATTTCGAGCATGAAGACGTAGTCTGTAGGTTGTTCCCCTATACTTTCGAGGGAAATGCATCTACATGGTACTTTTCCCAGCAACCCCATACCATCATGTCCTGGGAAAAGTTCGAATCATGCTTTCTGGAAAAATTCAGAGACGGTAAGCCTCCGGAAGTCCTAGTCATGGAGATTTCTAACTTAAGAATGAACCCAAAAGAAAAATTTAAAGACTTTAATCAAAGATTCTTAACACTTAAGAACCAAATCCCTACAGATTCCATACCTACCGAGAATATTATCATAGCATACTATACTAAATCCTTGCATCAAAGTATAGCCATTTGGGTTAAACTATCTAAGAAAGCCACGTTGCTAGAAGCCTTCGAGGAGGCTAGCTAGATTGAAAAAGACATACTTAGTCTAAAAGACTCTACTAGCAACGAAATAGAAACTAGTTCATCTTCCAAAAAGAAGATCGAAATCCTCCCTAGACCTACTCAAAGTAAAACACAACCTGAAAGCTCTGATTTAGAAAACTTAACTAAAGTTGTTCAAAAACTATCGAATCAAGTTATAGATTTAAAAAAGACGGCCGAATAAGCTTCTCGAGCAAAGGGCCTTACAAAACCCCGTTCAAGAAGCCTTTTCCCACCAACCGACCTAATCCAAATACCGAGGGTCTTAATCTAGAAAGTCTGCAATACGCCCTTCAAACAATTCTAGAAGCCCAGGATAACTTGATGCCTCCTGAGATTCCTGAGGAGGTTGTTGAACAAGAGACATTTCAAGAAGAAGAGTCTTCTCCAAACATTTTTGGACACTACTCGGATAGCATTTTTCAAGCTAACTTCGAGACAATGCATCCCTACAACATTAGGAGTAAGACAACAAACAAACCTTCTACCGAAAATACTGCGACTTTGCCTCCAAAGCAATCTAAACTAGTTGAGACTAAACAGAGTCATGTAAACCCCAACTTAGATTATGATTTAGTTGAAGATATTAAAAAGTTAAGGGCTAACTTTTCTATTTATGAGTTATTGAAATTTCCATTTCTTCTACAAAAAATGTTACAGAATATCGCAGAGAATGGTAAAAATGGTAATTCAAGCAATAACAAGGTTTTGCAGGACAAAGTTCCTCAGAAGACTTCCACTAAGAATAATCCTGATCCTCATGATAAAGGAAGCCTTCCTGTAAATAATGTAAATAATGTAAATAATGTAGATAAAGTAGCTTTAGAAACTGCGAGTAAAAAACCACAAGCTACCACACTTAGTACTCACCGAAATGTACCTCCATTTTTGTTAACTTTCGAAATCTTTAATAGAAACATGCACAATTGTATGGTAGACTCAGGAGCATCATCCAATGTGATTCCATGGTCTGTATGCCAGAAGATTAATGCCGAAGTTGAACCCTCTACTTTAAAAATCATCCATCTTGATCGAACTAATGTTAAAGTTGTAGGTGAGTTAAGGAATGTGCTTATAAGATTATCATATAACCCCAAGGTTCATCAAGTTATTGATATTATTGTTGTGGATATTCCAAAAGTGTATGGTATGTTTTTAAGAAGGGATTGGTCAGAGCAGCTACACGGATATTTCGCGACAGATTGGTCTCACCTAGATGGCTTCCAGAGAATGGAAAGCCTAACAAGATCAAGGTAAATCGTGAACACTACCTTAAGTTCACGGTCACATATTTGAACAATCCCAACGAACCATTTACACCTTCTGCTGATTCACCCGAAGTACAAGGGATGGATACCTTTTTCAGCAATTTCATGTCCGAGGCTTCAGCTATCACCAACCCAGAACAACAGTCTGAGATTGTAGCATATGTGCAACCAACAGCTTCTACACAACGGTCTCATACACCCGATAAAAATCAAATTTGGTCTCTTTATTTTGATGGGTCAAAGTCCAAAGAAGGAGCTGGTGCAGGCTGCGTTATTATCGATCTGACAGGTAACAAAACATTGATTGCATGTAGGCTAGAATTTGAATGTACTAATAACATAGCAGAATATGAGGCTTTACTGCAAGGTCTCAGAAAATCTTTAGATATGAACATTCAAAACTTGACTGTCTTTGGCGATTCCAAAATTGTGGTTACACAGGTAAGAGATTCTACCCACTATCTGTCTCTGCATCTTAAAAGGTACCAATCCGAGGTATGGAATTTAATGAATAAATTATTTTCTTTCAATATAAATTCTATTCCTAGATTGAATAACTCTGAAGCTGATCTATTAGCTAACGTAGCTTCCAAACTCTTTCCTACAGAAGGCTTGTCCCCAGATGCATTCTCCGTCGAACTGTTGTTCAGGCCATCCGTTCCTGACAACATCACAAACTGGAGATTCTTCGACGACGATCAACAGATTATTAGCTTCCTTCACATGGAAGAAACTTTTCAAGGCGCGATGATCGACGAATGCACTCACGACGACAATTTGCACGATTTCATGGTAATACCATATCCGAGAACTCCAAAATCTTCATCGGACATGGTAAATTCGATCCCTAAATCTGTAGTTAGATTAGAGAAATTTTACGATCTTCAAGATAAATTCAAAAAGTCGATCAACTATAAAACCAATAGTTTCTCGTTATCATATGAAAAAGTAAACTTAGAAACTAATGACAATCTGCAGTGCATTAATCTAGGGGTAGAATGTTCTGAACAAGAAAAAGATACATTTATTAAATTGTTTAAATAATTTAAAGATGTTTTTGCATGGACGTATGATGACCTTAAAACTTTTGACCCTAACATCATACAACATATCATTCCTATGAAACGCCAAACCTTACCCTTTCAACAAAAATTGAGAAAAATGCACCCTAAGCTCGAACCGACCGTCAAAAAAGAATTAAGTAAACTCCTGAATGCTAAGATAGTTTTCCCTGTTAGTCACACTCAATGGGTTTATAACCTTGTCCCTGTCCGGAAGAAAAGTGGAGAAATTCGACTATGTGTCGATGTTCAAAACCTTAATAGAGCATCTGATAAAGACAACTACCCTGTCCCACCCATGGAACAGATCCTTCAACAGGTATCTGGTTCTGAGAGGCTGTCCTTATTGGATGATTTCTCAGGGTAAAACCAAGTCCTGATGAATCCTCCAGACCAACTTAAAACTACCTTCTGCACTCCATGGGGCACCTATGCTTACAGAAAAATTCCCTTTGGATTGATTAATGCCGATGCCACTTTCCAGAGAGCGATGGACATCAATTTATGAGGCTTAATCAATCAGTCTATTGTAGTTTACTTAGATGATGTTACTGTATTTTCTAAAAACAAAACCGATCATCTAGCTCATTTATGAGCCATTCTACAGCGATGTCGTAAATACGACATTTCCTTGAATCCTAAAAAATCCATATTTGCAGTAGAACAAGGTAAAATCTTAGGATTTATCGTGTCAAGCAAAGGGATGATTATAGACCCCGAAAGGACTCAAGTCATATCGAAAATCCCCCCTCCGACATCCAAAAAGTCTATGCAGTATTTCTTAGGCCAGATTAACTTTGTGAGGAGATTTGTCCCCAGCTTCTCCGAAATGGTCAGACCTTTGAAGAACCTAATTAAGAAAGACGCCCAATATCGTTGGGGATCCCTAGAAAATCAAGCTTTTAATGCAATAAAAAAGGCCATAATAGATGCTCCTTCTCTCATGAGCCCTGACTTTTCCTAATACTTCACGCTCTACACTTTTGCTTCTGACCGTTCTTATGTTGTAGTCCTAACTCAAAAGAACGCTGAAAACAATGAAGTTCCCATTGCCTTTATGAGATCTGCTTTCAAGGATGCTGAAATTAATTACCCAGTGATATATCAGCAAGCCTACATTGTTTTCAAAGCAGTCAAGCACTTCGGGTCTTATCTTTTGAAATCCAGGACGAAGATCATTGTCCCTTACCCAACCGTCAGGAACCTGTTAGTGCAGAAACAACTAGGAGAAAAGAGGGCTAACTGGGTTACCTCCTTGCAGGAGTACAACATAGAAATTACCCTAGCACAGATAGTGAGAGGCCAAGGGTTATGCAAGTTAGTTGCTGACTCAGCAGTGGGACAGCAAGAAGAAAATGATATGTCAAATCTAGGACAGCATGATCAAAATACGGTTTGCTGCACACAAAAACCTGTTAGTTCTAGGTATGACGATATAAAATTCTGTCTTGAACATGGGTCAGCCCCCCGTCACCTAGATCCCACTAAAAGAAGAGAATTGAGATTAAAGTCTACCTCCTTTCATTTGGTTAACGATATTCTGTTTCGTCAAAATTTTGATGGTGTACTGATGCACTGTCTTGAGAAAGACGAAGCAGAAAAAGTCTTACTAGAATTGCATGCAGGATAAGCTGGTGGTCATTTTGGCAGTGACACTACTACCCATAAGGTTTTGAGAGATGGTTATTACTGGCCCACACTTTTTAGAGACACCCATTCCTTGTGTCGTAAGTGTACTATTTGTCAGAAAGCATCAGGGCGGTTACAGAAACCAGCCTTTCCTTTGCAGCCCGTTTCAGTAGACTCTCCTTTTCAGTAGTGGGGCCTTGATATTATAGGTCCAATCAATCCGACATCCTCACAACAACATAAGTTTATCATAATAGCCACATATTACTTTACCCACTGGTCTGAAGCTGCCGCATTAAGAACTTTCAACACCAGTCAAGTAATTGCCTTTCTAAATTCGAATATTATTACTTGTTTTGGTATCCCTGACTGTTTAGTATTAGATAACGCTTCTTACTTTTCCTCTCTTGAGATGAGCGAGTTCTCTTTAGAAAAAGGAATTAAATTGAAGTATTCTTCCAACTATTACCCTCAGGGAAATGGATTGGCAGAATCAACAAATAAGAACTTGATTAAAATCATCAAGAAAACGATCGCTGAAAATCACAAAAACTGGCACAATGAACTGTTAAACGCGCTTTGGGCTGATAGGGTAACACCAAAAACTGTTGTAGGTAACTCCCCCTTTTTTCTCATTTATGGTAGAGAAGTAATTCATCCACCACACATTCTTCTCCCTTCACTACAGTTATCGCGGAAAATACAAGAAGAAGACTGTCCCCCTTTGGAAAACCAAATTAACGCTTTGATGAAGCTAGAAGAGGTAAGAGACCAAGCTAAACGTAAGTTAGATCAGCATCAACTAGTAGTTAAAATATGGTTCAATTCTAACTCTGCCTCTGATAGGAACTTCGAAGTAGGTGATCTCGTCCTAAAATGGGACAAACCGTATGAGGGAAAGGGAGAGCACATGAAATTTCAAAAATTATGGCTTGGTCCATTTTTAATTGCTGAGAAGTTGTGTCCCAGCTCTTTCCAATTGCAAAATCTAGAAGGGCATCCTGACACCTATCCGGTGAATGGCCAAGCCCTGAAAAGATACTTTGCTTGATTATAACTCTTTGTATATTATGTACATATTTTTCTTTTGTTTGCTTTTCTTTTTCTTTTTTGGTTTTGATTTCTCCTTTGCGCTTATTAGTTTTTTGTTTTTGGAAATACACATACCTGTATACTGAACTATTCAGACAAGGAAAACAAAAAAGTTCCTTCACTAAAATGACCGCTGAAAAGGTTGTATAAACATCAATTATATGCTTCTGAAATTTACATGTGTTGGCAAAAACTGTTGTTTGAAAGAAGTTAATTGATTTCAATCTCCGAGTAAAGCCTGTCATGATCATCTATTATCTTTTTACGCTGTCCCTATTCCTTAAGGGAATGACTCAGAAGATGCCTCCCTGCCTTAGAAAGTTGGTTCTGTAAATAAACCATCGTTGGATCTTAATAAAGGATAGTTCTAAAAAATTCTATTTAGGTCTGTAAAAAATATGTTAAAATATCATAATTTTCAACGTCACCCCGATCGACTATATATCTTTGAAAAACAAAATAAATCAATAAAATAGCTGTGGGAAGTGCTTGTAAACCAGTCAGGATGTTGAACAGGTCTGTTGGAAGCGGGTAAATACATGCATGACGCTAAGACAACTTCGTCGGGGTACTGAACAGGCCTGCTGGTAGCGAAGCAATGTCGGGTATATGAAAATTTACAAATATGAAACCTCTGACCTTAAAATGTCCTTTATTCTGATCCAGAACTTCTTGGCAGGATAGAGATATCAGAGTGGGTTAAATGGCAACCCTGTTGAGGCTATGGACACCTGCTGGAAGCAGTGGCTCTGTCAATAGTATTAGGGATTTTATCTTTAATATCGTGGCTCGCTTGTCTCAAGACTGTTATCAGTTTTCATCTTTTAAACACTGCTGGAATATTTGGTTAATGATGATGTTCATACGATTTTCTGGTTGTTATTTTTGGAGTTAGAAGTTTTTATCCTAATCTGAATTTGTCATTTTGGCAGAGATAACTACTTCTACGAGTGTGTCACCATTGTTGGCAGCCAATTCACATTTTTATACTGTCCTTATAAGCTGCCTACACTAGTGTTTTGCAACCCTTGATTTGCGTTGCAATATTTGCAATAAAACGACACTATTATTTTGTGCATTCGCACACTTACCTTATTTTTGTTTTCATGACTGCAAGCGTGAAAACTTTGATTTCGAAGTCATATTAAAAACGTCACTGGATTGTTATGATCTCTCTTGTTTATATGTTCATTGCGCTTCTAATTTAATCATGGTTATACAATTGGCAAGACCCCTAGATCTGTATTCATTTGGCATTCTTTATTTGTTAATATGACTTCGTTTTACAAGACTGTGATGATATTCTTTTGATCAAGTTTGTGATGCATTGGTGATTTGATTTATATGCTCTTTCATCGATTTCTTCGACACATTAGTTTCATGAAAACACATTGGTGTTGTGGTTAGACCCTTGGTATAAATCATTTCATACAACACATAGTTCATATAATCGAACCCTTGGTGTGATTTTGAATTATTGCTTTGGTTTTAAAACTATGCTAATACTTTTTCTTGCGCAAGTGTTTGGTCGACGTATCATAGATTTTATTAATTGTTTAAATGGCATAGTTTTAAACCTATGCAATAATGGTTTGAATTGTTGTATGCGTCAGCAGTTGTACTATCGAATATGACTATTTTGCATGGGCTGAACTAGCTCCACCACCTTCGCACGTTCTACCATTAATGCTTTCCCCCTATCCTGGTTCACCTTTTCTAGTTTTCGGGTAAGCCTGTGAGCGTTCTGCCCCTGCGTATACTTTGTTCGAACCCTATCCCATGCACCCTGCTCACCGTGTGCTCCTGTCTATGGCACCGGTGGTGTGCATAGAGCTGAATGGTAGCCAAGCTTTGTTGTTATTCGATAATGCCCGTAAGGATTTAGAAAACAATGGTTGGCTAGTGTTTATACAGAGGCTCGAGGGTTTCAACCATTCGATTGCCCAACAATTTTCCTTCACCTTTGATGGGTGCAGGGCTAAAATCGGCGACATACAGCTCAAGATGAATGAGAAATTCATAATCTCTACTACAGGACTAGAAGCTACAGGTGAAAAGTGGTTTAAAAACTCCAAAGTCAACGAGGTGTCATGGCCTTTGCTATTCGTATCATGAAAGGTTGTGTCCTGTGATAAAGGTATTCCTATTTCTACCCTCAAACCTAGGTGGCACGATCTTTTGGTGATTGTGAAACAATTTGTGACCTGTGAAGGTCGGTATGGCTTGGTTTTTCTGTATCACCTCTAGTTATTGATGAATTTCATGGGCTATCCTTTGAACATGTTGCATTACTTCTTGCATAGTCTTTACAAGATGTCTAAGAGGTTCAAATGCAAGAAGGCTTATAGCAGCTTATTTCATCACGGCTTGATTAAACTCATCGTCGTCAACCATTTGAGTCTTCATGGCGATAATTGGCAAGCCTTTCTATCTAGAAATGGATTTGCTAATCCAGAGTCTGCTAAAATTGATAATGCCGTGGTTAGTGAGACTATGGTCGGGCCACCCATGCCATTTCATATCCTTCTACCCCCTTCCAAACCCTCAATTTGCCCTAACATTCACCTACCCAACATCATAACAGACTAGACTGAGGCTGTCAATAAGCCGGTGAGTAAGAAAGGCAGAGGTAACAATACTGTCGACAACAAGGGTAAGAAAAATGCTCGATTGATATCAAGACTTGCCTGGAACAAACCTAAACAGAACATCGACCAAAAGCCCATAGTGTTGAGCGAGGAATCAGACTCTGATATTGAGCGTTTCCTATATGAAGAGTACCCCTATTCCCATGGCCTATGCTCCAAGCAATCCTATGACTATGTCTCTAATTTAACCCCTTGCCTCAAAAACGACCCGAATTACTCGAGAATCAAGCTACACAATGAAACCCATGGTGGCTTAAACAAACCCTCGCATGTGTTATTAAATATCGAGCAACCATCATGTATCCAATGTAACACTTGGCTAGAGAGTTATTACATTGAAGTTCCCCTGTTGCAATCAAAGATCAAAGCATTAGAAGAACAGGTGATAGTGTTGACGAAGGAGAACCACATGTTACAAGACAGTGAGAAGAAACAAAAAACCACCAGTTCGATTGTCTTTAGGAATGTCGAAGCGGAAAAAGCCTTCGTCAATTCCAAATTATCATGACCGAGTTGTTTTCTGATTTTCCAGGTATGAATTTCAATATGAATTTTTCTTTGTAAGTTTGCTTGAATTAATATAATGGATTCAGTTTTGCTTTCAAGTTAGCTCTATTTGTTTTAATACATTTGAAATGATTCTGTTATAGTTTGATCATCAAACACGGTTATGTTGTGGATCCTATACAGTAGATTCGTTTTACTAAACTCAAATGTAGCTATGATTTGGTTATGCGATTTTGTCGTACCCAACTTAGTATAAGTAATTGATTGGTTTTTTATTCGGTTTCGTTTGTTTTTGAATGAATTATGTTTGTCTGATTTAGGATAGTCGATTTGGTTTGATTTCGATTAGTTTCGTTTGTTCCTAATAGACTCAAAACAACCCTGTTGACTTTGATTTACCAGGAACGACTCTGTTTTGTATTGAATCAACATTCTCATTTGGATTTTGATTACATTCGACCTGTGCAAAAGATCTATTTGTTAAAATCGTGGAGTTGTGTTGATTCATAACGAGTGTGTCAGCCCCAAACCATTTCGATTCGTTCCTTTTTTATTTGATTTGCAAATGATTGTTGCGTGCCACGATTAGTATGATCATTTGTATATGTTTAATATAGTTATATCAATCTGAAAAACGATTTTGTTAATGGATGAGGCGACATAAACTATTGCATGGAAAATTTGTTTAGCTGGTTACAGTTTGTGTCGATTTCAATTGGTTCATGAAAATGATTTCATTACTGTCAAATTATCTAATGTGATTCTGTTTACCCCAAAATGCTGATAGCAAATTGAACATAGTGCATGTACCTCTGTTATCATTCGATTGATCACGATTTCGTTTGCTCTCAAATTAGCATAATAGTTTTGATTCGAATGATTCGTTTGGTTTCCAATTAACAATTAAATACTTGTTCAATAGTTTGAATATAATTCTTTAATATTTGAATTGGTTTTGAAACGATTCTGTATTCAATTTAGACCAGCTACAGAATCGCAAGATTCTGTAGCTAGTCTTAAAAATTAGATTTTTGTCAATTTTATCAATAAAATATCCTCTAATCTTGTTTATTCTTGTCCTCTTTCAGGTGCATACGAATTTGAATGATCAATTGGGCATGTTGTAGAAGTTTCAGAGATACTTTGGATATGGTTTTTTTTAGGTTGTTAGCTTGAGTCTAAAATAGAGATTTGGGATACTATCCCCAGATTTGTGTAAACTGTTTTGATAATTCCCACATGGATGTTTTACCCTGTGGGAGGTCTTTAAATACTTGTTATTTTTTTTGTAATGAGGGAATCATCATTATCACTGCGGGAGAACCAGACTATGGATTTATGATACAGACTGAGATGAAAGTTGATGTCTTGTAACAACTTTCGCTTTCAATATATCAAACTTGTGTTTCAAGTTTTATTCATATCAATTTGCAGTTGATTATAGACTACTTTAGCTATCGTAATTCATTGCAGGTTGATGTGACTTGGTTAATGTGTTATCCATATCTAATCTCTTTTATTATTCAAAAATACAACAATCACTCTATTTCAATTTAATGAATACAAGTTTCTCTTATCATTAATTGAACTGTTATGTACAAATTTTGCACAAGGATTTATCTAATTGCGATGATTTGTAAATTATAAGATTGTTGTAATTTTTTATGTCTTGTTTGTCCTGTTATTTATATTTGAAGAGAACAGCTGCTTCTAGTTTATGAGAATCTTACAGAGAACTTGGTGTGGGTTTCCTCCATCCAAACAACTAAAACAATTATTGCATACAGGACGAACCTAAAGCGTTACTTCAGGTCAGTTTGTTATTTAGTATTTGATAGTTAATTTGTTAGTATAATTTAAGTAGTTTAGTTAGATATATGTATGGTTTAGATTTGTATTTAGAGTTATTATTTTAGTTGCTTAGTTTAGTTAGTTTTTATTTAATTTCTTTCTCATAAAACTACAAAAAATCAAAAAACAATAGTTTTGCTGTCTTAGTACAGATTAGAAATGATTTTTGCAGGTTTTAATTCAAATATGTAATTTGTAAATATTGTATATTTGTAATTGGATCTGATTCTATTGATAATTAAACATTTACTTTTATAGGATTATAGTTGTATGATTTAGGTAATAAATTGTATATCTGTAGTTTAGATTAGTTTATTAGTTTGTTTTAATTATTATTTTCATTTAGATTAATTTCTTAGAGTAGTTTTCATTTGTTTTTCTAGGACTTAGATCGGCCAACGAAGCCGCTAAACCCGTCAGGGTGGGTTATCCCAAACGGCTTGGGTTATTTAGACAACCCCGGACCGGATCCACTCTTCCAGTTGGTGAGCGTTCATTTTCGCCCGTCAACACTACGCTACTCTTTCTTCCTCATTACTGACTCTTTTCGCTTCCCATATTCATTCACACATGAATATGTGATTCTCTGGGTCTTCTGATCCATCCCCATGAAAATTTGGTACTCCTATATGTGTAGTGTTGTTCGGACTTGAACTCCCACTAGTGCTTCCACTGGTACTTCCACTTGTACCACTACCTGTACTCCTACTTGTACTTCCACTTGTACCCTCACTTCTATTTTGATCTCTTAGCTTCCTCTGACCATTAATCATTGGTTCTCTAAACAACTCTTTCTTAGCTGATGTGTTAATTGTACATGGGGTTGTAGGTTCTACACTGATTCGGATATGGACAGGGGTATTCGCTTCCTCATTAGATCCCACTCCTCTAGTATTTCTTTCAAATGTGAAACATGATGCAGGAGCATCTTTCCATGTCAACAATGTGCTATCCAGCCAACACATTCAACGCACATTAATGGAGAAAGGGAGAGGCACAACCCTCTCAATTTTAAAATTTGAAATGTAATAAATGGTTCTAAGGATGATAAATGTCAGACCACACCTTTGTATAGGTAGTGGTTAGGATTTCCTTAAATAGTTACCTGTAGCAGGTCTAGGTCGTAGTCAATCCTGGACATTCATTTATGGAATGAATTCGTAGGGGTATGGAGTCGCTCTGTGATATCGATAGCTTAGAGACGGTGATGAGGATAAGCTCATGGGAGCCCTCATTTTGAAGGATGAATGTTAGAACTCAAAGTAGGGAGTTAGAGGAAGAGGAGATATTGGTTAGAGAGATCGAGAGAGAGAGAGATGAGACTGGTTATAGTCCAGCCTTGTAAAACATCTGTATAGATACATAGAGATTAATAGAAAAAAAGTTTTTCCTGCATACTGTATGTTTATGAGGTTATATGTTTTTATGCATCTAATGTTTTAAATGCGTAACTAGTGAATCATTTCAGAGGTTTCAATTTCTTCTCATCTTTGAGTTTTTGAGTGAAAGGAGTGCACATAGTCTGCAAGGTGTGCGTTGACAGGGGTGAGGTAACCTTAGGAAATCTCAAGAGGGATAGCGTTGAACTTTCATCAGCAAAAGTACAAGGAGTGCACAGGAACAACTCTGTCACGAGTTTAAGGAAAATAGAACTACTGAAGGTTCTATAAAGATCTGCCAAGAGGGCATCAAGTGTGTGCATAGGGTGCACATGAGGGACTCTATTTCAATTTCAAGGAGGAGAAGTGTCGAGGAGAGACACATGCATAGTTTTTGAACACTCTGTAGGCTCTGTAAGGTGTGCATCAAGTAGAAGAACACGAGGAGGGTGTGAAGAGTTTCTCTGCAAGAAATACAATGAATTCAGTTGTTCAAAACCTCAACAACACCAGGAGTGTACGAGTGTGAACTTGTCTCAAGTTCTTAAGTTCAGGAGGAACCATGCCTTTGTGCATAGAGAAATATCATAAAGGAGAAGAAGGAAGAGAAAACCTTTCGATGTTTCTGATTTGACAAAGCTCAAGAGGGGAAGCATTCTTATAATGCAGACAAGAACTAAAGGAGCCATGTTTGCAAGAGGAAGAGTCAAAAGATTTGACACTTAGAAAATATCCTAAGTTAGAGATCAAGGGAAGCTCAGGAAGAAGGAGCAACAACTATCATTAGATCAGTTGGGAAGATGAGATCTGGACCATTAGATCAGTGTTCAGATAGGAGGAAAACACATAAGAGAGGTTCAAATCTGAGCTATCAGATCTAGAGGCATGGATGAACATCTGTTGACCTCTAGGTAAGGTGCGCATGGTTTAGATTTTCGGCATTTCACGTACCAAGAGACGAAAGAGGAGAGTTTTTTTTCTCTCATGCCAAGAATCATGAAAGGGAGGTTTGCGATTAGATCCTAATCGTCAATTAGGACGAGGTATGGACCATTGATTTTCTGGAGTTTGGATCATTGATCGTCCGAATTCTGTACCGTCACATCTCGTGCAGAGGGTCGACAACCACACGATCTGTGAGATCAGCATGAGTCTTAGGACTCATCCCAAGGAGGTGTTTCAGAATTTTGTTACCGGGAAATCTGAGGGAAGAGTCTGGACACTCGTTCCCCAAATTCGCGAAAGGAGATTTCACAAAGGCATCTAGACCATCGGTCATAGAGGTTTATGATCCGTCGGATCTTGAGGATGCATGGCAGAGATCTGGAGGCCATCAAAATTTTCATCACTAGGAGAATAAGGGTGAAGACAAGTGAAATATCATGAAAGGAGAGTTTCCAAAAAAATTAGGGTCATTCATCAAGGAGGGCACTTGGCGAGCAGTCAAGGTTTCGGGGAAACCCCGGAAAGGTTGTGGGCCATTGATCCAGTTGGATCATGGTCGTTGGTTCAAGAGGAGTCTGGATCATTTATCTCTCAAGGAGGGATTTTAGTGTTTCATGGACCGAGAAAACAAGAGGGAGAATATTTCGACTCTCATACGAGAAATCGCGAAAAGGTCAGCACCATTGATCTAAGGGAAGATCTCGACCGTTGAGTGTCCAAGGAGGAACTTCAGGGTTTCAGCAACTGGAGGATCAAGGAATAGAGGCCTTCGACTTCACAAGTCACGTAGTCCTGAAACACCTTGGGACTTAGCTCTAGGTCACGGGAGAAAGGTTGCATGGTGAGAAGTGAAGGGAGGTGCTAGCCCATGGATCAGAGTTTCAAGATATGAGAGTTCAATGGAGAAGGGGTCATGAGACGTGGAGTCCTGATTCATGAAACCGTGAAACAATCATGAATGTTGAAGTCAGAAGGAAGAAGGGTCATTGGATCTGGCCTATATAAGGACCAGGATTCGAGTTTCGGGGATTTGATAAGGCAAGGAGGAGAGAAATTGCAGCGTGATTCCCTAAATCGCGAAACCCAAAGTGCTCAAAGGAGTTGAGCCCAGGGTTATGGAGAGTGGTCATATAGGTGGAGGCTACGGAAAGAGCTAGTGCTCAATAAGCTCTTTTCAGGGTCAGGTACTCGGGTTTTGAGGAGGAAGGGTTGGAAGTGTTCCAATCTTGCGAAACCCAAAGCACCCAAGGGATTGGCCCCAGGTCACAGAAGAGGGGTCACATGGATGAAATTTAAGGGAGGAGCTAGCGAGAGCTAGGCTCTATTTTTGGGTTTTGGCATTTCGAAGGACAAGGAGTCGGGGAGAGCTTGTATAAAAAACTCTCAAAACATGAAAGGCGTGTAGCCTAGAACCTTGGGCCATAGACCAGGGTCATGAGAGAGGAAGGGCCTAATAGAGAAAGGTGACAATGCCAAACTGGGTGTTGGTTCATAACAAAGAAGGGCACCAAAAGGTGGGGCGTGTGCACAGGTTTAGCCAAGGCCTGCACAGGGACAAAAAGGGACCTATGGATTTGTTAAAGAGGTTCCAATAAGGAACCAGAGAGCCATTTTGGCTTCTGGAGGTAGAACGATCCAGTGACCAGAAGGTCATGGACCCTACTAAGGTATGGGGTCTACATCAGTTGGTATCAGAGCCACTTTCTGTCTATAGATTTCAGGCAGAGGGAGGGAGAGTGGATAAAGAAAACACTCTGATACGCACCATCAGGTGGTATCAAAGAGAGAAATTTTGTTTGTATATTTCATACGAAAGAGAAGAGGAAGACAGAGTGTTGATGCTCTGTGGTGATTGTTTTCATGCGTGAAATAGTCAATAGACAACATGGTGAGTTGTAAAAGGATATGGAGATGCTCTCGGACATAGAGTGATCCATAGGATTTCCAGGAGGGTAGGTGGAATATGGAGATGGCTACTGAAGGCCATGAGCGTGGTGGAAGGGGAGACCACCAACATAAAAGAAAAGAAGAAACTGATGAGGAACTCATTAAGATAAGAGTGAGAATGGAATAGCTGACATTGAGGATGCAGTAGGAGGCAAAGGTACACTAGAGGTACGAATGGCCTATGAACAAGAAATCCAAATGGCCTGTTCGAAAGTTGCTAGCCAGAAAAAAACAACAAGAGTTGAAGAAGTGGCTAAGGTAGGCTGAAAACCTCAGTGAAAGAGAAGAAGAACTGTTTTTCATCTGTGAGCTAGAAATTGGAGAAACCCTCGATGATGAGGAAGGGATTTTAGTTTCAGATCTCATAAAATTCTAGGAGGGAAAAAGTGAACTTTAAAAGTGCCAGGTGGTCAATGGAAGGAGATCGATGGATGATCTCATAGACTACTAGGAGGGAAATGATGGAAGTTCAAATTACTAGGTGGGCAATGAGATGAGGTCAGCTCATCTCATATACTTCCAGGTTGAGAGAAATGGTCTTTTGAGTTGCCAGGAGGGAAATGGAAAGGGATCAGTAGAAGGTCTCGCATACTTCCATGGGGCAGTGAGGAAAGTTCAAATTTCCAGGTGAGAAATGAGATGGGACCAGTTGGTCTCATAGACTGCCAGGTCAGCAAAAAACAATTCCCAGTATGAAAAGTGGGAAAGGGGGAATAGATGAAGCTATGTGAAAGTATCATGATCTCAGAGGAGAGTTCATATCAACAAGGAGTGATGATAGGAGAGGGATAGAAATACATTTTGATCATTGGGGGAATTGAAGTGTTCCTACCAAGCAACCCAGTTGGGGCCGAAGAATGTGTTGCAGATGAAGCAACAGACAAAGGACAGCTAGAAGACACTTTCAAAGAGGATAACATGGAGCATACACTGATGTTATCCCAAGGAGAAGAATATGATAATTCAGAAGAATGGCTCAAAATTTTCAACCGGGAAGATGAACAGGAGACAACTGTAGCACTAGAAGCTACACAAGCAGAAGAAGAAAAGGAGGGAGAAGACAACACAGACTTTGTTGATTTGTGTCAAGAATTGGAATCCCTCGAGAGAAGGGTAATGGTGAGAATATTTCACATCCAATAGGCCAAGTTGGAAGAAGGTAGAGGAGCATACCAGCCTAGGGAGAAGATAGAAGAAGCTGGAGGTATGCCAACAAGAGAAACGACAGCAGAAGAACTGTCAGGGGAAAGAGATGAGTAGCAGCTCAATGGTAAGACTAAAAAACTAGAATCTATAGTAGAGTGGCTACTTAGTTCTAGAAAGGGAGATGAAAACAACAGGGGAGATCAGAAAGATCTACCCACTCATAAGGAGGAGGAAATGCAGTCGAGAAGACTACATGAGGAGAGCCATCCACTAGAGCAGCTGGACGAGGTACCTAAGAAGATAAGAAGGTTGATGTTGAGGTCATCACAAGAAGTAGTCAGCGAGGAGAAGATGAGCAGAGGAGAGACTACCATAACAGTAGGGAATAAGAAAAAGTGGCAGCAACAGCATCAACATAGTTGGAGAGGAGGAAGAAGACAACTGCAAGGGAAAATTTGGGATCCAGGTGGATTTCAATACTTGAGAAGGGGAGCTCATGAGCAAGAGCTCACAATTTTTCCAGCATAGGAGTATGATGTAGGAGCATCTCTACACATCAACAATGTGCTAGCCAACCAACACATTCAGTGCGCATTAATGGAGAAAGGGAGAGGTGCAACCCTCTCAATTTTAAAATTTGAAATGTAACAAATGGTTCTAAGGATGAAAAATGTCAGACCACGCCTTTGTATAGGTATTTTTTAGGGCTTCCTTAAATGGTTACCTATAGAAGGTCTAGGTCATAGTCAGTCCTAGACATTTATTTATGGAATGAAGTTGTAGAGGTATGGAGCCGCTCTGTGATAGCGATAGCTCAGAGACGGTGATGAGGATAAGCTCATGGGAGCCCTCGTTTTGAAGGAGGAATGTTAGGACTCAGAGTAGGGAGTTAGAGGAAGAGGAGATCTTGGTTAGAGATATCTCGAGAGAGAGAGCTGAGACTGGTTACAGTCCAACCTTGTAAAACATCTGTATAGATACATAGAGATTAATAGAAAAGAAGTTTTTCCTGCATACTATGTGTTTATGAGGTTATATGTTTTTATTCATCTAATGTTTTAAATGCGTAACTGGTGAAGAATTTTAGAGGTTTCAATTTCTTCTCATCTTTGAGTTTCGGAGTGCAAGGAGTGCACATAGTCCACAAGTTGTGCGTTGACATAGGTGAGGTAACCTTAGGAAATCTCAAGAGGGATAGCATTGAACCTTCATTAGAAGAAGTGCAAGGAGTGCATAGGAAGAACTATGTCATGAGTTGAAGGAAAACAGAACTATTGAAGGTTCTGTAAAGCTCTGCTAGGAGGGCATTGAGCATGTGCATAGAGTTCACAGGAGGGACTCTATTTTGATTTCAAGGAGGAGAAGTGTCGAGGAGAGACACTTACTGAGTTGTTGAACACTCTATAGGCTCTACAAGGCATGCATTGAGGAGAAGAATGCCAGGAGGGTGTGAAGCATTTATCTGCAATAAATAATTTGAATTGAGTTATTCGAAACCTCAATAGCACCAAGAGTGTGTGAATGTGAACTTTTCTCAAGTTCTTAAGTTCAGGAGGAGAAATGATTTTGTGCACAGAGCAATATCAGAAAGTAGTAGAAGGAAGAAAAAACCTTTAGAGGTTTCTGAGTTGACAAAGATCAGGAGGGGAAGCCTTTCTATAATGTAGACAAGACCCAAAGGAACCGGTTTCGCAAGAGGAAGAGTTGAATGTCGAAACATTAGACACTTAGAAAATATCCTAAGTTAGAGATCAAGGGAAGCTCAGGAAGGACGAGCAATAGTTGTTGTTAGATCAACTGGGAAAACAAGATCTGGACCATAAGATCATTGTTCAGATAGGAGGAGCGCACATAGGAGATGTTCAAATCTGATCCTTCAGATATGGAGGCATGGATCAACATCCTTTGATCTCGAGGTAAGATGCACATGGTTTAATTTTTTGGCATTTAGCGTACCAGGAGATGAAAGAGGAGAACCTTTCAGATCTCATGCCAAGAATCTTGAAAGGGAGGTTTTCGATTAGATCCTGATCGTCAATCAAGACAAGATATGGACCATTGATAATCCAGATTCTGGACCGTTAGATCTCGTGCAGAGGCCCGACAACCACACGGTCTGCAAGATCAACACGAGTCTTAACTCTCATGCCAAGGAGGTGTTTTCGCATTTCGTTATAGGGAAATATGAGGGAAGAGTCTCAGAATGCGTTCCCCAAAGTTGTGAAAGGATATTTTTCAAAGGGATCTAGACCATCGGTCACAGAGTTTTATGAGCCATCAGATCTAGAGGACACATGGCAGATATCCAAAGGCCATCGACATTTTCATCACTAGGATAACAAGGGTGAAGACTGGTGAAATCTAGCGAAAGGAGAGTTTACAAAAACATCAGTGTCATTCATCAAGGAGGACACTTGGGGAGCGATCAAGGTTTCAGGGAAACCCCCGAAAGGTTGTGGGTTTTCGATCCAATTTGATCGTGGTCATGGGTTCAATAGGAATCTGGACCATTGATCTCTCAAGGAGGAGTTTCAGTGTTTCGTGTATTAGAAAAACAAGAGGGAGAAGCTTTCGACTCTCATAGGAGAAATCATGAAAAGGTCAACACCATTGATCTAGGGGAAGATATGGGCCATTGAGCATCTAAGGAGGAACTTTAGGGTTTTAGAAACTGGAAGATCAGGGAATAGAGGCCTTCGACATTGCAAGTTGCAAAGTCCCAAAATACCTTTGGACTTAGCCCTAGGTCACTAGAGAAACATCATATGGTGAGAAGAGAAGGGAGGTGCTAGCCCAGGGATCAAAATTTTGGGATATGAGGGTTCAATGGAGAAGGATTCATGAGATGTGGGGTCCCAACTCACGAAACCATGAAACAATGATGACCATTGAAGTGAGGAGGAAGCAGGGTCATTCGATCTGGCCTATATAAGGACTAGGATTCAGGTTTCGGGGATTTGATAAGGAAAGGAGGAGAGATATTACATCGTGATTCCATGAATCATGAAACCCAAAGCGCTTAAAGGAGTTGAGCCTAGGGTTATGGAGAGTGGTCATATGGGCGAAGGTTATGAAAATAGCTAGTGCTCACTAAGCTCTTTTCATGGTTTTAGGAATTTGGGTATTGGGTTTTTGAGGAGGAAGGGTTGGATGCATTCCAATCTCATGAAACACGAAGAACCCAAGGGATTGACCCCAGGTCATGGAAGAGGGGTCACATGGATGCAAGTTAAGGGAGGAGCTAGCAAGATCTAGGCTCTATTTTTCAAGATTCGGCAGTTTGAAGGACAATGAGCCGGGGAGAGCTCGTATATAGAACTCCCAAAACACAAAACGCATGAAGCCTAGAACCTTGGGTCACATCCTAGGGTCACGAGAGAGGAAGGGGCTAATAGAGAAAGGTGCCATCGCCAAATTGGGTGTTGGTTCATAAAAGAGAAGGGAACCAAAAGGTGGGGCCTGCATGTAGGTTTAGCTAAGGCCTACATAGAGACAAAAAGGGACCTGTGGATTTGTTCAAGAGGTTCCAATATGGAACCAGAGATCCATTTCGGCTCGTGGAGGTATAATGATCCAGTGACCGAGAGGTCATGGACCCTGCTAAGGTAGGGGTCCTGAATTAGAATGCATTATTTCTTCAATGTGCTCCACAACACGAAAATCCTCTACCTCTTCCTCATCACTCTCCAAGTCTTCCCTCTCAACTACTTCTCTTTTCTTCGTATTAAGATTATATTGGTAGGGTCTACCACTACGCATCATTCTTTCCTTTTGCATAATTTCCCGGATATCTTCTTGATCCATCATAATGGGATATTTCTTTTTACTGTGCTCTTTTCTATTTATTTCCCCCTCCATCTCAGACCTTCCTCGGGTTTTCCTTTAACTCCCCCATACACGCACGGTATTTTAGCTGTCTGATTCCATGGTTAATACCCCTTTATCATGAAATAATATTTTTATCGAAGTGTACAACAATATGATGTACCTTCCCCTTGGACCCTTAAGAAAATATTTCTCTGCTAAATTATAACACTTTGATGTATCTACTGCAAACTCAGTGATATACCCCACTATAATGTTGTCTAGACATAAATCTATTGCACGCATGAATTTATTATTTTCCCTTTTCAACCGCGTGATACTTTCTTTTGTCCACTCCAATGATCTAACTCTATTCATCATATAGGTATCTTTCAACCATGTTATCCACTCTTGCAATTGCATGAGAAATTCACTAAATAAACTCTCATGTATTTCACTAAATATGTTTCTTTCCAAATATTGTCTTGGGTTAAATCTAGAGGTTCTATTATCTTTGTGGTAAAAATATAGTTCCTGGACTATCAACCATATTTCAATCTCTGATTTCATGGTGTTCCAAGCTGAAAACATCTCCTTTCTTAAGACATCTCACTATACTTCTTGATACATCCCTCTCGATCTAATCTTCTAAGTTCCAATTGTCAACAAAACCATTGTTGGTTTAGTATGGGGTGACCCAGGTTCTAAATACAGGATTACCAACAACCCTTTCGACCATCGTCCCTTCTCGATACCAAAAGGAAACACAATGCACTAAGTGCACTGCACAGTCTCACCTGAGATGGATTCTATGGGTGGTCGTAGGACTTATATGTCTGAAACCATGGGATGGGATGTGTTTCTCTCTGAGAGGCATTGGATCTACTCATTGTTATCCCTCAACCCCTTATTATATCTTAATCTAGACCATTGTCACAATTATTCTAATAAGACTTCATTAACCATTATATTCGCATGTGTTCAATGACAAGTATTTATCTAATGTAGCACAAGTTTCATATCTAGACACCAGCTATAAAATTCATTTATTTAGAGCTACTTTGTAGATTCCATTAGTTTATTCTCAGTGCACAGTGTTATTTCCTTTATCATTTAACATGTTCATCATACACTTATTAAAGAAAACGAAATAAAAAACACTACATACATTCACACAAAACAAATTTATACTGTGGCTCACCCCCTTGGGGCTATGTCCACAAATATTTTTTTCTTTAGCTCTTTATTCATATTCATGTAAAATATAGTGGTGCGCACTGTACAATCCTTCTGATATTACATTCGATCTCAACAGACTGAAATAGTTCTCACAACTTTGAGAAATTCTCACTACTCTATTATCTAATTGTCTAAATGACTAACTTACTAACAAAAAGGGAACAACCAAAAGGACAACCTTCTCATCATCCTAATACATTCTACTTATACAAAAATTGGGACAAATCCCTTACAAAAACCCTAACCCTAAGCGGATTAGGTTTGTCCACTTTCTCCTTGAATTAATCTCAGTTGGTCCTCAATCCAACTATTTCTCAAATTTGATGCTTTTCCACTTTCCAAATGCTCTGTAGTAGTTCATCTACTTTGTAACTTCTTTTCTCGGCACTCCCTTTCCTCTATTTTTGACACTTATTTTCCTCTATTTCAAACACGCTCACTTATTTTCTAGCACTACTTCATCTCCTTCAAAACTTCCTTGATTCTCGCCAAAATTGTCCTACACCAACAACATCCATCTCCTCAATCTGAAAGGCGCTACTACCCTTTGATCATCAACATTCCTCTTCTCTGTCTGCAATATATGAGGGGCATCGTTCCACCTTCTGAACTAGTTTTGGCTTATGTTCCCAGCCCCTTGAAAAGATCTGTTTTGTTGTTTATATCCCCATTTCATATTATCTATTTTAGATGTCAAATCCTTCAAAGTTTTGGTCATTTATTCAAGTTTAGGATCAGATGTGGCTAAGTTAGAGGAGGAAAGGGAATCCTCTCTATGTTTCCTCTTGTCTTTATCAAATATAGTCTTTAACCTATCTGATGCTAAAATGTTGGACTCAACCTCAATGAATTCTTCTTGCATGGATAAAAATGTGGTGGATCTTATCTCCCTCAGCAAAAGGTAAAATTATGCATCAAATGGATTGGAATAAGTGATCTTGGTAGAGGCTTCGGTTAGTTTGATCTCATCTGGAATCCTACCATACATATTATTGAATATCTTGGTAAAGTCTGAAATAGACTCACCATTCTTTCTCTTAAGGGCCCCAAACGTAGTGATGTAAGAGATATAATATCTTCTATCTCCCCATTTGTTTATGAAAGAATCATCTAGTGCATCAATATTTGTAATGGAGGCTGAAGGGAGATACAAAACCATTTCCTTACTTCCCCATCGAGGATTTGTAAAAAAAACCTCATCCACACATCTGTATAGTCAATGTTGAGGTTGTATGGAAATATGTAGAAGGTTATCAGATGTTCATCAACTATGAAATCCCTTTCCCAATTATATCTTGGAAAATACTTCATGTAATCTCTAGTTGGGAGTGCATGTAAACCTACAAGAAAAACTAGGGGAGCATATCTAGCAGGAATTATGGCATCCATCTTGTTAATAGCCATTGATTGGGAAATACGGATATGGAGATTGATTGGAGATACATGGGTGGATTATAGACTATGTTATGAAGTAGAGGAAGAGGTTGAAGGTGTCTGAGGTTCCTTGGAATTGTGATTCTCAGGACTAGCAAATTCAAGCTGCTTGTGATAATGAAGAAAACTAGATTCTTTGGGTTCATCTTTCTCCTTGTAGGATGAGGTATATTTATGAGATAAGGTGGATTTTCTTATTTACCTTTCTAGATAAAATACTATTGTGTCGTTCTCAGGGTTTGGACAAGCCTGAGTTGCTTTGATGTGCTCATATTTGGATCTCTTGAGTTCTTTCCTAGGAGCCAATATTTCTTTTGTGAATTTTAGTCGCCAGGTGAAAGATGGAATTCTGAATGTGTCTGAAATTTGTTCACCATCAAAGGTCCGATATGATCATTTTCATTCTCCCAGAAAAATATTTATTCATTACTATGCTCCCCAACAACGGAGACAAAATATGTTGGTACTAAAGTCTTCACCTGAGTGCTAAAGGGCAGAACTAGGCCACCTCATGTTTTGGAATGGTTGGTTTTTTGGTTATTTGATTTTGTTGGTTAGTTGGAGGGTTGGTTTTACCAAGACAAGAACATGGTTGGGTTGGAAAAATGATATGGATGAGGGTATTTCTTGGATTGTGGCACACAAATGATAGACAAGTGATATAATAGAGGTAAAAACAAAGGGAAACAACAAACCACTCAATGAATAATCTGTTATCAAAAGTTTAATACTCAAAATATTATTTCAAGGCATTAAACATGTATCAAAAACACTATTACTCCCATAGGTTGCAATATAAACAAATATTCACCAAATCATTTGTTGTTTTACATGTTGCATATTAGTACAGACAAGTTATACAATAACTGAAGGAAATGAAGTGTACTTTTCACAAATAAAAAACTGCATTCAAGACAAGATAAAAAAACATATGTAGATTTGGAAACAAACACATTGTCATTAAGAGTATATTCACTAGGTAGAGAGGTTTAATCCATGCATAGAATAGGTTCAACTAGTTTGATGTATTAATATTATTTTCCCAAAAACTGAACCCTCAAAACACACAAAAACTATATATTTATCAAAATTGTAGAGGCTCTCATCCATCTGAAACTGATGATTAACTCTACATTGTCAGTTGAAGAAGAAATTATTAATTTAAATAAATACTGTTGGAGTATAGTAATGTATAGTTTGAGCTTGACTTAATAAAAAAAGAGTAGTTCATATCACACATAAATGACCACTTATTATTCTTTAATCTAAAATAGTCTTGAAATTAAACAACTAAAAACTTCTATTAGTAATGAAACTAGATTGATGCATATGATGGAGTAAACTGAACTTTGAGAAAACATAACTGGGAGTGATTGAAATGAACTTTGTATCAAGAATTGGTTTCTATGTTTGTGTTTGGAGGCCAGCGAGAGATAATTGGGTGTGTTGGCAGCTTCTTTGATTCTTGATTATGGTGTTTCAAGGTCTGGACTTGTAGCTTCAGTTTATGCACCTATTGGTTGTCATCAACCTTCTCTATCTTGACCTCAATTTGTTTCTCCTTCATTTTTTGCTCTATGGAAAACTTGTTCTATCAGCTAGTGATGTACTTCTATTTCTCATAATATAATTGTGTACAAATTCAGTGTCTTTCCCTTTAGTTCCTTTAGTGGATCCCTGGACTCTCACAATGTCATATTTAAATTTTGGTTTAATGTCTTGCAAACTGTGACAAGGATCTCTTGCATGTGGTGAGGTGTCAATAGAGTCCTTATCAGGATCAAATCCATAATATTGTATTCCTTGTTGACTGGAGTCTAAAGGATACTCCTTTTTCACTGTCACAAATGGTGTTTTTGTAGCCTCATTTTCACTAGATTTTTATTTTTTCACTATCAAATCCTTTAACACATTGACTTCCATTTCCTCCATGCTCAAAAATTTCGGACTATCATCCTTCTTGATCTAAACTAGTTGGGGATCCTTTAGTGATGGTTTGAACATAGCTTTAGAGTTTAGACTTAACTGATTCATAATTATAGTCTTTTTGTTAGGTTTTCTTGGAAATTTAGTGTTTTTCTGAGCCTTCCTTTTCCTATCATATCTGACTAGAGGAGTTGTTTTAGGTACAATTTCTATAGAAGGAACCTTCTCCCTCTCATTCGAGTCACATGCTTATTAGGTTGTTTCTCGATAGGTTTTTTTTGGTATTCCTCTGAGTGGCTGGATGAAAAAGACCTTTGTGGCATATCTAGTGTAGTTGGATGCACGCTGACAGTTTTTCCACTCTTTTTTTCTTTCCCCTTTCTTGTAGACGACCTCAATTGCATGCGGGGGGAATCCTTTATGGGGGTTTATACATTTTTTGTTTTAGGGGGTGTATTTCTCATTTTAGGGCCTTTTTCTATCCTTTTTGTGTTTTGGAAAGGCTTCATCAATCTCCCAAGCTCTAAAGAAACCCTAATATCCTCACTTGCAACACCTTTGTTTTGTGAATATGGTACCTTCTCTTGTTATTTAAATCCCACAGACTTCAAGAAATAGTCTCAGGAAATTTCCAGTTCCTCCAGAGTGAAATTTACCAAAACGTTAATCAATCCATGATGGTACATACTTATGTAGGAAAATTCAGTGTGACATTTGTTATCACTGAAATTTCGTCTGCAAATGGTTACAAGAATCCAACATCGTCAGAAAGTTATGAGGTCACCCATGGACCAAAATTACCACAAAAGCATTTCCAAAAGGTCCAAAACTATACAACCAATGATAAAATTAAAGTGCGCTATGACTACACAGGGTGTGCGTGCACATGCGTGATTCAAAAATGCAGAAAAAGCACACATGCACACGATGCATGATTGTGGTCGTTAAAAGCTGTGCACATCTAAGAACGATGCATTTATGAGATTGGTCGGCCTCCCACCCACTTCTGGTTCAGATTCCAACTTGATTTGACACCCAAATCTCGACTGAATCCGACTGGGTGGCTGGTCAAAGACCTAAAAATGCCCTAATTAGCCTCTTTTCACACTACAGGTTGGTTCCACAATACCTCAAAGAGGCGCTATAAAACAAGGCCATGGGTACACTTCATTTTTAAGGAATTCAATAGAAAAGTTATGCTGCTACTATTCTCTTGAGGACTCCTCTATTCTCATCAAGAGTATACTAGCACCATTACATTGGGAAATCCATCTCACCTCTTGAGTGGATTAGCTTGGAATTCTTTCACCTTTTCATTCAAAGTTGTAAGAAGATCTTATTTGTGGGGGTCCAAGAGGACTCCCTTGGAGGAAGAAGGGACTCATAGTCCTCTTTGTTCTTGGTGTTTTCTTTCACTATTACAAACCTTGCCATTGGTGACATGAGTCTTATTGGTTTTTTGTTCTTATGTCCTCCTTATGCTCAAGAGTCTAATTGTTCTTTTATTTCTTAGTTTAATTCTTAGTTGTTATTTTACATTTATTTCTCTAACCCTTTTCCTTTACAACTGTCTTTCTTAGAAAACCCAACTAAGCTTGTAAGCACCTCTCTTTTTCTCATCTAGGTGGCAAAAGAGGTGGAACAGATTGGTGACTCCGCTGGGGAAAGGTATCAATTTCCTACCCCATTTGGGTTTTTATAGCTCTTCTTTTGGTTTATTTAACCTGTAGGTGCATTAACCAGCCCAAGTCAACCTGCAAAACATCCAATTCCAAGTTGAATTGAGAGAATTCCATCCAGAATTTTCTTCATGGCCGTGTGTCTGTTGTGCGCGGGTTTATTGGCCCACAATCGTGCATCGTGCGCATGTGCACCAAAATCATAGTGTTTTTCTGCAAACTTACGCCCAAAAACCCATTTCATTCTACGTACAGACACTCAATGTGCCTCTTTCTACACTGACACCCACGCGCCTTTGTAGAAAAATACACATTGTAAGTTTTTTTTTGATTTGGGGAAGGCCCCTAGCCTTCTTAAAAGTGATTTCATGCATATTGTAAGCTGCACCAAACTTAGTTCCCTCTTCATATAAAGGGATTATTCAAAACACATATGCACTTAGGGGGTTTAAAATCATTATTTCTTCTTTTGCTTTCATTTTTCCACATGGATGGCTTGCTTTGACTAAAAGTACAAGTTGGAATCATTTGTAATCACATAAAACTTGCATTGGGACTAAAAGTTGGATAACAATCTCTTAGTAGGCTCTTCTCTCGTGCTTCCAAGAGACCTTGAGAATCAAAGACAAATTGTAGGACAATTTCATCTCCCTTAAAAAGACTAAAACCTTTAGGAGAGGACAACAGCCCCTCTTGGGACTCCTCTTAGTTTATTTTTCAAACACATCTTAAGATTGTAATGGGCCCATACATGCCTACATGCTACAAAGATAGGATAGTGTTGAAATTTGCTTTCTTAGATTAAATCACTAGGGAAGTTTAAAGGTTTTGTAACGGGCCTGTACATGCCCACATGATCACAATCTAGGATAGTTTCAAAGCTTTTATTAGATTAAATCACAATAGGGAGTTAAAGGAATAGTAAAGGACCCACATGTCCACATGTTAGTTTCCTAGGGACTTTTTAATTACACAAGGTTGTACCAAAGGAATTTAGTTAATTAGGTAATCAACACTTGTAAGGACCAAGCAAAGTCCACATGTAGCAAGGTGACACCTAATTCATTAAAACATTGGCACACTTTCACTCATTCACACACAAAAGTCACTTATCACTCACATAGTTTTCTTCTCGAAACGTGGAGGTCAAAGTAAGTTTCCTCTAAAGGGATTCTAAAACACCCCACCCTTTCTTGACGAAACTATCCACTCCCATTTAATTTCAACGAGGTTGGTTCACACCCCCAATCTCTCAAACAATCACATCTAAATTTTTTCTAAAAAATCACTAAGTTTTCCTCCACAAGAGGTGCCAACAGAAATGTTTTAGTCTATATAGGATTTTGGGGATAGGCATCCAAATAACTCCCCGTTATCTAGTTCTTACATTGTCACAACAATATAAGTTGTCAAATAGGGAACTGAAAATCCTCCAAGTCAAGTGTTCCTAACACCATAAGGTAGGGAGATACCTGTGAAGGGTTGAAGGCTGAGGTATGGTTGTTCTGTGCATCCCCCCTTGAGGCACCCACCTCTTGGACAGGATCCAGCCCGTGACCCATTTCTTAGGTTGAAAATATAAATGTCGCACTTTGACCGAGGTACCTAGTGATCAAATTTTAGGACATCTACCCAGGTGGAAATTGTGGGCTACAATTGCACCTTGATCTAATTTTGTGTGGCTATTGGGAAATATCGCCAGCTCTTTCAGGATATGCCCCCTCTACCCCTCATTATAACTGATTATTTCATCCTTCACTAGTTTCTCTTCTGGTGACTTCAGACCCCACTGTTGAGTACTATTGGAAGGTCCAGTACTATTTGAGAGGAAAGATGTTACGCCTTTTAGGACACGAGCATTTGTTTTCTTTGATTCGCCACATGGACAACACCCACTTATTCACATATATTCTTCTTTTTCAAAAACACTTTATGTATGATGCACTTCTGATTACATTTTTTATTTAGACATATATCGTGTACAGTTCAAAAATTGCAACAAAGGCTCTTGTTTATTTTACTGTCACCACAATTCACACACATCCACTTAGCTAGTTGGACATCATAGGGGACCCACAGAACCCTTAAAATTCTGGATGCTTGCTAAACCTCCCTCCTATTTTAGGGGAAGTTCCTAGTCTTCCCAACTCATCGGCCCCACCTTATCACAGTCCAGTGAGCGCCACTGTATTTGGATCAACTTTTCTTGGTTCCACATTACTTGGGTCCACTTCCCAAGTCCCTTCGTCCACTCACTCTACTTTACACAAAAGCGGGGGGCCGACTTCCTCTCAAGGAGGACGTACCAATCCACCTAGCCCCCCTCAAGGGTCAGGTTGACAGAACACTCACACCATGGCTAGAAATAATCCTTCGCCCCCACTACAGATGCCATATTTGGCCTCTCTTAACATACCAGATCTAAGAAAACTCACAAATGATCCTATATTGGATGACCCCACGTGGCCTACAATGCCCACCAAACTACCTTCAGACATCCCCAAGTTTGAAGGAAAGGCAGGAGATGACCCTGCCATCCATGTCATGAATTTCCACCTATGGTGCTATTCCAACAACATTATGGATTATTCCATCAGACTATGATTATTTCACATACACTCAGTGGACCATCAGCCAAATGGTATGCAGATGAAAAATTGGGGTCCCATGTGACTTTTGAGTCCTGGGCTAAAGCATTTTTGACCTTCTTCCAATTACCAATATGCCATGACAATGGTATTGAACTACTCTCTAATTTCAAACAAACCTCAACCACACATATCAATGATCAAATTCACGAGTGGCATAGACCATGTATTTTGTGCAAAGTTGAAACCACCAAACAACAGTGTCTTGACTGGTTTCTCAGATCACTTGTCTCTCTCCTTGGTAAATATGTAGCTTCAACCTTCCCTTAATTCGAAGAGGAAGCCATCAGTAAGGCTCAACAATACGAACTCATCTATTCATAATCAGGATACCTATACATAGTACTTCCTGACCTCCCAAAACCTGTGTCATTCGATCAAGACAAACCCGGGATGTCTCACTCAACAGATAGATTGATTGGTAATACCACGCACCATAGTCCACAACCGCAACCACCACCGATGTATGACACACCTCAATATCTGTTGGCATATGGGGAAACCTCTTATTTTCTCCCACCCCCTTATCAACAACCATACCCTGTTTTTATTCCTCCACCCATCAGTGGGCCACCGCCAGCACCCCCAATACACCCACCTATCCAAACAAGTTCTGGTACCCCCTCTACCTCAGCTTATACTCTAAGTACTAGCGAAAGTGCCATGCCTTCCTATATACCTTACGGATCACAACTCCCACAACATTCGTACTTTCCATTCCCTGGTCCTCCATAGCCCATGGCACCCCCACACCCACACGCTAGGGTGAATTTTGTTCAACCCTCTCTCGTTCAACAATATAAAAATTTCGAACAACTAAATATGGAAAATCTGACCCACCCATCGAATAATGCAAAAAAGAAAGGAAGAAACAGGAACAATAACAACCCTGGTCAAGGCGGGAATCAACCCCAACAAAACCAACCTACTGGGGGCAACCAGAATCAGGGGAATCAGAACCCCCAGGGGGGAAATAATAAGCAACATCAAGGGAGAAATAAAAATACTATTAAACCCACCTTCCCTTATTCCCTTTGCGGTGATTTCGGTCATTATACTCATCATTTCCCCCAAATTGTTGATTTTAAATGGCTAAAAGACTCAGGAAGTCTACCACATCCTCCAACACCACCTACCCCTTAGCAGGCCCCACAACAATACGTGCAACAACCACCCCTACCCATGCTGCAAAACCCCATTCCACACTAGGGTGTGATGAACACCCAACAGGATATGCAGCCTACCCCACCATAGTCGGGGTAGTATCTCAATCCAAACAATCATGCAGATCGTACTATCCTCCTCACCAGTGAGGAAGAAATCCTTCTGCAAACTCGTAGTCGTCAATACCGTGCACCTACTGAGTCTCCTCCCATTCCCCCAGAAACAAACCCAACACCAACGGGACCCCCATTGGTAATTCCTCACCCTAATGCTGAAACACCGCTTCACATCCCGCGCATCCCATTGTGTAGGAATGTCCACAACCCCCAGGCTAGAGCGACTCATAATCACAATTTGGTTGATGACTTAGCACAATCCTCGGCTACCATGTCAGTCTTAGAAGTCCTCCAAACTTGTCCCACTCAGCGAAAATCCTTACTTTCTTCCCTAGGGGCTGTCAAACTTGTAGATACTCAACTCATCACGTTTGATCTCGATAGTGGAGAGCCTTGCCTCCCTTCTTTAATCACTTTTCAAATCCTAGTAAAAATTCAGAACATTACCGTTCATCGATGCATCATCGATGAAGGCACATCCACATGAATTATGTCCAAATCTATATGGTAGAAACTTGGTTCCCCCAAACTCATACCCTCTGACATTACCTTAAAATCTTATGACAGACAACCGTTGCCTCCTGAAGGGCTCTTCCAAAATGTCCCTGTAGAACTTGAGGGCAAGACCATTCTCATCGACATTGAAGTTATCGATGCCCCACTCGATTATAATATCTTGTTTGGTTGTAGCTACATGTATGCTATGAAGGCAGTTGCCTCTTCCATCTTTCGAACCATGATGTTCCCCCTTAACGGGAAGATCATTACCATTGACTAGGTTTCACATTATGAGCCCAACCCTTCTGCCAACATTGATAATATTCTCCCTCTCATCCACATGAGTCATGAAGCATACCCCCTCATCGAAATGGGTCTCGGGATTTTCAAAGACCCATCATTGTTAGGAACTTACCATGGTGCACCACCATTCCTTCATCCTTCCAATCAAGTATGCATCATCTCATCCAACGGAACTGACATAGAGGATACCCTTCCTCCTAGGGAGGCTTCTATCATATCTGACGTCCCACTAATCATAGAGCTCCACTATCATGAGCCTCCTGCAAACTCGTTGACTCCACTAGTTCACGATTTCACCTCTCCCCAAGGCCATATCCCTGTTTGGGAGATAGTTCCCGAAGCCATTACTCAAATCCCCTTCTTCTACCCCCCCCCTGGTGTACAAGCTTTCCAAGTAGCCGCAATGCTTACTCTCCCTAATATGGTGTTAGCAATTCCAGTTTGGTATTTACATCCACTAGAAATGGTCCCTCAACCATCCCTTCCCCCCAAATGGAAGGAATCCCAATGACGATTCCCATACTCACTCCCACCATACCCTCTACATCCCCACTCACTAACCTCCCTGCCACAACTAGGGGCAGGCGAAAGAAGAAGGAGCCCACAGCTCCACTTCCCCCATGCGTCCAACCTCCTTGCGCGCTATGTGAGAAAGATGGACACCCAACCAATAAATTCCCATCTCTACCCAAGTTACGTAACCTAATCCCACTCAATCAAACACCATCACTGCTTGCCACTGTAGCAAGTACTACCGCTACCTCCCCTAACTCAAGTAGAAAAGGGCTGCGAACCAAATTCTCTTGCGCTGTATGTTCAAAATATGGCCATTATACACACCATTGCCCAGCCCTGCCTCACTTCTGACAGACATTAGTCGTAGTACACCAAAGCTTCCAAAACAAACCCAATCCAACTACATCATCCCTACCAAACATCATTGACATCCATTATGTCACAACTTCAGTCAATGAACATATGAGATTCCCTTGCCCTCTATGTGAATCCTTAGATCATTTTACATATCAATGTCCTATGATCATTGAATATAGGCACCGCCAAATGACCCTGATTCAAACCCCTGCACCCCCTACGAAATTGATGGTTGACCTCACCTCATCCCTAGCAATTCTTCATATCATTTCTCTTGAACCCGAGGCACTCCCAACTCCTCCATGGTTCTTGGATGACTTATCCGAGGATTTACCCCCAAATCCCCCCAATTCTCCCATACATTTCCCTACGGAAACTTTACATCCAACTACCACTGGAACTCCTCAATACTTCGATATTTGGTTTACGTCAAGTGAACCATCGCAATCTCATTGCATCATTCCTCCTGCTTCTTTTTCACCCAAAGAAAACCACACAGAAATAGTCACCGATATCACTCTTTTAGATCCCTTGTATTCATGCCAATTCCACTATGACAAGGACATACTCGAAGAGTTAAACACCCCCAACTACCCATGGGATGCGCTACACCATAGAGTGCTCTTCTTTCCACAGGAAGCCTCGACGCCTCCTAACCAACACCCCATATACGTAGTTGAAACCAAGGATTTTATCCCATTAGGGCGTATTGACTGGTTCAACAACCCCATTCCTTCCCCTGATTCTTTTGAAGAAGGAAACATGGCCAACATTTCCCCAACCATCAAAATCTATATTTCCATAAAAAATGGAGTCGTCAAGGAAATCACCATTGGTGCCACTTGCACTCCTCAAGAAATCACTGCCTATACAACCCTCTTCCAAGAATATCAGGATATTTTTTCCTGGTCATACACAGAGATGTCTGGCCTTGATCCCTCTATTGTCGAACATCACATCGACACCTAGCCTGACATTACCCGAGTTTGTCAAAAACAACGACCACTACACCCATCCAAAGCAGTGGTCATCAAAGCCGAGATTGACAAATTACGCACGGTTGGGTTCATCTACCCCATCGCCTATACATCATGTGTTTCCAACCCTGTACCCGTTAACAAAAAATAGGGCATTGTTTGCATCTACATGGAATTTCATGATCTTAATCACGCATGTCCCAGAGACAACTTTCCAATGGCTTTCATCGATCAAATTATCGACTATTGCGCCAACCATGAGGCTCTGTCCTTCATGGACAATTTCTCTGGTGATAATCAAATCCAAATCCATCCAACAGATCAATACAAAACCACATTCACCACCCCTTGGGGTAGTTTTTCATATCGTGTCATGCCTTTTGGCCTAAAGAATGTTGGCGCAACTTTCCAACGGGCTATGACATACATTTTTCACAATCTGGCTCATATCATCCTCGCATACTTGGATGATCTCACAGCTCGATCCAAAAAATGAACCCAACATCTTCATGATTTACGGATCATCTTACAATGGTGTCGTCAGTACAACATCCACTTGAACCCCCTCAAGTGCGTTTTTTGCATCACTGCAGGGCGCCTCCTTGGATTCATCGTTTCCAAAAGTTGTATTACCGTGGACCCCCTCAAAGTCCAGGCCATCACCGAAATTCCACCCCCTCAGAATTTACGCCAACTCTACAGCCTACAAGGAAAAGCTAACTTTCTACGATGATTTGTCCTAGACTACGCCACTCGAGCACATGGTTTCCTTCATTTACTATGCCACGATATCCCATTTCACTGGGATGAACATGCCCAAAAAACATTCAACGATCTTAAAATGACATTGTCTAACGCCCCTTTAATTAGTTCACCTGACTATAATCGTGACCATATCCTCTACATAGCAGCATCAGTTGTCTCATTAGCAGGAGTTCTTGTTCAACTCAGTGATGACGATCATGAGCATGTCATTTACTACATTAGTAAAAACCTCTCAGGGCCACCCTTGAAGTACAAACACGAAGAAAAACTATCTCTTGCAATCATCCTCGCAGTCCAGAAACTACGTCATTAAATTCTGCTTCGCACAACTAAGGTCCTAGTAGATTCCAACCCTATGCAATACTTGCTCAGCCATCGGCAAATTAATGGAAAATTTTCTCGATGGATCATTATCCTTCAGGAGTACGATCTTGAATTTTCAACACCCAAGAGCAAGAAAGCTCTCGTCCTCGTCGAACTAGTCATGACCTTCCCCTCCGATACTAATAATGTCCCAGTCAATACCGACTTCCCCGATTAACATCTCTTTTATATCACTTCGAATGATCCTTGGTACGATGCCCTTCTCGTTTTCCTCTGAACCCAAAAGTTCAGTAACCACCCCTCACGGGATGATCGTCATCGTATTCACCACCAGGCCCCCCACTATCTCCTCATTGGAGATATCTTATATCGGTGAGGGGTCGACACCATACTTTGTCGGTGCTTGACTATTGATGAGGCTGATAGACCATTGAACGATTTCCATAGCGGTGCATGCGGGGGCCAAATTTCGGGAATGTCCACTGCTCAAAAAATCATCCGAGTAGGTTATTTTTGGCCTACATTGTTTCACGATTGCATCCATGCCATGAAGTGATGCGAGAAATGTCAGCTTTATGCCAACAAAGAATGAGCACCACCTTCTCTTCTTCACCCTGTCATTACTTCTGGCCCCTTTTGTAAATGGGGCATCGACTTCATGACCTGTAATCCCCCATCCAAAAATGGACACAAATACATTGTTTTCGTAGTCAATTACTTCATACAATGGGCTGAAGCCATGCCCACCTTCAACAACTCCGTTGACAATGAAACACATTTTTTCTTTAACCACATTATATCCCTCTTTGGAGTACCACTCCAGCTAGTTTCCGATCATGGAAAACATTTTGAGAATGAGATTTTCATCGAACTCTCATCTTGGTTGGGATTCTCCCACGAGTTTTATTCACCATATTACCCTCAGTCTAACGGACAGGTCGAAGCAGTTAACAAGGTCCTCAAGACCATGTTACAGTGCATGGTTAATAAACATAAGACCAATTGGCATCATATGTTATTTTCTACGCTATGGGCTTACCATATGGTCGTGAAAATAGCCACTGGTTTCAAACCATTTCATCTAGTCCATGGGGTTGAGGCCACTCTTCCCATCGAGTGTGAAATTCCCACCTTATGCACCGCAATTGAGTTATTACCTGACACTCCTCTAATGGAGCAGCGTCTACTAAACTTAGATTCCCTGGATGAAGATTGTCGATCTTCATTACAGAACAATGAGGCAACCAAAAAATGATCAAAGGCCACCTTTGATTGCCACGTCAACCTTCACTCATTTCAAGAAGGAGACCTCATCCTTGCTTATGATATCGCTCATGATACCCTCGGTCATAGAAAATTTGAGTCACTATGGCATGGCACCTACATTATCGAACATTGTCTCACCAAAGGCGCCTACATATTGGCTTCCCCTGAAGGCCTCTCTCTCATAGAACACGTCAACGGGTTATACTTAAAGAAATTTTATGCCTAAGCATAACCATTCTACTTTAGTTTGTTTCTTTTATAGTGTTTTTAATATTTTTTCATTTCCCTCAAGTCTAAACTATCATTTTTGCTATTGACATATGCCTCCTCCACTGACCTACCACATCGGTTATGCCGACGGTGCCATCCATTGGACACAAAATCTCACTTCGGCAGCTTGGGCCCTCTATTCCCCCTCACATGAACTGCTGCACTCTAGCGATATATTTTTGGGTTCAACAACTAACAACCAAGCCGAGTACATTGTCGTCATTGGCTTCCTTACCGATGCTCGTCATCATCGTATTCGTCACCTTAGCATCTTTTTTGACTCTCAACTAGTCGTCCTACAACTCAACAATGTGTACCGTGTCCGCGATCCATGCCTCTTTCGCAAATACCTGCAAGTTAGACTTTTATCTCGACATTTTTATTTCATTACATTTACACATATTCCAAGAAAATTGAATCAAATTACAAATAACTTAGCTAACATTGTGTTAGATTGGCATATATCACATCAAGATATCTCTACACACTCATAAAACATCAAGAGGTTGTCACAGCATATATAGATTAGACATCATAAATAACATTAAAAAAAAATACATGTAAACATCACATAGACCCCAAAATGTATAGTCATACATATATATCAAAATCGGTCCACAGTGCCATCAAAATGTTTACATACAAATATACAAAATCCGCAGGCCATTGGAGCACCTCGGTACAAAATTGGTCTCACTATACCAAAATGGGATCACCAGCCTATATAAAAAATACAAACATACATACAGCGACACTCAAGGTGCCTCTAGAGCACTACCTCCTGCCCCTCCCTCAGGAGGTGGTGCCCGACCCATTACTAGTCCCTCCGGACTAGGAGGTAACCATCTGGTCATCATAGCGCCACGGCCTATCACATCAGCAAAACTCCCACACACTGCTCTAGGATGTCCTCATCTTGGATGCGCGACCACATGCCCTCAGGCACACCATCTAGCACTGCCTCCAAGTGGCGGAAAATATCCTCAAAATCTCCCTCTGTCTCCACCAGAGGAGAATGCGATGGCCTGGCACTTGAATCATCAAAATGGTGCCTCCTTGCAACTCTCTCATCACCAGCTGGTGCCGCCTTGACATCCTCATGCCGACGTTTCTCTCCTACCCGCGACCCTCCCCGCGGTGGTCTCCCCGGCTATTGGTGAGACGACACTCTCATTAGCTCGACCTCATGCCCACGAGGTCCCACATTTGCACATACAAAAAACCAAATGATAGTATCAACATCTATACAAAATACACATGTCATGCTATCTCAAAAAACAACATATCAAAATCACAAACATACCTTTGTGATCAAACACCTCCCTTGGAGGTAACACCATGTCTGGATCACCCCGGAATTCAACACCACAGTACCCATGCATGGCTATCTGGATAACAGGTCTGCACCAATGCACACATATTTCCGGATCGCCTGCGCACTTGGGGGCCCACACCCATAAAACCCCCTGTACGGCCCTTCGTACAGGCCCTGCCCATAAATTGAAAACCTACTTCTATGCAGGATGATAAGACCACTGACCTGAATCTCATTGGTCTTGAATTGGCTACATCATCCTCCTTGAATCTCCAAATCTCCTATGAATACCTCTCGTCCAGTCACTCTGGCAATAGGTACAAATGAGGTGAAAATGTGAGCCCTACAACTATATATAAGCCTTTCCACTAAACTTCCAAACACCATTCTGGGAGCTCCGGGTGTTCGTTTTTCTATTCGTCTTCAGCCACGGGATCAACATCCCATCATCTACATCAAGACAGTCCCTGGGCCATTTTTTATCCTTATCCCCCGGGGTGCCATTTTTTCATACCCTGTCCAGGTACACATGCTCATGTTCAAAATTATCAAATAAATGCTTATATGTTCGATTCTCTTCAGATATTGTTCACGTCGGGTATTTATTTTTCATGTGTGCAAGTACTTGGTCATCATACATCAATGCAACCCCTTCAGGTATATAATCAACACTGGCATGTAATCATTCCCTCTAAATCTCAGCTACATCTCCAGTCAGACCCTCTGAAATTTACCTCTAGGATCCCCATCTTTGGCTCTGCAGTACCAACACCTCCATTGCATTTTAGGTACTATCACCCTGTAGCACTCTCCCCCACATGAGTCATCCCATTCATAGCACCCTCTGGCACTTTGACACTCATGTTGTTTTTTCAACTCTTTAGGGATGGGAGTCCCAATAGTCTTACATCATGTCATGAATTAGCCACATACTCCTTCTCCTCATTTTGCTAGATTTCCCAAAGGACTCCTATATTATCTCTTCAAGGTTCTATTTTGACTACACGTCTGCAGTATAATTAAACCTCCATTTCATCCACAATCAGTTTTCCCATCCACAAATTTCCCTCCATTCCACCTACCTCATACAGAAACCCACCCATGGGGCCCCCACCCTCCACCAGTTTTTCAATCAAATTGCGCCCTAACCGGACGAACCATATTTCATTGGGGCACCTATTTCTGTATTTGTACACCCACCCCAAATTATTATTTATTTATTTCGGTCAATTGTAAAAAGCCTTTGTTTCCATCATTTACATATCCTTTTGTGGTCACCTTTGGCGACCTTCTTCCCTTTTTGGAAAATGCAACCCATGTCGCCCTTGGTTGGGGCACTCCTTATCATCTACCCTTTTTGACATCATCCATATATTTTGAGTATCCCACAGGCCACTTACCTCTGCCCTCTGAGTTTGTTCTCTTTGTCCCGCCTCTGGTAGAACTTATCGCAAGTCTTGTTGTCCCCTTGACACTCGACCTAGTTGAACGGTTGTGGCCACTTATACTTCACATATAACCCCAACCAAGGGCAGTCTTGAGTCTTCATACACCTTGACTTTGTCCATGTACCTCATCCAGTCCCTCACCTCACCTATTAGATTTCATGAAGCCCTTTTCTTCTTGGAGTCACGTCCCCATTTTTGTTGACATCAACACAATTTCCAGAAGGGCAACAGTATCTTGACTCTCATTACCTTTCCAATGTGAGGTCTCAGACGACACAGGGATAACTACAATTTCTCCCTGCTATCGTTGACCCCCACAACATTCGACTTCAATACTTTCTCATATTATGGTGGGTCTTACTTTGTGACTATTGCAATTATTTCTTATATTTTTCAAAGTCCTCTGAACTTGGCTGGGCTATCAATGCCTACAGAATCCATGATACTTATTATAGATGTCACTGTCTACTATTCTGCATATGTTCCTCCGTGGAATTTTCTTCTTCCTTTATCATGACCACCCCTAAGGGCGTTGCAGTTGTCTACGTCAACACACCATTCTTTTTTGAGTTACATGTGTAATGACCCTAATTGGATAAATGCTTAAGATTACAAAGTAAAATTAATTAAAGAAAATAATTGTGTTTAATTAAATAATACTTTAATTGCAAGATCACATTTAATGACCTGAGAAATAA
>JZKD02S2097967.1:972155-1000967 GCA_000966675.3 Picea glauca
GTTTTGGGCACGGAGGGCCAGGATATCCGTAGATATCCTGGAGCTAGGTAGTTTTCCTAGTTGGCAGGGAGGACAGTAGTTTTGGGCAGTTATTTTTCTGTTTGTGGGTTGATCTATGTAGCAGGGAGCAGAAAGGCAGCATCAAGGCAAAGAAGCAACAGAAATTAGCATCAAATCCAAGTACTTGTTAAGTTATGTAATTATTTCATTCTGCCATGAATTTAGTATTTAATGATAAATCTAAGTTGTTGAAGTTGATGTTATAAAAGTCAATATCATGCTATGAAGTTTTGTTTCAGTTTACATTCATAAAAATTTTAGGAAACTTAATGATGTTTAGAATTATATGGGCATTACAACATGACACGAGCATGGGGCATGCCTGCCTCGTTTCTACACAATTTATTTTTACACACCTTATGGAAGGTTGAGTTCTACAGGTTCCCTTGTCTCTCCAACGGGAAAATCTTGACACTCTCACTATTTCTCTCTCTTACAACGACACTCTCAGTAGAAGAAATATTGATGAATTTTGGCTATACGTATGCTCCTAACCTCATCCATCAGGGGGCATCTTATATCACTGAAATTTCGTTCACAAATGGTTACAAGAATCCAACATCATCAGACAGTTATGAGGTCACCCATGGACCAAAATTACCACAAAATCATTTCCATAAGGTCCAAAACTATACAACTAATGATAAAATTAAAGTGCTCTATGACTACACAGGGTGCGTTCACACATGCACGTTCCAGAAATGCAGGAAAAGCGCACATGCCCGCGATGCACGACTGTGGTTGCTAAAACCAATGCACATCTGAGAATGACGCATTTATGAGATTGGTCAACCTCTCACCTACTTCTGGTTCAACTTCCAAGTTGATTTGACACCCAAATCTCGACTGAATCTGATTGGGTGGCTGGTTAAAGACCTAAAAATGCCTTAATTAGCCTCTTTTCACACTACAAGTTGGTTGCACAATACCTCAAAGAGGTGCTATAAAACAAGGCCATGGGTAAAATTCATTTTTAATGAATTCAATAGCAAAGTTATGCTGCTACTATTCTCTTGAGGAATCCTCTATTCTCATCAAGAGTATACTAGCACCATTACATTGGGCAATCCATCTCACCTCTTGAGTTGATTATCTTGGAATTCTTTGACCATTTCATTCAAAGTTGTAATAAGAGCTTATTTGTAGGGGTCCAAGAGCCCTCCCTTGGAGGAAGAAGGGACTCATAGTCGTCTTTCTTCTTGGTGTTTTATTTCACTAATACAAACCTTGCCATTGGTGACATGAGTCTTATTGCTTTTTTGTTCTTATGTCCTTATGCTCAAGAGTCTAGTTGTTCTTTTATTTCTTAGTTTATTTATTAGTTGTTCTTTTACATTTCTTTCTCTAACCCTTTTCCTTTATAGCTGTCCTGCTTAGAAAACCCAACTAATCTTGTAAGCACCTCTGGTTTTCTCATCTAGGTGGCAAAAGAGGCGCAACAACCTTGAACCCTCTTCGACATTTTGGTTAGACTCTTAGTCAGGTAGTATGGTAAATTAATCTCTTTGTCTCCACTTAGATGAATTAGAAACCAAAGGTGATAGCAATGAATAATGTTGAATTGACCTTCATTTGTGATATATCTATGTATTGTTGTTAGGGCCCCTTTCCATTCATCCTTTATCCATTCCACGGGAATTTCTTGGCTCTAGTCGAGGTCTTGGTGCTCAACGTCCATGAACTTGTTGCATAGAATGGGAGGCATATTTCCTTTCTTGAACCATCGTTCCCCACAAATAGGGAGAGTGCAAGATGCTCCAATGAAACGTTCTCTAACAAGAATCTGTGTATCTCCAAGCATGGCCTGAAATCCATCAAATGTTTGTGCAAAGAGAATAGCCAAGTATGTGTGGTGTCCTTGAAATGCGCACAGGAAATCATACCACTCAACTTTTACGAAAATGTCTTTAACTTCGGGTATGGAATAGAACAATTCCAAGACCCATGGCTCAGTTCTGTTTAATTTCCATTGTTCTCAAGGAGAAACCATGCTGATAAGAGTAGCTATGATATTGATAATGTAATGAATGCAGATTCATTCACATCGAAATCGATTCCCATGTGCAGTTCATCCTATGTTCGGGTTGTAATGGCCATGATGAACTAGTACAATTATCACACTCATAATTGATACTGTGTAATGATGAAATGAGTGTAATCAGGTGTGGAATCATTGGTCTATGATCAGGCATGTATGCAGGCAGATTTCAAACGGTCAAATATTTGAAATAACACATTTAATAATAAACTGATTTCAAAATTAGTGTGTGAATCCTAGTTTGCAAGAATAGCTTCATTCTTGCAATCAACTCTATTATGCACATAAAAATGTGTCATATCTTCAGTGATCTCAACCTATGACAACTTTGATGACAAGTATTTCAAACCAAATCAATGACATGCCATTATCCCTCTAGAAAAACACAAGATAGTGCAAAAACAAATCGATAAAGAGAGGTAATGATAAAAATGAGTTATTCAACAATGAAGGACCAACTTTAACCAACAGAAAATGAATGATTTTTAATGAAGGTATAGGTAAATGTGAAAGGAGGGGTAGGGATGTAGAATTAGGTATCAACAACACCTATATTAGTATTTCCAGATTGGGAAAATATATTTCATGTGCATGTAGATGCATCAACTATAACACTTAGAGAAATTATGGTGCAACCATGAGAAAGGGACTTAGACCATCCTATAGCCTTTGCAAGAAGAAAGGTTTCAGAATATGAGCATAATTATAACACCAAAGAAAGAGAAGGCCTAGCTATGATATATGCAATTCAAAAATTCAAGCACTATTTACTAGGTAAACACTTTAAAATGTTCAGAAACAATTGTTACCTCAAATATCTAGTCAACAAGCCAATGTTGGGGGGAAGCATTTGTAGATGGATATTATTATTCCAATAATTTGATTTCGAAGTGATAGTCAAACAAAGGAATCAGAACATAGGACCTGATCACCTGTTGAGGGTAACCAATGGAGAAGAACCTACTAATTTGGAAGACAAATTCCATGATGTACAATTATTCTTAGTACAGATAACTTATGAATACTTCATTGATATTATTGAATATTAAAGTACAGGGGTTCGCCACAAGAATTTATCACTGTGCAGAATAAAATCCCGGTAGTCAGAGATGGAGACTATAAACTCATTACAAGTCATTTATACAATATGGGTGCAAATAACAGTTTGAGAAGGTGTGTATTGGAACGTGAACGAGCCAAAATTTTGGCAAAAGTTCATGAAGGTATAGCTAGAGGAAACCATGCAGGAAAATTTACTGTGTAGAAGGTAGTATTCTCAAGATTATGCTGGCCAATAGTCCATATAGATGCCAAGGAATATTTATATAACTGTGATGTCTTTCAGAGGGATGGAAAACCAACATAAGGGATGAGATGCACCTAAGACCACACATGACTCTGCAGGTATTTGACAAATGGGATATAGATTTTCTTGGACCTATTAATCCACCAATAAAAAGTTCAGGAGCTAGATATATCATTACTGCGACTGAATACTTAACAACATGGGAAGAAGAAACATCATTCAAATATTGTAGCACAGCGACAACAACACAATTCTTATTTGAACAAGTGATCACCATATTTGGATGTCTCGAGATATTTATGAGTGACCAAGGCACTCATTTTATTAATAATACCATCAGGGACATGACTGAGGAGTTTTAAGTCTATCACCAAAAGAGTACACCATATCATCCTTAGGCAAATGGAATAGTAGAATATTTCAATAAGATTTTGGAAAATGCATTGACTAAAATGTGCAATGTTAACATAGATGATTGAGACTTGAAAATACCAGTAGTATTGTGGGAATACAGGACCACATGCAAGAAGTTGACAAGACAAACACCATTCATACCGGTGGATGGACAAGAAGTAGTTGTGCCATTAGAATTTCGAGTACTCTATCTACGCATAAAATAAATTACCAACATGATAGAAAGAGGTGTAATACAGGAAAGGCTAAGGCAACTAATAGAAATGAAAGAGGAAAGGATTCTTGCATAATTTCACCAGAAAATACAGAAAGAAAGGGACAAAACCCGAGATGACATAAATACTAAAAATAATAGCTTTAAGGAGGGAGACCTATTTCTTCTCTATGAAAACAAATTTTTGCAACACCCTGGTAAGTCTAGAATGCATTGGCTAGGGCCATATGAAATAAAGACTCTCACAAATGGGGGATTTGTGAAAATAAAGGACTTGGGAGGAACAATTTTGAAAGGAATGATCAACGGTAGTCGATTGAAATTATACAAGGACAGTCAACCTACTAACTTTTAAAAAGTTACAATGCAGAAAGGAAGTCATGTACATAGTGTACTATAGTAGATATTAGGAAAGAAAACTGACAAAAAGAAATAAATAGTAGAAATAGAAGAAAAAGGAAGACAAAAGTAGAAAAATAAGGGAAACACTGAATGCTGGGAAATATCGTGTGCAACATATAGTGGAATCAACGCAACAAAAAGAAAACATTACCACATGCAACATATGGCTGACATGAAGAAAACACAGTGCATTAGGAATAATGTTAAGCCCTAAATAGTGGCACATTACCCCTTAATTGGGGCATATTACATTAGCATTGTTATTTTATTTATGGCGGCTTCGGTCCATTAGTTGTAATTGTACCTCTTAGTCTCCTGTAAATACCAAGGAGACATTTTCATTTGGAATCATCTTGTATTTGTAAATTTATGTGGCGTATAAGGAGGTTTCCCCCTAGAAGAGGCTTATTATTTGAAATTATCTCCTTTTCAAGGAGTTGAGTACTTATTTTGAGGTTTTTTTAATGCTATTTGTATATTTGGTTCTTGACATTTGGTATCAGAACTCAAGGTCTTGGGGTTTTCTTGCTTCATCTAAGACACCTTGGAATTTTCACTATAACTTTTTTTCTATGATGTTTCAGAAGGAATGCCTTGGAGGATATTTTACATATGGATGAAGGTACACGGGGTTAACATTTCATCTCCCAAGGCCTTATAATTTCATAGATATATCCTGTGTAAGAAAGGGGTCTAGAATCATCTTGGACTTAGTCATCGCAGAATTTTCACTATCACATATTTTTTTGTGATGTTTCAGAACATGAAACCCAGAGGATATTCATATACATTATCAAGGTATATGTGATAAAATTTCAGCTTCTGGGTAATCCTAATTTTGTAGATACACCCCGTGTAAGATAGGGTAGTTGACTAGTCATATTAACTAGTCTCAAACAAGTGTTCTAGGTAAAACAATGATATATTCTTCATTAAGTATCCAAATTAAGTGAGACCAATTTCATTGGACATTGGACAATCTGTAGTATTTTTGGTGCAAGTTTCAAATTCAAATACCACATATTGTGCTCTTGGAACGCTTTACAAGTACCCCCTCCCGGAAAGGACACAAATCAACAAGATGTGAAAAAGTTACCATAAATTCCACATGGCACATCCAATTTATATCATGCATGTGGCATTGTAGAGAAGAAGTATCAGAGAACTAAAGAACGAAATTTTCAGGCCTACAAGGGCCAAAATTTTGGAGATACAGAAGAGTAAATATCATCTAGCAGAACCACCTCAAAATCAAGGTTTAAAAGTGATACTTGGCCAACATGCCACCAAAAAAGGGAACTTTTACACCAAATAAGTCTTCAGAGATTCCTACTTGGACTATTGATGAAGGTGAAGAAATGTGCAGGGACATAAATGATTTACAAAATAAGACAAAAACAAAATATGAACTACAAGGGACGATGGATTCAACTGAAGCTAAGTTGGAGGTAATAATGGATACTAATATGGACGGTTTAAAAAGGGAGATGATGAAAGGATTGGAGAATTTACTAACAAAGAGGCCACCTGAAAGTGAAAATGTATCCCATGAAATTCATGATGAGGACACAAGGAAGATGAATAAATACTGGAGAAACTCCAACTTTGGGTTGAAGACCAACCACTTTCCTAAGATCGATATGAGGAAGTTTGGTGGAAAGGATACAATCACATGGATACTTCATATGGATAATTTATTAGATCTACATGATGTTACACACACACTAAAGGTACAAATTGGTTATTTATGTTTATAACCCAATCAATTTGTGTGATATTTATGGCTTTGTTCTCGCAAATCACTTGTAAGTTGGACAATTTTCATGGAAGAAATGATAGCACACTATGAGGATACAAGGAGCAATGCCTTCTTTAGCCAATTGATAAATCTCAAGCAAAAGGGTTCATTTGTGGAGAACATTGAGAACTTCCAAAGATTGAATATAAATGTAACGAATGTTCTAGATGAGCACATGATTCATCTATTCATAGGAACTTTAAAGGATAAAATTCAACATGAGGTTCACCTTTGGGAACCCAAATCATTGGAGAATGCATTCAGGGTGGTGAGAAATGTTGAAAGTAAAAATATGGCTATGGATACTAGAAGGACCACTCCTAACATCTATCAAGAGAATAATGTTTCTTCTTCTAAAACACCTCAACCTACAAGGTTGAGAACTCAACAATTGGATGAAAGAAAATAAAAAGGTTTATGCTTTAATTTTGACAACAAGTACAATAAGGGACATAAGTGAGGTGAGACGAAATTATTCTACATATATTGTGATGAGGAAGAAGAAAAATAACAAGAACAAGACCCATATCAATATGACAAGATAGAATATATTTCTTCTGAAGAGTTGACTCCCATGACATCATGTAATGCATTGGATAGAATTATCACTCCTCAAACCCTCAATATCGAATGATATATAAAAAATAAAAAGGTAATAGTCCTAATTGATTAAGGTAGAACTCATAATTCCATTCACTATAAATTAATCAAAACTCTCAATTTATTTATATATCCAATGCTAGAGTTTCAAGTAATGAATGGAAATGGAGGAACTATCAATTGCTCAGGAAAGTACCATAAGATCATTATTACTATGGGGGAATATGTAATGAATAGTCCAATGAATTTTATACCCATGGGTGGTGCTGATGTTGTACTAGGATTCTAATGGTTACAATCATTGTGAACAATGGATTTTAATTTTCAAGAACGTTTCATGAAATTTTCATTGGAAGGAAAGGAAACTAAGTTAATGGGTATCATAAGGAAACCCACTAAGGTGATAAGATCTAATAGCATGAAAAAATTATTGAAAAATGGGCATTAGGGTGTAATTGTACAATTATGCTCATTATATGTTCAAACATCTAAGCCATCTATTCCCCTAGATCTTGAAGGGATCATTGATAAGAATTCCAAAGTATTTGAAGATATTCCAAGAGGTCTTACACCCACTCGAAATCATGATCATGTTATTCACCTAATTACTGGGAGTGTTCCTCCTAACATCAAGCCTTATAGATACCCTTATTCCCAGAAGAGTGAAATTGAGCATATGGTTGAAGAAATGTTTGAATTTGACATTATTAGACCTAGCCAAAGTTCTTACTCTGCACTGGTGGTAATGGTACTCAAGAAATAGGGCTCATGGCATATGTGTCCATATTATAAAGAGCTCAACAAGATCATTATTAAAGATAAGTTTCCCATTCTCATCATTTATGAATTATTCGATGAACTACATGGATCAATATACTTCACAAAGTTGGATCTCCATTCAGGATATCATCAGATTAGAACGAAGGAAAAAAATATCCCAAAAACAACATTTTGAACTCATGAAGGCCATTCTGAATTTTTGGTCATCCATTTTGGCCTTACTAATGTACCTTCCACATTCCAAGGATTGATAAATTCCATTTCTAATCCCTTCCTTCAGAAATTTGTGTTAGTATTTTTTGATGATATACTAATCTATATCAAGTCTTGGGAGGATCATGTTCGACATGTTGAGAAGGTGCTACAATTACTAAACGAGCAACAACTATATGAAAAACCATCCAATTGTTTCTTTGAGGTGAATAAGGTAGAGTATTTGGGTCATATTGTATCTCAAGAAGGTGTTAAGGTAGACCCTAACAATATTAAGGGCATGGTGGACTGGTCGATTCCCAAAAGATTGAAGAATCTTAGAGTTTTTTTGGGTTTGACAGGTTACTACCATAAGTTTGTTCAAAACTATGGAAGAATAGTAGCACATTTAACAACATTAACTAAGAATGATGCATTTTCAAGGACTCCAAAGACAACTCAAGCTTTTGAACAACTTAAATAGGCGATGTGCAGAGCTACTGTCTTGACCACACCAGACTTCACAAAAACCTTTATTGTGGAATGCGATGCCTCGGGAAATGGAATTGGTGTTTTTCTAATGCAAGAAGGAAGACCCCTTCCTTTTGAAAGCCAACCACTCAAGGGAAAGGACTTACACAAACCCATTTGTGAGAAGGAAATTATGGAAATACTACATGCATTGAAGAAATGGAGCCCTTACTTAATAGGTAGGAACTTCAAGGTCAAAACAGAGCATGACTGTATTAAATACTTCTTGGAACAAATACTATCTTCAAAAGAACAATAAAAATGGGTGACCAAGATGTTGGGTTATGATTTTGAAATCATCTACAAAAAAGAGAAGCAAAATGTTGGGGTATATGCACTCTCAAGAAAGAATGAAAATGTCTAGGCCCTTCTCTATGATATCTCGATCATCCAACCCAATTGGATAATAGAAGCAAGGGATGAATGGAAGAATGATGAAAAGGTGTGGACTCTCATTCAAAAGTTGCAATGGGATTCCAGTGCATCAGATACATTTATATGGAAAAATGATTCACTATGGTACAAATATCACTTACATTTATGTAAGAACTCCCAACTCAAACAAAAGGTACTATTGGAATTGCACACCTCTCCAGTAGGAGGGAACTCAATATTTTTGAAAACCTACCATAGGATCAACAAGGATTTTTTTTAGATGGCCTTAAAACTGATGTTCGAAGTCTTGTCGCAGAATGTTTGGTTTTCCAACAAAATAAGGTGGAAACAATTAGTACCACAAGGATTTTACAACCATTATCCATCCCAACTCACCAATGGGAGGAGGTTTCCATGGATTTACTCACAAGGTTACTGAAGTCTGAAGGAAAGAGTTTCATCATGGTGATTTTTGATAGAATGACCAAGTACACACACTTTTGTGCACTACCTCATTCTTTCAAAGCCAGTACAATTTCCATTGCATTCATGGAGACAGTTCAAAAGCTACATGGAAGCCCAAACATTATTGTAAGTGACAGAGATCCCATGTTCATTGGACATTTTTTTATAGAATTATTTTCTTGTTTTGGTGCTCAATTGGATCATATCTCATATTATCATCCTCAATCTGATGGACAAATTGATATAGTGAAAAAATGTCTAGAAGGTTACCTTCATTGCTTTGTCTCTGATAAAATAACACAATGGTTCGAGTGGTAACCATTGGTAGAATGGTGGTATAGCACTTCCTTTCATACTACAACAAAAATGGAACAATTTATGGCACTCTATGGATATCACCCACATTCTATCACTTCTTCTCTAAAATAAAAATATAAGGTTCAAGTAGTGCAAGATCACATCAAGAATCAACAACAAGTTCTCCAACTCTTAAAGGACAACCTAACCATGCAACATAATCGCATGAAACAAGAAGCATATAAAAATCGTAGTGAAATAAGTTTTGAAGTAGATGATTGGGTGTTTTTAAGACTACAACTATACACACAAATTCCCCTCAAGCAAGCTAAGAAGGATAATAAATTATCACCAAAGTACTACAACCCTTATAAGGTGTTTCAAACAATTGGTACTATGACATACAAATTGGATTTTCCTACATCTTCACGAGTACACCTAGTTTTCCATGTTTCATGCTTAAGGAAGGTTATAGGTGACAAGATCCTAGTTCAAACTATATTTCCAGAACTTTATGAGGAAGGAAAAATCATATTGGAGCCTGAAGCTATCACTAACAAAAGAATTCTCCAATTGAGGAATAGATCCATTTCAGAGTATATCATTAAGTGGAGGAAACTACCTACTGAAGATTCCACTAGGGAAGATGAGTCTTTTATATAGAAGCATCCATAATTACTCAAGCATTGTAGACAACACTTGTCTAAAGCGGAGGGGCATTCTAATCCCTAAATAGTGGCACATTACCCCTTAATTGGGGAATATTACATTAATATTGTTATTTTTTTTTATTTCGTCTTGGGTCCATTAGTTGTAATTTTACTTCCTAGTCTCCTATATATACCAAGGAAACCTTTTCATTTTGAATCATCTTGTATTTGGAAATTTATGTGGTGTATAAGGAGGTTTCCCCCTCGAAGAGGATTATTATCTGAAATTATCTCTTTGTCAGGGCGTTGAGTACTTATTCTGAGGTTTTTTTATTCTATTTTGATATTTGGTTCTTAACAGGAAAAGTCATATAAAAAACATACGATGCCCCAAGAAGTTAAAGTGCACCAGAAAATGGGCCAATGGGTGGAAAAGTACAAATCTTCTAGCGACGTAAAAATGTGTGAACTGAGAATTTATGAAACTTAATGAAGCATGCTCGAGGAACGTTAACATATTTATGACCATCAAAGAATCATCTTTGAGAAGATTTAGGGAATTTATGACATCCTGCATATAACTAAGACACAGGTCAAATGATACTTATTGTGATTTTACATACCTACAAAGCTAAGGATCACTAAGAAAATTGGTGAATAGGTGATTTCAGAGACCTTAGTAGCCGAAGTTTAGTCGAACAAGGAAGAAATACCTAGGATGGCACCTCCAAAGGTCGCAACACCTTTCCAAATAACACATAAAAGATGCAGTAGTGATAGGTCACCACATAGGAAGAACAAGATTTTACACATACAGAGGGAATTGCCGACGTCAATGAAATTCCTCCGCCATAGACCGAACCAGTGAGTGCCACACTAGTAGAGGAAGAGGGGAAGGCCTCAATGATGGTTGGGATGTACATCAACTCATAGGGAAATGCACAGAGCCATGACCCATTGGAAAGAGAAAAACCACAACAACCTCCTAAGGCCAAAGTAGCCCACAAAATAAATGGTGTTGACACTGAAAGGATAGAATATAATAGGACAAGGTCCCAACCTATGGTAGAGTCCAGGGAACATGAGGAAGTGAAGTTCAAAGACATCATAGAGAAACCAAAGTCAGTTTGGGAAGAAAGAGAACCATAGGTTGGAAAATCTAGCATGCCAACACAAAGAAAGGGGAAACAACCCATCACGCAGTCCCCATGCAAGCATCCCTACACCTCAATATTCTTTCCACACATTCTATATGGGGTGCAAGCCACACCAAGTTTATTGGGCTTAGTCGAAATGTTATGATATGCATATCATGACGTTTCTAACACCAACAAGTTCCCATAATGTGCACAACATGTGTATATGAAGATTTTGGGCACAGGGTCATTAGGAGATCGAGTGTTGCAGACAAAGAAGTGGGTGTAAGGCTTGGTAAATACAGGGATGATTAATTTTCTATATATTCCTCACTTTGAAATGGGTAAAGACTTGAACAAATGCGTCAAAAAGTTATTGGTCATCCTACATGAAGGATTTTTCTTGTTAGACAAACTAGTCTCCATCGATGTCAAACTAATTGAGTTCATCACAGGACTACCATCAAATGGTGAGACTCCCTCATAGTAAATGGATGATAAAACCAAGGAAATTTCACTCGTGGAATAAATGAAGAAAACCTATGGGACAGAAAGGGACTTGCATGACATTATCATAAAACAGATCAGTGATGCAGCCACTAGGATGGAAACAAAATTGATGGCATGCAAAATCCTTCGAAAATGTCGCAAGGAGGAGGTCCCTACAAGAGTTGTCACAACAGAAGTGAAGTGCACAAATGACACCATGCTCAGCTAGTCCCCATACTTATTGAATTTGTTCCTATATGAATGCAAATATGTGCAGGACCTAGAAACGAAGTTCCAATACTCTTGGATCATGACACTGATATCGCTAATTTAATGGAAAGATCCTAATTACTCATATTTCTATCATAGAGTAGGACGATGTCATGCAACATGATACACATCATTGGGAAGCACTTCTGATTCAAAGCACAGAAGTGGTAATGCCATCAATTTTTCTCGGTATCTTAGTGATATGCAAGATAATATAGCCAATACCTGGTGAATAACTCCCGACGTGATCGCACATTACCATGGATAGCCAAATTTAAGGCTACGTGACACAATTTATGGATCTAGGCACACAGGTATCCCAGCAATGAATGGATACAAATTTGGTTATGCATCAATGCACATGAAGTTGAATGGGAAATAAAGGACTGGCAGGATGACTGGAATATCATAGTCGTCCCCAAGAACATGCCCAAAGGAAAATAAGTAGAAGTAGGGTCATCTAAGACATTTGTTTAGGGAAGTGTCACAACCAATAAACTGACACAGTAGATGAATCTTGGCCCAAAAAAAATGCAATATAATAAGGGCAATGCCCCAAATAAGAACGAGAATATAGGAAAGAGGGACAATTTCCCCACGGAGGATGAACAAGGAAGGAGGGACACAACAACAAAAGGAACCCCAATGACAAAAAAATTTCAAGAGGTAGAGCCACCCGAAGGGTCAATCATACATGTAGAAGGGATGCATAAGAAGGTCAAGGCCCACAAATAAATCATGGAATATAAAATCACCGAGGATGATTTTGATTTAGACACAAAAAGAGTTCAGGACCATGCATTGGAAGAGTATGAGGAGGTCAAGAAACAAATATAAATGATAATGAAGGAGTTGGGGAACATTAAGCAGGTCCTGGAACAGATACAAGCAAAAAAAATACAAGACAGGGGAGCATAATTGATCTCCTCATCGACAAAATAAGGGGATAAAACCACGCAAAATGAGGAAGACACAATGCAAATCATAGTACAAAAAATTCCTAGCTTCTAGATCACAACATATATGTTGCAGTTCGAGGAGGCCATAACGTAAATGCCACTTAAATACATGGTGCAGGTAGAGTTTGTATTGGCTAAAATACCAACGAAGGCAATGTACAAGATACAAGTCAGTGTCACACAGGAAGTGCAATCACGATCCAGAGTAGATATGATAGAATTGAAAGTCAGTAGAGATGGCAAGGATGCACTATAAATTGTGGTAGAGTTGGTCCAACTAGAGACACAGGAGGAGAAGCAACGCATCGATAAATTGGAGCAGAAGTTGAAGTAAGTCTTCACAAATATTTCAGACAGTGTGTAGGAAGTCGTGAACAATGTTAAATAACAGATTCAAATCATCACACAACACTTGAAGAGTGTAATAAGGAGATCAAGGAACTCAAGGAAAAATTAACACCAATGAATCCTCCCGAAGTTACAACTGAAAGGGAACAACATGAAGTATTTCAAATAGAAATAATGGAAAGAGAAGCCAAAAAGGTCACAAAACATTTTGACAGGACCGCACAACTATGATGTTGGAGGGAGACGAAAAGTTCCAACAACTAGATGAGCAAGAGCAGAAAATAAACACTGAAATGTAGGAGCTGAAGCAATGATTAAATTCCATGGGCATCATAGAACAATTGAAAGAAATGTACGAGATGAATACCGTACAGACATAATTGATTATTGCGAAGAACAAGTAGGAAAGGCAATCCCAATTAGAACCCCTCTAGGAGCAAGAAGCCCAAATAATTGTTGAATTGGAGGAGGAGAAGACAAGGATGGGTCAAGATCATATCGAGAGAATAAAGTCTCCAAAGGAACACATCACAAATCATAGGTTAGAGGAGCTTGTGAAGAAAGTTGCGCAGGGGAAATACAAATGGAAAGAATTAGAAGAGAAGTTCCACACCTTGGAAAAGGTTGTATAGGGAGAACACACCACCTGAGTGTCTCGGTACGAGACCCATGTTAGTGTTGGGGGACTTTTGGGTGTAGGTATATTTTTGGAAGGAAGTCTATTTTGGGCCAATGACTATTTTTGGAGAAGGATCTGTTTTAGGGAAAGACCTAATTTTGGATCATGTGCAATAGGTGGCAAGAAAGAAGCATGTAGAAAAAAAAGTAAAAGAAACATGGAGGAGGAAAATCAATGTGTCATGCATGAATACTAGCTCATCGATGATAGGGTTAGGGTTTTTGATAAGGATTGTAACAACTATAATCCTATAAAATAGTACAAATAAGGACCTACGAGGTCTAAGTAAAGGGTGTGTGTGAGATCGAGAGATATCATATCATAATAGAGGGAGTTGATTATCGTGACTTTGTGGGATTGTTGATTGTCACAAGCTTGTATAAGAGTCGAGTAAGGTAGTATTTGAGGGTTGGGTAAAAGGCTGAGGATCCTGGTGCTATCTAGTCAGCCTCACAGAGGGTTCTTACCCTCAATCTTGATTGTATTACTAAATATGTAATGCACGTAGCACAAGATTTTGCAGTAGAATAAATAAAAGAGAAGAGAAGCTAGATCTTTGTGGACGTAGCCCTAGGAGGGGGTGAACCACGGTAAACCTTGTGTTATGTGTGATTTTTAATGAAATATTTACTTTATGTTTATATTTATCTTAATTAATGAATGGATAGATTAGCTTTATCATCCTACATGCATAGGTTTGAAGATGAATAAATAATATAAGTAATTGAATGGTTTACAAGGGTAGTGCATAAGGAAGTAAGAACACAACCCCAGAACCCCACTCACTCATATACTACAAACACTTGAGTATTGCAGTCACCCATAAAAGATATCTTGGGTGACACTATGTTGTGCACCCTATGTGTAGCATTGCCTTCTAGTTTACTAGGATGGTCGAAAGTTTTTGAGGGTTTTGTTGGAAAATTGTTAAGATTCAAACCTGGGTCAGCCCAAGAAGAAGTAAAAGAAACAACTAACAATTCTCTAGGGGCTTGTTTAAGACCATATAGATCCTTCTTCAATTTTCACACATAGTCTAGTTTTTCTTTCAACCTAAACCCTTCAGGTTGTTCTATGTAGACTTCTTCTTCTAAGATTCCATTCAAGAATGCCAACTTGACATCCATCTAATAGATTTTGAGGTTTTTGAAACATGAAAATACTAAAAATGTTATGATGGCTTCTAATCTTACTATTGGGGAAAAGTCTTCTCCAAATTCAATTCCCTCCACTTGGGAATATCCCTTGCATACTAGTCTATATTTATTTTCTATGATTTGTCCATTTTCATTGATTTTGTTTTTGAATATCCATTTGGTTCCTACCAAATTTTTATATTTAGGTCTTGGAACCAGCTCCCAAGTCTAACTTTTCTCTATTTGATTAAATTCCTCATTCATTGGTTTTATCAAATACTTACTTTTACTAGCTTCCAAAAACATTATAGGCTCTATTACATAAATCATTACATGTTATGCATATAAGAGTTTCCTCCGTGTTTCTACTCTGGCACTTTTGTCTCCTATAATTTCACTTTCTGGATGATTCTTTTGAATCCTTTTTTTTGGTGGTTTCGGCATGGGTGTCTCTTATTGAATGTTTTCTTCATCATTATATGGTTCATTCTCTCATAAATATTCATTATTTTCTTCATCTTGTGATTCACCATCATGTTCATCATCATTTGTTCTTCTCAATTCATCAATTTTTGTTTCATTTTGAGATTTGATTTTTCTCAATTTTAGATCATCTATTTTACATTTTCACTTTTCACTATTTTGTGCAATATTAGATTATAGAATTTGTAGGCCTCTTAGGTTAATATCCAAAAAATATACCTTCATTTGATATAGAGTCAAATTTCCCTATATTATCTTCATCTCTCTTGATGTAAGACTTACTTACAAAGACTCTGAAATGTTTCACAGATGATGGTCTTCCAAACCATAATTCATAAGGGGTTTTCTCATGGTTAGATCTAATTTATGCTCAATTAAGTATGTGAATTATTGTATATATTGCATCTCTCCAAAATTTGTCTGGAAGCTTGGATTCATTCAACATAGTTCTTGCGCCCTCTTTAACAGTTCTATTTTTCCTCTCCAGAACTCCATTTTGTTGAGGAGTTCTTGGAGCTAAGATTTGTCTTTTGATTCCATGATATTCAAAAAACTTATTCAATCATTTAGAGGAAAATTATCCCCCATTATCTTATCTTAAAATCTCTATTTTGATATCTGTTTCATTCTCTACATAAGTCTTGAATGCTTTAAAATTTTCAAATGCCTCGGATTTTTCTTTGAGAAAATATACCGAGGTCATCTTTGTGTAGTCATGAATGATCAAAATGAAGTAGTGTTCCCCTTATATGTTTTTAGTCCTAGAGGGTCCACAGAGATCAATATGAACAATCTCCATGGGTGTTTATGTAGAATTCTCTTTTGCATTGAATTTGAATCTTGTGTGCTTTCCTAATTGACAATGTTTGCAAACAAGATCTAAGGGCTTCATGACTTTTGGCATGTCTTTTACATATCCCTTTTTACTAGAGTTGATGAAATTATCAAATATCAAGTGTCCCATCCTTCTGTTACATAGTTAGCTTTCATCCACTTAACTCATATGGAATTCTTCTTCATCCTTAATATCTAGGATATACACATTTCTCGAGGTTCGTGTTGCAATAGAAACTAAATTTCCTAATACTTCTTTTCTTATTTAACATTTTTTGGAGTCAAAGATGAGTATATTCTCTTGATCACATGTTTGAATTAACTTAAAAGATCAGGCTTCATATTTTCAACTAGTAACACATTTTCTTTTTTGTTTTTCTTTTTTCCCAAGGTTATTGTGCCTTTTCCAAGTATTTTAGCGGTGCATTATCTCCAAGTGTGACACTTCCTTTTTCCTTATTTGTTAGTTTGAGAATTTTATTTTTAACTCCTGTCATATGTTTGGAGCATCCACTGTCAATGTACCATTGACATTTTTTGTTCTTGGCATACAGTGCTACTTTGGATTCTACATCTTCCATATGTTTTTCTTTCCATATTATCTTATTTTAAGTGATGAAAGAAGTTGTTTTTGTGATTAACCTGCATTCATTGGTTTGATGACCATAATTATTTCACTTCTTGCATTCAAGTTTGAACATTTGTAATGGAGAGAATGAATTGTAAATTCTATTTTTTGGATTATTTTTGTTTCTTTTATATTTTTTATTATTTCTATGAATGTATGATTTTTCATAAGCCTTGGAATGTATTTCTTTATGTCCAAAGTTATTGCAAGAGTAGCAATATCCAAGAAATATGTGTTGATATATCTTAAGGGGGTTTATTCTAACCATTATATTCCATTTGTCTTCTTTCTCTTTTGTGGGAGGCTCATACTTTAGCTTATTATGAAAAGTCTTTAATAATTCCTTCATCTTCTAATTTTTAATTTTTAAGGTTCTCTTAAGAGCATCTGCATAACTGATTTGCCTTTTGTTTGTCTTCTATGTTGTAGAGGTTGATTTTTTATTATACCCAAGTCCTATCTTATCCTTCGGTGACCTTTGACTATTCAAAATGCCATCTAATATTTTTGAACTATTTTCAAATCTTGAGTGATTCTTTCCTTTCTCAAGTTCCTTTTTTAGAAGGACAATTTCATCTTCTCTCTTCTCACAGTCTTGTTGTTTTTCATTAAGTTGTTCAATTATGACCTCTTCTATTCTTTTGGATTTTTGGAGTTGAGTCTTCAAGTCAATGATGATTTGTTCATTTTCCTTGACTATTTTTTATATTTCTTTTACTTTTGATTTCTATGTTTCTTAAAACTCTAGTAATTGTCCTTTTAGTGACTTAATCTTCTTTTTACATTGTCTGAGCTCTTACGGAGAACTGAGCAATTATGATTCAAGGTATACTTCAACTTCTTCTTTTGATTGTTCGTCCATACTAAATGTGTTTTCAGTAGGATTATCATGTTTCTATATACCCATAAATAGATGCTCTGATTCTTCCTCTTCTTCTTCACCTTTTTTAGATGATTTGTTTTCTTCTTTGGTGTAGAAGGTATCCTTCTTTTTGTGGACTTTCTTCTTTTTTTGATTTTTCTCTTCTTGTAATCTTTGTAAGTTTATTCATCATCACATTTTTCTTTTTTTGGATGGGGAGATTTGTTGGAAAAATGTCCAACTTTTCCATAATTAAAACATTTAAGAGGTAGTTTTCCTTTGAATTTACCAGTTGCTTTCTTAAGTTTCTTCATGAAGTTTTCTGCTTCTTCATCAAATATCTCTGATTGATCTTCATTGTACACATTATCCTAATTTTTCTTGGATTTTCTTGGTTTGAAGGTTGTTTCCCCTTTATATTTCCTTTCTTTCCCTGTCATCATCTATTAGGGACCTAACCCCTCATGTAGGTAGAATAATATATTTCCATGTAATAAAGGCCAATATTAATAAGTCCTAGAAATAAGGAAGAATAATTCAAATGTAAGAAGACCTAATAAAAGATTCTACTTCTAGAAGGATCTTCCTCTAGATTGTTCTTTTGATAGACATATTTAGTATAAATAGGAGTAGAGGGTAAGATAAGTTTTTTCTTGGATATTATTGTAATAGATATCTACTCTGCTAGAGGTTTCCCCCTCGAAGAGGAAAGCGAACATTGCTCTCATTATTCAAACTGCTCTTTCTGGTGTTATTATGGTATTATTTTGGTATTATTGTGGTGTTGTTATAGTTATATCGTTGTTTATCTTCCATTTCTAGACAATTATTTATGTTTTGCATAATATTTTATATCTGGAATATTACAAGTGGTATCAGAGCACCTTCCTTGGTAGAAAATTATGGGTTAAATTTTTTTCAGGGAAGAGATGTATCTCAATGTCTTTAAGCTACATAGATATATGGGGGATTCATACACATAGGAAATATAAGTGTTACTTAAGCACACATATGTTGGACACCCTTGTAACCCATGTTGGTACCCCTTCTAGTGGTAGCGCATCAAACAACACATGTATACATATAGGCCTAGATCTCATGAATCCCTCCATAGATAAATCGATTGGTTGCCTGACTGCTATAGTGCCATCAAGAAAAAAACTCAGGAAGATATCGTCTAGTAACTTGATAGTCTAGTACTATAGTTAAGGGAACAGTCTAGCCTCCTTCGTTGGTTGCCAAAGATATTGGGCCAAGTAATATTGTTGGACCTCGCACGTATATCATAGAGATATATCACAAGGAAAACCCTTGTCTGTAGAACCATTGAATAGCCTAACTCTTAGGATGGAAACAAAAAACATAACAGACAAGATCTATTTCCACATAATTGTGTTTCCTACATTCAATGTAAAATGAATACACATTAATGCCTGTTAGGAATTTGGCCATTTCATCACTGCAATATTCTTCAGATTGAAGTATAACTCCATAGAAGTAAAAAAAAAAAGAGTCTGGATCCTGTTGGCACCATTATTTGAGACCTATCCCGTTGGATTTCTCTCTTCACCCTTATCACAATTATACCTATCATTTTTTCGCAATTTTATTTTCTAGTGGACCCAACCCCCCTCCAACACCCTTGTTTGGTCTTTACCCCATTGGATTCAACTCATTGCCCTTATCATTGTGATACACTTCACCCATAGCCCTTTTCATGTTACCTCCTCATCATGGGCTACACCCATAGCTAAGACTTGGAAGCTCGCTTGAATTCCTTACACTCTAATTTCACAGAAACCCAACAAGAAGTGAGATAACTCAGTGCCAATACTGTCGCGGTCATTAAAAACATGCATTCCAGCATCAACGCAAAAATAGAGGACCTAAAACAAGACCTAAAACAATACCTTTCTACCTAGATTGAATTTGTCACTACGATGATCTACACCAAGCAACATATCCCTAGAGTTCTTCCCTCATCTAACCCACCTTTGCAAACCGAAGGTGAAACATCCTCTCATTCCCATAATTTTTAGCCCCATAATTTTCAGTGTGACCTACGTCTTCCATGTGTGGATGTCACCAAATTTGATGGCTCGGATCCCACTGGTTGGGTAACTCAAATGGGACATTATATCTCTTTGTATGGAATTATGGATGAGCTGGCCAAACTATGTTATGGTGTTCTCCATCTAGATCAAGAATGTTGGCAATGGTGGGAATGGATAAAAAATTCCACCAAGGGTATGTGGATTGGACACACTTTGTGGAAGAGATTTATGAATGCTTTAACATTGATATAATCTGGCACAGTGCAAGACTTTATAGCCTCTTTTGAGTGATTGTATTTTCATACAGAGTGCATGTCTAATGTTTTTTTATGAGAATATTCTATGAGTGGCCTCAACGATGAGATTCGTGACCATGTCCTCATGGATTGAACTCAGAGTTGGGTGGATGCTACTAAAATAGATAACGAAGGACAACGGGTTGTCTCTTCTCAAAACCGAAAACCCTCCTTTATTCCTTGCACTAAACTAGTCACTCCCACTCCTCCTTATAATCCACTAAAGATCCAGAAATTGACCAGGGCCGAAATGGTTGAACGCCAACTCGAAGGACTTTGTTATAATTTTGATGACAAATATTTTCCTGGGCACGAGTGTAAGCAACAAATGCTTTTTATGTCCATCTCAGAGGATGTTTCAGAAGATGATGTTGAGGCTCCCCCTATGTCTGTGTCACATGACCCCACTGAAATGACCCCTCCCTCATACCATCCTGAAGTATAACCGGTCATTTCCCTAAATGCTCTCACTAGATTCTCTGCTCCCCAAACCCTCATGCTAAATGGTTACATTAATCATAGGAAGGTCATCATTCTTGTTGATGGTGGAAGCACCCATAATGTTATTCATCACTGCATTGTCCAAGAAACTAATTGTTATATTTGTGTCGTCAATAATTTTCAAATCATTATTACCAATGGTAGGTCCATGAAATGTGGAGGGAGTTGTGAAAATATTCATCTCTAAATTGCTGAGTACCACATGAAATATCATATGCTTCTTATAGACATGGGCAGTTGTGACATTGTGTTGGGTGCAGAATGGCTAAGGACTTTGGGTCCCATTCTCATGGATTTTAAGGAATTAACCATGCAATTCAACCAGGAGGGCCAACGATATAAGTTCCAAGGCATCACTATTAGTTCTCAAGAGATCATCAATTCCCATCACATGGAAAATATGCTCAAAAGGGTCATTCTGGCATTATTTCCTAACTCGATTCCATACAAGCCACTAAGACACCCTCTCATCAGTTCTAGGACCTCCAATTCATCCTCTCTAAACATTAAGTGGTTTTTTCCACTCCCCAGGGACTCCCTCCTTATTGTGGTGTTCATGATCAATCCATTCCCCTTGTCCCAGGAAGCCTTCCTCCCAATATCTGTCCCTATCATCATCCATTTTCCCAAAAAATGAAATTGATATTTTTTTTCCAGAATTGCTCAACATAGGTGTTATCCACCCTAGTACGAGATCATAATATTATTCTGTGGTCATGGTCCTTAAGAAATAAGGTTCATGGAGCATGTGTCCTAAATTCTGTTCCCTCAAAAAACTCACCATTAAAGACAAATTTCCTATTCCTATCATTGATGACCTCTTGGATGAATTGAGTGTCGCTCAGTTCTTTACTAAACTTTATCTTTTTTCTGGCTACCACCATATCTATATAAATGAGGAAGACATTCCTAAGACTGCATTTAGAACTCATGAGGTATAGTTTTTGTTCATTCCCTTTCGATTGTGTAATTCTCCTTCCACTTTCCAAATCCTCATGAATCATGTCTTTTGTCCTTTTCTCCGTAATTTTGTCTCAGTTTTCTTTGATGATATCCTCATTTATAGTAAAACCTCGACAACCCATCTTTCTCATGTGGATTGAGTTCGCCATCTACTCTCTCAGCACCAGATTTTCCTGAAACAATATAAATGTGCTTTTGGCACCTTGAAAGTCGAGTACTTGGCTCATATTGCTGGCAAGGCCAATGTTAGGGTGGATCCTAAAAAGATTGAAGTTGTGCAAGATTGGCATCACCCAAAGATTCTCAAAAGATTGCGTGGATTTATGGGTTTAACAAGTTATTATCACAAGTTTGTTAAGGATTATGGAAATATTGTGGCACCTCTCACTGTTGTCCTTAAATATAATTCTTTCACTTGGACTCCAGCAGCTGCTCAGGATTTTCAGACCTTGAAGATGAACATGTGCACAATTCCAATCCTGTCCCTTCCTCATTTCACAAAGACCTTGTTCCTGGAATGTGATGCTTACGAGAAAGGAATTAGTGTCATCCTTATGCAAGAGGGCCAACCTTTTTCCTTTACGAACAAACAATTGTAAGAGTGACATTTGGGAAAATCAATATATGAAAGGAAATGTTGGCTATTTTGCATGTCGTGGATCTTTGGCACCCTTATCTGTTGGGGCAATGCTTCCAAATTAATACAGATTATCAAGCCTCAAGTATTTTCTAGAACAAATCCTTTCCTCCCCATAGCAACAAAAATGGGTGACTAAGCTCTTTAGATATGATTATGAGGTCATTTACAAGAAACAAAAAGACAATGTGGTTGCTGATGCACTTTCTAGAAAATATGAAGTTAAAGGGTCCCTTTTTTCTCTGTCCTTCATTGTACCCGATTGGCTCCAAGTTGTTCGTTAGGAATGGATACACGATCCAAAAATTTTGCATCTGATACAACAATTGCAGGCCAATTCTTCAGTCTCCCTAGGGTACTATTGGCTCAATAATGATCTTCGATACAAAGGTCATTTTTATTTAAGTAGAGAGTCAAAAGTTAAATCCATGGTACTTTTTGAGCTTCATGCTACACCCACTATTGGGCACTTAGGGTTTACCAAAACCTATGACCGGGTCAAACGTTCTTTTTTATAGGATGGTATGAAACATGACGTTCACAATTTTGTTCCTAAATGTGATGTTTGTCAATGCAACAAGGGTGAAATAGTCGAATCTCCTGGAACACTACAACCACTTCCAATTCCACCTGGTATTTGTTGAGATATCTCTATGGATTTCATTGTAGGCTTACCTAAATCAGGTAATAAATCAGTCATCATGGTGATCTTTGATTGTCTTTCCAAGTATGCTCATTTTTGTGTTCTTCAACACCCATTTACACCCTCCACTGTGGCTCAATGTTTCATTAATCGGGTCTTCAATATTCATGGCATGCTTCATTCTATTGCTTATGATCATGACCCAAATTTCACCAGCAATTTTTGGCAAGAACTGTTCAAGCTACAAGGCACCCAATTTCAACTCAACACAACTTATTATCCCCAAATTGATGGTCAAACTGAAGTTGTCAACAAGTGTTTGGAAACATATTGGAGGTGTTTTTCATCGAAAAGGAAAAATCAATGGGCTCAATGGTTACTACTATATGAATGGTGGTACAATACTTATTACCATACAACTACCCGCATGACTCCTTTTGAAGCAGTATATGGACAAAAAACACCTTCGGTTCTCTCATACTTGTGAGGTGTCTCGAAGGTCCAGGCGGTTGACCAAACACTTACAGTTCGAGAGGCTATTCTCCGTACCCTCAAAGAGAATTTGGTCATGGCCTAAATCGAATGAAGAAACAAACAGATCAAGGTCACTCTGAATGCCAATTTGTAGAAGGAGATCAGGTGTTTTTTTTACTGCAACCTTACAAGAAAAATTCCCTCAAGGATGACCATTTTCAGAAACTGGTGCCCAACGTTTATGGTCCTTATACCGTTATCAAGAGTATGGGACAAGTTTTCTATTAGTTATCTTTTCCCAGTAATTTTGACCTCCATCCTATTTTTCATCTTTCCTACTTAAAGAAGGTGATTGGAAGTAAGTGTCAAACTCAAACCAACCTTCCTGAGTTGGATGAAGAAGGGTCCATTTGGATACAACCACAAGTAGTTTTGGATGACCGTGAGCGTCGTTTGTGTCAGTGAACCATAAAGGAAGTGTTAGTCCAGTGGAAAGATACAACTCTAGGAGATGCCACTTGGTAACCAACTACCATTCTGCAACAATTTGCTCATCCTTGAGCACAAGGTTTTTTTTAATGGGGAGGATATGTTAGGGAGGTAACCCCTCACATAGGTAGAATAATATGTTTCCATGCAATAAAGGTAAATATTAATAAGGCCTAGCAGTAAGGAAGAATAAGTCAAATGTAAGAAGACCTAATAGAATATTCCTCTTCTAGAAGAGTCTTCCTCTAGATTGTTCTTTTGATAGACATATTTAGCATAAATAGGAGTAGAGGGTAAGAGGAATTTTGTCTTGGATATTATTGTAATAGATCTCTACTATGTTGGAGGTTTCCCCCTTGAAGAGGCAAATGAACATTTCTCTCAGTAATCAAAGTTCTCTTTCTGGTGTTATTATGGTATTATTGTAGTATTATTGTGGTGTTTTTCTAGTTATATCATTGTTTATCTTCCATTTCTAGCTAATTATTTTTGTTCTGCATACTATTTTGTATCTGGAATATTACATCATCTCATAGGCTATGAAGATTCCATGAAGCTCATCCATAGTGAGTTTTTTGTTAGGATATTTATACACTTAGGAGTTAGTTAAGATCTACTTGGTCTATTGTGTCGTTAGGTAAAAGTGTGTTTTCTAGTATGTTTCTTTAGTATGCATTAGTATGCATTTGTAGTTAGGAAATCCGACGGTCACGATATGTTCCCGACATAGAGTGATCTGATGGTTCATAATCTCCTCGATCTTAATGACGATTGATCTATGGCTTAACACCCGATTGGTCCATCATCTCTATTTAAAGAGCATGGAGGGTCATTTTCCGATGATCAATTGTGAGAAACTCTCTTGTAAAATATCTCTGTAATCTTTTTCTTTGCATTAAGAAACTGCTCCAAGTGGCCGTGTTGGATGGGGCCGTGGATGTTTCTCCGTAGGGGTTTTACCACATGAAAAAAACGGTGTGTTGATATTTGATCTAGTTATGTGAGTGGCTACTAAAGGTGTTCATCCTCTGTTGGAATACCTGTGTTGTCGAACATGGTATCAGAGCCTGTTTGAAGACCCGCTCCTATTGTAGATCATAATCGTGAAGCTGAGTTGTCTCATCTCCATTTTCTATCATTTTCGTACATTTTTGGGCTGAGAGGACTATTCCATTGCATTCAGAGCACTCGTTTCAATCAAGAACACTTTTTTTTTCACTCGAAAAGGTTTTTGCTTTCCCAAGATATGACCATTACAGTCAAATCCGAAGGTATAAAGCTTGAATACGCATTTGTTTTAATTTTTGCATAGTATTTTGGTTTCTCTTCGGTTTTTATTTATTTATTTTTGGGTTTCTACTCTTTTAGATCTGTGTATGCTCTTTTCCCCGTGCCCTTTGTGACCTCAAAAAATCAGAAATAGATAGGAAAAGGCGCATCTTCTCGGTAAGCTAACCGAGATCTAACCCTTGTTGTCATCGAGAAGTGAATTTTTTTCCTTGTGTGAAAAGAGTTTTTTTTTAGCATGCTCTCCAAGGCCGTCTTCAACAACAACAATCCTCCTTCTGAACATTACAATATGTTTTTCTATATCATTTGGTTGAAAGTTACCTTATTAAGTAAGAGGTCTTGAGTTCAAGTTTCTCTTTTGTTACACTTTTTTGAAAAAATTCATGCTAAAATTGTAAAGTGTATTTCACTTCAAGTATAAAAGTGAATCACTATAAGTAGCTTTAATATTTTATTTTAGAGTTATTTATTTTGCATGCATATTTTCTTTTACAAAGTAACTTCATTGTAAAAGTGATCCCCGCTTTTCTTTATAAAAGTGGGTGACTTCATAAAGAAACTTACACAATCACATGGTCAGTTGGTTATCATTTATGCCTTTTTTTAAAAGGGCATAACTCTCACATCGGAATTCCATTTTCAGTGCCAGTTTTTTTAAAACCGCATAATTTTTCAATCTCATTCCTTCCAGATCATCATTTTCAGTTTTTAAATCCATATTATCTGCATATTTAATATGGATTCTACAAGTAATGTCTTTCTTACTGGCAACAACTACTTCCAATGGAAATCTCATATGGAATATTTATTAAGAAGTAAAGGCTTGTACCAGATTACCTTGAGAAAGGAAAAACCACCCACTGATGTTGATAATAAATCCAAGTAGGATAATAGGAATGACGAAGCACGAGGACTAATCATAATTTCCATCTCTCCTAATTTAAGGTACCACCTTCAAGAAATTGATAACCCCAAAGAAGCTTTGGAAAAGATTGAATCTATGTTTGGTAAACTCAATATTATTTGAGAACAACAGTTAGAAATTCAAGTACCGACCTTGATTCCATGTGATTTTTATTGCCATAGCGACTATTTATCTAAGTTTAAAACACTTAGAATTTTATGTGAAGAATGTAAGATAAAAATGGAGAAAGAGTGTTGCATCTATCTTATTATTTCTAAGCTAGGTAGTGCATATTTTGTGTTTGTATCTACCTTTTATGTCATGAGAGAGGATCTAGGGAAAGCTTATGAAAAACCCACTTTTGAGTCATTTTCTTCTTCTTTGATTAGAGAGGAAGATAATCTTATACAACTTGGAGTGATTAACATTGTAGGTACCTCTAACAAAGCCTTAGTTTCCCAGTAGAAAGATAAATCGACGTATCCCAAGAAGCAACATCCTTGCTAAAAAAACAAGAAATACAAGGGTCCCAAACCCTTCCAGACAACTTCAACTCCTAATGGTGACAAAGGAGCAAAATATAAAAATAAGAATACTAACAAACATTGCAACTTTTGTGATAAAGATGGTCATGATGAGTCCAAATGTTTCAAGAAGATGGTAGCTTTAGAAGCAGTGATGAAGAAGCACAACATCAGTATTGATTGTACTTCTTCCTCTTCTCATGGACATGCACTTTCTGCTTCTGGTTTCTCCTTCAATACACCTTCTACTTCTACTTCTGATAAGTGGCTTATTGATTCTGGAGCATATTATCATATGGCTAAGGATAGAGACATATTTTCTACTCTAAATGAATGTAAAACCAAGAAAATATTTGTTGGTGATGATAGATCTCTTAGTGTTGAAGGATCTATAACAATACAAGTAGAAAATGGCCATTTCAATGATGTCTGATGTGTTCCAAGTATTTCTTGTAACCTTCTATCAGTATATCAAATCACTCACCGTAAAACTGTATAGTTTTCACCTCACCAAGTTGTAATCAAGGATATAAAATATCCTAATCATGTTCTTGCAACTGGAATTGATGATGATATTACCAGGTTGTACAAGTTTGACAACTTTGGGTCATCATATTTTTCATCAGTTTTTGATTCTCACAACGATGACTTGAGCAAACTTTGGCATGAGCAGTTTGGTCATCTAAACTATCACTCATTGCAAAAACTATGTAATCAACATATGGTGACTGGTCTTCCTCTTGTTTCATGCAAAGATGGTGTTTGTGCCGGTTGTGTTCTCGAAAAACATCATCAGGACAGTTTTGAAAAATGTGCCTCTTGGCATGCCTCGGGTCCTTTGTGGCTTGTTCATAGTGATTTGTGTGGTCCACTTTCTTCTCCTTATTTTTCTGGGTACAAGTATTTCTTAACTTTCATTGATGACTTTTCCAAACATACTTGGGTTTACTTCTTAAAATTTAAGAGCAAAGTTTTTGACAAGTTTTTGGCCTACAAGGCCCTTGTATAAAAGAAATTTGGACATCAAATTCAAAGGTTAAGAGCAGATAATGGAGGCGACTATGTGAACAATAATTTTACAAGTTACTACACTACATAAGGAATCCAAATGCAACACACTTTTCCATATACACCACAACAAAATGGTCTTGCTGGGAGAAAGAACCGCACATTAAAAGAAATGGCTAATTGTATGATCCAATCTAAGGGATCAAGTCTAAAGTATTGGGAGGAAGACAATAACTGTGCAAATTACATAGTAAATCGCAATCCCACAAAGGCTCTTAAAAATATAACACCGAAAGAATCTTGGAACAAAATTAAACCAGATGTAAGTCACTTCTATGTATTTGGCAGTATAACATGGGCTCACATTCCCGATGAGAAAAGGAAAGCATTGTAGCCTAACAATGAGAAGTGTATATTTGTTGCTCATTTTGAAGATGTCAAAGGTTACATACTTCTTCAATCACATTGTAATGAAAGTATTATTAGAAGAGATGTTAAATTTGATGAAAATCTCTTGGCTTGCAAGCCCAATTCGACATTTGTGCCTTCTTTGGCTTGTGCACCTAATTTAGTGGTTGTGCCTTCTTTGGCCTGCGAGCCATATTTGAAGTTTGTGCCTTCTTCTGATCTGGTTAGTTCTTCAAATGATGACAATGAGGATGAAAATAAACCTCTACCTGCTCACCCTCCTCGAGATGAGTCCTTTGAACGTGAACCAACACTAGTTCCACCACTTCCTAGATGGGTCCGTTCAACATGAGAAGAAGTCGATAGTCTTGTTAGTGATCCTTCAGATCAACGTCGAACACGTTCACAGTTCCAATGATCCTCTTATTGTTTGGCTCAATTGTTAGAGACTCCTGATCCAAAAACATTTGCAGAAGCTTCAGGTAATCCAAATTGGGATATAGAAATGAATGAAGAGTATCATTATTTAATGGAAAATGATACTTGGGATCTTGTACCTATTCCAAAAGGAAGAAAACTTGTCAGATGTAAATGGGTCTATAGAACTAAGTATGCATCAGATGGAAGTGTTGAAAGACACAAGGCTCGATTAGTTTCCAAAGGATTTTCCCAAGT